>JAODJU010004377.1:0-38172 GCA_026776725.1 Gnathonemus echidnorhynchus | reverse complement strand
GACACACACACACACACACAAAGGACAGGTCTTACTCATCAATGATTACAGCTGTGACCCCCCAGGTGCCGATGCGTATAAATGAGGATTCACCCCCTAAATCGGATGGAGAGCTGAAAAGATACTAATATACTACATTTCTACTGATGTAACCTGAGTGTTTTGACTCTCGTACCACGCTGTTCATAAATCTACACTATTGAGTGTTACTGTGTGAATCTAACACTGAGGGGGTGTTCCCCACAGGTTCTTGATGACAGAATATGTCCTCCGTATCAGTAGCACCAAAACACTCCTAGCATTTTAATTCACTATAAAAAAAAGAGCCAGTCCAAAATCCTGCCCACTGTGGTTAATGGAAGAATGTTTGGTGGGGGGGGGCAAGAACAGCCATCAGGAGCCTGTAGAACATTGCCAGAGGCCTACTTTCCATTTAGCTCTGTACACAGCATCACACAGCATCCGTTCATTATTGATGAAATCAATGTGACATCTACAGTGTTCCATTGTACTTCAACATGACTCAAAAGGCTTAAAGAGACCCCCAACAGAGTACCTTACCTTAAGCCCTTCACCGGGCAGCCTGTAACCGAATCTAGCTGGCAAGTCATCAAAGTTCTCAGTTTTGTTGTCAAAGGAATACTGAAATAAAGAAGTTTTCAGAATTGTTAAAAATGATGCAACAATGCAATCTAAGTAAATACTAAACGGTTTTACGTACTATTGTTTTAAATCATATCGATATCTTTCCTTGTGTGAATCAACGAGAGCCGATAAAATACCCAAATGCGAAGTGGGTTGAAGTAGCCAGTAAAGACCAGCGTGGATAATCCCACTCCTGGCCGGGCCAGACTCTAGCATTCTGAGCCTGCGGAAGGAGAAGCTCTGCTCACCACTGAGATGTCGGCCTCCACGGGCAGCAGATGGAGGAGAGCGAAGAGCTGCACCGTGAAGATGGTGTAGATCTGGGTGGCGGACAGCATCAGCATTGCCAAGGACAGCAGCATTGTTCGGAGCGCAATTCCTGAGAGACATGAGCAAATTTCTGTCTGAGTGCTCTCAAAATCCAGGCATAGGTCTGATCAGTATAGCTGTGAGAGGAACTAAATCAGTGTTTCACAGACAGTCCACGTTTTCCACGGACTGTTTGGAAAGGAGCTGGGAGGGAGCAAAAATGTGGACTGTCTGGAAGGGAGCAAAAACGTGGAGCATCTGTGGATCCCCGAGGACTAGATTGGGAAACACTGATCTAGATCTACAGACAGACTCACATGTTAAACCGTGAGAAGCTTTTCCCACTTTGGTTACTGTGCTGAAATAGACTGAAACTTCCACTCTTTCAAATCCTGAATCTTCCCAGAAGGCAATAAAAAAGCATCCAAATAAAAGATATATTGTAGCCATTAAGACTCCAACTGAATCATTTAAAGCTCAAATTCCTTAATACTGAATCAAAAAAAGTCACTCATCATACAAGGAAAATGATCCAGAATCACCTTTAATTTAAAAACGAAGCAATAAAACCATTTATGTGGCAGTAAAATCATTAGGAGCCTCCATCCTCACAAGGAATAAACATGAACTTGACACTTGGAAACACATTAAAAGTCAATCCTTGTGGACTTTTGTTACATGAAACTGCAAGGCACTCTTTTAATTATTACATTTTATGAATAAGCATACTTCAGCACAGACGTCACCACTGCGTCTTCAGCTTTTTGAAAACCCACTTGAAAACCCACACAGATATATTTAGGTCATACCAAATTCCCTGTAGGTCATTCATCTTCACGTATTAAGTCCTACTTTGTCCCCTAATTACTTAGTCACCTCCAGAATTTTGACTCTTTAATGATCATTTCTAATCGCATGCTATTTGAATTTGAACCTAATTTACTCTGTATTCCTCATTTCAGGAAACAAAATGAAGTCTTTCTCCTGCTGAAGAATGTGCTGAATTTGGGGGACATTTCCCCCACTTGTGTACAGAAGGCTAAGCACGTGAACAATTTCAACAATTGAGCAATCTGAACAATCAGATTAGGTCCTTTGCTCACAGTTAGAAACACGGGAATTAGGTGTGTTCTTTTCAAAGTTCCAACTTTAAGCTACAGCATTGGCTGTCTCATGTTGGAAGTTATTTTGGCTGTCTCATGTTGGAAGTTTATTTTAAGTCTGGTCCTCTAAAGCAGTGTTTCCCAATCTGATCTTCAGGGACCCACAGAGAGTCAATGCGTTTGGTCTCACCCAGCTTCCCATAGGGAGCTGGAAGGAAGCAAAAACGTGGACTGTCTGGTAAGGAGCTCGGAGGAAGCTAAAACATGAACCGACTGTGGGTCCCCAAGGACCGGATTGGGAAAAAACTGCTCTACAGTGATCCACTTAAGGCCACATTGGACCAATGCAGGCAAAACCATAGTGCTGACTAGTCCTTCCAGATCTATCTAAAGCTCCTTTTCCATCTGCATCAATAGAGGAGGAGGAGGAATCCCCTGGGAAGCATGACCTCGAATCCTGCAAAGGCTCTCTTACCTTTCCTCTTCTGACAAAAGTTCCATAATGGTAGCATTAAAATGAAGAAGGTTAACCCTGAATTACCTCCCAAACACTGTGAATCACCGTGATCCACAGATGTTCCCTGAACTCAGAACATGACACACCAATATCAGATCCCTCAAAAACAAATAGGTTTTCTGCATATCTGTGCCTCTGTGTAACATACTGGTCGTCTTCTTGACGTTGGAGTTGGTGGAGACCAGCAGGGTGGCTTTATTTACGACGCACTGATGCCCCCAGCAACCACTGAGCCCAACATGAAGGCCAAGAAAGAAATCAAAACCATAAATCTGTGTCTCATGCATGACTAACAAATATGCTACTGGGCATTTCAATGGCTTAGCAACAGTAAGCTAATTGTACAGCTATCACAGTAAATTATTGTACAGCTGTTTCTAGCACTTTACACTATCTTGAACACTCATTTTAAAAGTCCTGCTGCATTTCCCTGCCTGAACTGTACTTTGCACACTGACAAAAGTTAAATCTAATCTAATCTAATCTAGATTTATTTTGTTATATAGCTAAAACAACTGTACCCATCACCTGTTTTTACACAAGTTTAAAGTCAGAATATCTAGTAATTATCTAACTTTATAGATAGATGTTAAACAGATAACTAAGCCACCTCCACGCTTCAATAAAACTGTTGGTCAAATGTATCTAATGCCAAACGAAATTAAACTAAAGTATTTTGAAGAAGGGCTTTCTCCAAATGCCCACCCCCATTGTGTAAGGATGGGCTTACTTTGGTCTGATTTTATCAGCTGACTAGTTAGTTCCCATTTTCACAATGTATTCTTCAGGGAGCATTAACATGAGAGGAGTGCTCAGTGTTGACCTTACCAGTCTCTCCTTAGACTAAGGCCTCGTCAGTCATCTTTGCCTGAGATCATTGATCAGAAACCCCCTGGCTTAGCAATCATTGCTTTTCACAGAACTCACTCCAAAGCCGCAGCTTTTGTGAAGACGAGCAGATCTGTACGTACTGTTTTATCATTCATTTTGACCAACTCCATAAATTTTATAAAGGTGGCAGCTCGTTTTTGCTTCCAGGCAGTCTTTTCTTACAACACCCTTGCTTACAACCCCCTTATCTAGTTCCAGCGTACAGCATAAAGACTCAACACTTCATGCTTACATGCATACATGTTTACTCGGCAAAAATATATAGTATTAGTATTATATTGTGGGAGACAAATTTTGCTTATTTACTTGAGATACAGTGTAAGGCAAATCCAAATCCCTAATCTGACTGGAAGGATCCAAGCTATTAAGAGAGTGATAAAGGCATCGTCGGTATTGCTTGATATCTGGGCTGTTTTGCTGCAGTGCAACATATGAAAGGACATCAGCATAGGGAAGCAGGCTCGTCAGAAGGCCGCTTCTGATTGGCTGTCCGCTCCACCCGTCTGGCACGCTGGATAATCTTACAATCTTATCTCACCGGCCAGCGATTTCATTCTGAGTTAGCAAAATTGCTTTTTAATGAACCATCTGCCTAATACTGTAGGATGATAACATTATGTGCACGTCCAGATCATATTCATTTGCTAAGTAAATTAATAAGTATACTGAAAAAATATTCAGCCTTACCTGTAACGCAATGTCGATTATTATACGGCCGGTTAATTAAAAGATTAAACGGTCGACGAGACCAAACTAGATTTCTGCGTGTGATCTACAGAGTTCGCCGTCTGGGGCTTGCTCTTCCCGTTGTAATTGCTAAAGACATTTAGAAACCAAACATACATGTGTTTTTTTTGCTTTTACCTTGTAGACGGACGTAGTCTTCTTAAAAATCGTGGAACTGTCCGGAGCATTACAGTGATTTTCAGTTCGGGTTCATGATCGAGACCAATCACACACCACTTCTCCCAGTCAAGCGCATTAGGACAGCTAAAAAGTCAACAATAATCACAGTGAGGGTTCAGCGGCCGGAAGTAGCTCGCCATTGGTCAGACTCCCGCGACGGCGCCACCGATTGGACAATTATACAGCCATTCACTTCTGGACCCGGGTCCAAAATCACCCACATACACGTGATGCGAAATGGAAAGCTAAATACTGCGCGTAATCTTGCAGGGCGTTTTAATAAACCGAAGGCTACTTTCAAGCTATTTCCATAATGTTGGAAACCCCACTCTCAAGACATGAAATGCTAAAAAATGTCTCTTTTATGTTTGCATCCTGCTCATCCTGTACACTGTCGCAGGAGTGCCTATGTTAGGCCGCATGGAGCAGACGGTAGGGGACATTCCGGACAAGATGCCATTCCATCGCAAAGTATACAGGCACCCTTTGCCCGCCATAAGAAATTTACAAACGAGAGGAGGCCATTCGGCCCATCAAGCTCGTTTGGGGAGAACTTAACTAAGAGTTGTTAAAATATTATCTAGCTCTGATTTAAAGGAACAATAGGACAGACGATGGAGGACACACACACATTATGAGATGTTATATATTAGAGATGCCAATTCACCTACTTAGACGCAGAGGAAACCAATTCAATATGGGGAGAACATGCAATGAGAGATAGGTATTACTATGAAATGTACTCTTGTTTAATGAGATTTTATTGTATTTTAATATGTAATATCTTCAATTTTGGTCACTTAATAAGACATGTTTTATTATGTCCTTTGATGTTATAATGTGCACCTAGTGTATTGCGAATTGATGAGTTATTGTCTAATATGTATAAATGAGTACTGGGGGTAGTTACTGAAGGATCTTTTCGCAAAAATTGAGAATGTGAAAACTCCAGAAATACAAATGCTCACTGTGTTAATAGCAGAGTCACTGTCACACCTGTTTGGAAAACCAGTCATGAGCATGAGGGCTGTTTGTTGCTCTGGGCTGGATCCCGGTTCCGGAGTTCGGCTGATTAGGGGGCGTGACAGTTACTGGTGGAACGTGGACGAACAGCCTTGCAATTAGAAGCCTATTAAATGTTATTGTTCTATAATAGTTGAGTTTTGAGTACTGCTTGGAAAATGTCTGGTGTTTACGATTTACCTCAAACGCTTAAGCTATGCCCCAACCATGTTTCAGCAGTATACGTAGTTAAAATTTAAAACATATATATATATTATGTCATCTGATATAATATATGAGTTTTTTTTGCAGTCTTGACCCCCAAAAACATAACCAATTACTTGAAATTTGAGTCTTTGTAAAGTCTGACAACCTTCATTTAAGAATTGACTTCTCAGAAACGTGGGTATTGCTAAGTAAATCCTAATACGTTACTCACAGGCGCCACCTTGTGATAGTTTTGAAGGAAAGGGTTCTTCCCTCCATCCATTCATAGCTGCTTATCCAGTGCTGGGTAGCGATGAGGCTGAACTTGCTGAAGCACGTCCCTGAAAGTACGGGGCTCAAAGGCTGGGGGCGCTCTGGACAGGATGTCCGTCCATCATCGGACACCACAACGTTTGTCATCTTTGAAAATGTGTCATGTAGATATATGTGATGTTTTTGTTAAAATGGTAATTACTGATGAGGTGCTTTAACCTCAGGGATATTTACTAAAATTTCACAGAAGGAAAATGCACAATCTTTGATTAAATTGAGACAAGTCGCACTTGTGGGAGCTGACAAAATTCTGTCCAGCACCTTAATCTAAACAGGCCTTTTCCTTCCAAATGCGCCACCTACATTCACTGATGTTCATAAAATCTGTTTGTTTTGTTACGCACCTTTTCTTTTTTTCTTTTTTATTTTCTCAGTAATTAACCACACTCACTCTCGAGTGCTTATAAATTCTCAGCACTTACGTCATTGCTCTTTCTTCCCAGCAATTACAGGATCACCCTCTGCATTACATTGCCAGGCTACATAGCTGGCTTGCTCCACATCGCTCTGCTGAATCTCCCTGTCACTATGGGAACCAAACAAAGGTAGATTAATTGCATTTAGCTCCTCCTGCCACAAAACTTATAACAAAGGTGATGATAATCCTCAAATAAAAACCACAAGAATTCATACCAACCAAGGACCCATCCCATCCCTCAGTCACAGTTATACACAGAGCTGAACTCCCTAGATCGCTCAACTTCCCACAAACACAGGCACTGTACACGCACATAGCCACATATTTATATGTTATATTCATTGTTTTTTTACCTATTGTACAATGGTATTGTGGTTAGTGGCTCTGCAGACTGAGTCTCTGTGCCTGTGATCGGAAGGTCACAGATTCGAGGCTCGGTAGAACAGTCACATGTGTGTGGGCCCTTGAGGGAGGCCCCTAACCCCAGCTCCAGGGGCCCTGCATGTTAGCCGACCCCGTGCTCTGACCCCCAGGCTATGGAGAACAAGATGGGGTCAGTGAAGGGAAAAATTCCAGTGTACCTGTGCTTGTTTGTATTGCTCTCTCCGTTGTCTGCACTTTATTTTGGAATTACAATTACAATTAATTGGAATTACAATTGATTTAAAATTGCTGCACAAGAAGAGAGGTCAACAAAATATAATTTTACTGCAGTATAATGACAATAAACTTATGTACAGTAATATTGAGAGTGTGAACCAATGACATTTAACTGCTGAGAAAGTCTGATTAATCACGATAATCATGATAATAGCACAATATTTGCACAATGCAAACTAATCTTAACTTTTTGAAACTTCATTAATTTTTGTATTTACAATCATTACTCAGTTTATCCACAAGGAGTCATTGACTTCAGGAGATCGTACACAGAACGCCCTCTGCTGACCATAAATGGTAATTCTTGGGGGATGCACATCACAGAAGACCTCTACTGGTCAAAGGACACTGCACCACTGTCGAAGAAAGCCCAACAACGCCTCTACTTCCTCCGCAAATTAAAGAGCACTAGTGCCCTGGTCCAGATCATGGCTTCCTTCAATCGCAGCTTCTTGAGTTTCCTGTCATCTGGGAGAAGGTACCGGAGCCTCTGTACCTGCTTCACCAGACTGAGGAATGGCTTCATCCACTAAGCTGTCAAGATGCTGAACACTTTCCCCTCTCTCCCCCCATGCCCACTGCTCCCATTATGTCTGGACTGTAACCCCACCCAGCCATAAACAACAACAGCCACTTTACTCATTTTACTTTGCTTACTTACCCACAACACAGACTGTAAAACTAAAAACGGCTGCCGTCTACATTTTCACTGAGAATCCACCATATTTGCACTGCCTTACGTCTTTTTGTACAAAGTATTTAGTTTAATTTCTTTTTGCATACATGTATATACCTGAATACTTGTATGTCTTGTGTGTCGGTCTTGCTTGTCATTGTTAGTACACTCACCGCGGGGTCTGAGAGTAACGTAATTTCAATCCTCTGTGTGTCCTGTAAATATGGCAGAATTGACAATAAAGACTTCGACTTAACATGACTTGACTTCAAACCACTTATCCAGTATACGGTCACAAAGGGACTGAAGCTTATCCCAGGTAGCATAGTGCAGTGTTTCTCAATCTGGTCCTCGGGGACCCCCAGACTCCCATTAATGTGAACCATCTAAGGGTCCCAAGGGGACCGGTTTGGGTAACACTGGCATAGGGAACAAGGCAGGGGACACCTTAGATGAGGTGTCAGTCTGTCACAGGGCAACACATGCACATTGTTACGCAGTAGCTCACCAAGCTGAATGTCTTTGGAAACCAGGACGACACAGAGAGCAGGCAGACTCTGGAGGGGGGAGGCTGCACACTGACCCCACCACCATAATTACCATTGTTAGGATATTTTTGTCACAGTTTAAGTGACTAGAAGTGTAAACAGCAATAAAAACAGCCCAACAAAAAGCAAAAGCAAACAACAGTAGAATATGCTGTGTGTAAAAACTGCTTATAGCCAATATACCTTTAAAAGTTGTACTTAATAATTGTATTATTTTATTTTAGAGTCTTGGATCTCTTGGGTTATATATAAAATAGCATTGCATTTTGGGCCCCAAAATTTCCCTTAGACTATTGTAATATTACAATAAATCATTTGCTTTCTTATAAAACGCTTATTTCTCAGGTTGTCATTTAGAAAAGTAATGACAGAGCATCTATAAATTCACCTGGCAGAGGTCTGGAAAGCTCTTCTGCTGAAAGGCTCAGATAGAACGGCTACCCACAAGTCAATAGATTACTAAATACCCCTAAGTACCCCTAAATACCACTAAGTACCCCTAAATACCCCTAAGTACCCCTAGGACAGTTATAATTTAATGCTCCTTCCTTACAGATGCACCAGGCACTTTATTTGATCCATGCCACATATTTCTCATTTTTTCTTTTCTTTTCTCTTCCAATACAACTTTCTTTTCCTTATTTATTACATATTTATTATACTGATATTTTTCCTGTTTTATTCTTTTACTGATATTCTTTTTTCATTTATTTATATTATTTGTTATTACTTGACTACCCTTCACTGCAGGTTATTGTCTGACTGTATACTTTGCATGTGACAAATAAAAATCCTTAAGTCCTTGAAATTGCTAAATTAATGTAGCAATAAATCATGCATAACAATAGTAATGTTAATTACAGTTATAAAATAAGTCTCATTTTATAACAGGCTCAAAATATCTATATATTGATGAGGAAACCATTTTGAAATGACATTCTAAGACAGTCAGTTCCTGGATCAAAAAAAGAAAATACGTTCTGGTAAATTAAAGAAAAAAAACTTTCTTGTGGTTCTCAAAACCTTCTATTCATTACATGCTAATGCTGTTCTTACAAACAAGTCTCAACACGCCTCGGGGCATCAGAGTCAGCCCAGGCACCATTGTGAAGACAGACGAAGCTAGCATGCTTTTCAAGAGGCATAAGCTAATGCCTCTGCACTGCATGTGTTTCCAGGAAAGTGTGTCTACCATTCCTTCTTCTGTTCCTCATTCTCTGCGAGGTCCCTCTGTCCCCAGGCTACCTGAAGCCACACCAACCTCCCGTCTTGTCACTGCTCACCATGTCCTACCCATGACGTGTTCTTTTGGAAACCCAGTGTAGATCCTCTTACCTGGGCAACCGGGGTAATGAAAAGCAGTTCAGCCATGAGAATCTTCATTGCCTTTGAGGGATCCCGTCAGCCTTTCGATATCAACCAAGACCAAACAATTGGGACCATAAAGGCCATAATCAAGGTAACGAAGCTTCGAAATACTTTGAGATGTTATTTTTTAAACTGTTGTCATAATACAACAGAAACGGCAACTCATTTCCTCTTACTTTCACCTCAATACCTAGATTCAAATTCATTTAATAAATTTTAATCAACATTTTTAGCTTGTAATCATAGATCATAATTAAATCTTCTTCTGACTAAAGCTTTTGACTCAGTAGTCAATCACAGATCATATTTAATTAAAGTATTTCTTCTTACTAAAGCTTTGGGCTTATAGTACTCAATGCAATATTACTTTACATAAATAATATTAATAGTTTAATTATATTTCAGTCATCATATTTCAGTATTAAATGAATAATTGTTCATGAATTAATATATAAATACTTGAGTATAATAGATTGTTATGTCCAAAACATAAAATAATCAAGGTAATAAAGAAGAATGAAATTGACTTTTTAGGGATTTTCAAAAATAAAATGACATTGATTTTCATATATTATAATACTGCGCTGATCATGGTTTTTCAGTGTGGCTTGTCTTCAGTTTGGTTCTAAAACATTTCTGAGTGTCCCACCCCTAACCGGAGTCCAAGCAGTGGTCAGTCTACCAGCACTGAATGACTCTGAAGTGTTAATCTTCTCCTCTTCAGGACTATTTTCATGCGCAGCTGTTAAATGACAGACGGGTACGGCGGTTCTTGGAGCTGAGGTTCGCCGGCGCCGCCCTGCAGGACAGCTGGACTCTGCCCGACGTTGGCATCGCCCCCGGAAGCACCATCAGCTGTCTTTTGAAGGTACTGGTCCATCTCAGTCAACCTCGGAACCATTTCATGTCATTGTTACAAAAATAAACAGCCCCAAAAACTCAAACATTTTGAAGTATAATCAATGTTTATTTTCCCCCTAATTTGGCTAATTGGACCGCATGCTACGTTTATCTAATGAACAATAAACTGTAAATATCATTTGTAATTTTAGGCAGACTCTACTGTTAAAATTGTTGCCTGCTGTAATGGCAGTAACACAGTTTTGCACTGTAAACTGCACACCCAGATATTTCTATGACAGAAAGGTCCTCTAATTACTGCACCAAAAAACATTTTCAACATGTGTTTTGTTCCCAGCTAAGACACTCTATTTTAAGTATGTGTGTTTAAACATTAGAATCCCACATTACTAAAATAAAGACAACTATATGTTATCATTGGCCAGGGGCTGAGACTGGAATGTGATTTGTAATGTAAACAGTCACTTTACCCTGCAGGAATTTTACTGCATTTATTGTCACTGGAGATAGACAAAGCAAACTGTCCTTCCAGGTCTGGGTGCAGTGAAGCTCTGTTTTTTCACACATATCATTCTTACAGTGAACATGTTCACATGCATTCTCTGTCACACAGAGTCTCTCTGTATTCAAAACCTCACAGTGGATTTATCCAATATATTGCAGACTGCAATGACTGTATGAGATGGACATTTAAAAACAATCATGACATTCTAATAAAAACTGACATAGTAAAACTGTTACCGACGCTTATCATAGTGGTTATGAGGGCAAGGCAGGGAACAACCCAGGATGCAGCACAAACCCATCACAGGACACACGCACACACCATTCACACCTATGGGCAATTTGGCAACTCCAGTTAGCATGTTTTTGGATTGTGGGGGGGAAACCGGAGTCCCCAGAGGAAACCCCACGGTGATACGGGTAGAACATGCAAACTACACACATATGGAGCCATGGCAGAGATTGTAGAAGAGGAGGGTCCAAGCAACTAGAGGCCGAACCAACCAATCAGATGTCTTGGACCCACCTCCTGTACAATCTGATTGGTGATCCATCTGAACCAATCATTTTTTGTTCTGCTCTCAGAACATTTTTGTGTAAGTAAAATTCCCACAAGCCCTATGAATCTGAACGGTGCATTTAGAAGGAAAAGGCCAGCTCAGCTTAAGGTCCTTTTGAATGAGCTCAGTTTGTAAACAGTGAGTAACACTGAAGCAGGCCTTCACTAACAGGCGGCATCTCCGTGTGTTTCAGGAGGAGAGCCGTCCGATCCTCTGTGTCTTCTGCTCTGTGACGAAGGAGACTTTGCCCCTGATGGGAAACATCCTCCACCTGGGCGCCTCCGTCTCCAAGCTGAAATCCCTGGTGTCTCTTTGGAGTGGCCTCCCAATCAGCACCTTCAGGCTGACCACTCAGACAGGCCTGGAGCTCTATAACTGCAACACGCTAAACAGCTACATTAAAATGGGTAACACCTACAAAAGATATGGGTATGATCCATTTCATGTGACTGCCTCAAGTCTGAAACACAAAGCAGTACTTTGACGGAGTGTTCTAGAAAGGTTAAATATGCTTCCTTATATTAATATTAATCTTATCATTACTGCCTGGTAGCAGTCCAAATTTTTGGCTAGCTCAGATATAATGATGCCTAACATTACACTGGACAAATAACCCATTATACCCAATATGACAAGCCATACATTCTTAATGGATTATAGAAAGCAGAACGCCTAAATGGCCCAGTGGTGATGATTATAATCCATTGTTCCAGGAGCCACTCTTCACCTTGAAGTCTGGGACGGGTGGGTGGAGCTTCTGAAAGGCTGCCGCCTTGGCGACAAGCACACAGTCCAGCACTACCTTTCCGAGGACGCGTCCATTCTAAGGTTTCAGATACAATCAGCTTAAGCATTTCACACAGCGCAGGTCAGACCCACATTCTCCTCACCTAATTGAGCTTAAAATCTGTATGAATGTACACTGTATGAGTCGAGGCTCACCACCGAATGGCCTGCAAATGAAATATCAGCTTTATGATGATGCTGTCTGAACACAACCAATCAGAACATGGGGGAGTGGCTATAGGGTTAGGGTGCTGTCTGAACACAACCAATAAGAACTAGGGGTGTAACGATATATTCGGCCCACGAGACGAGACTAGACACGATATTGGGTTCACGAGAAAAAGACGATATTTTAACAATATTTTAAGGAAAACTTCAAAGAGGAAATATATTACTGGAAAGCAGCCTTTTATTTGATTAATTTGAAAGACAAAAAATGGTAAATAATGCAGATGTATGGTGAAATGTGTTAAATAATCACCATCATATGACATATGCAGTAAAGAACAGAACAAATATCTAGCAGCATAAAATATTTCACCACAAACTAAAATGACAGGCTTCTCTCGTATTTGACTACTCAATTGAACATAAATAGAATATAAATAAAACAATATACATAATAAACATAAAACATTTTCGTAATGTTTTCTTCACCGGTGCAGTGGATTAAATAAAAAGCTATGATGGTGCTGCAAATGGTTTTGCATAGTAGTAGCGTTAGCCGCTGTGTACGGCATTGTTTTCCTACTATGCTTACAGATGGTTCGTGTTTTGTCTGTCACCCTTTCGCCGTTTATATTTTCCGGTACCCAAAATGCCGCCACGCAAAAGATTTAAAAGTGTCTGGGGCATCTGCTATGGTAATTTCGTCAGACGCCGACTTGCTTACAGCAGCCGATTTGCAGCGCCATCGCGAGACCGCTTTTCACTCCGACGAGAAATCTCATGTTGTAATATCGCGAGATCTCGTGACACGAGATCTCGTTACACCCCAAATAAGAACACAGGGGAGTGACTATAGGGGTGAAAACAAGTCTACTCTGTCACAGGTTCCAGCAGCGAGTGGCTCTATACATGGCTGCTTTTTTTGGGCACTTGGATCTGGCGGTCTGGCTGCTGAGAAGAGGGGTGCGGGCGAACGAGCCAGTGGGAGCTCACCCCTATCGTGAGTGGTGCTGGGAGGCAGACCACCCAGAAATCAACAAGTGCCCCGTCCACGCCGCCGCCGAGGCCGGCCAGCTGCTCATCCTCAAAGTCTTCATCAGTAGCAACATTCTTAGCCTGGACTGCCTGGATCCGGATGGCCGGACCCCCCTGCAGATAGCCATCCGACAGCGGCACAAGGACTGTGTCTGCCACCTCGTCTCCAAGCTGTGGTCAGTCGCTTGTTTCCAGGGTTTCACCTTCCCCATGTGGATTTATGTCCAGATAAAGCACTGGGCCCAAAGAGCCCAGAAGAAGGCCTCCTCCTCCCAGGGCCTGGCGTTCGGAGCATCGTTTAGAACCACGGTTGGAAGCACCGTCTTTGTCGACGGTTTCACCAAGCCAATGATGACTTCCAAGGCCAGAAACAAGGTGTTTAAGGAAGGTGCCATTAGAGACCCTGCTCTCCCAGATCTGGCCACAAGCAAAGAACTAGCTGCACCCTCTGATCACCCTGCTGGCCTGGATTCCCAGGATGCACCAGTGCGGCTGCCTCAGCTGCTTCCTGAGATGGCAAACAGTAGCAGACCCAACAAGGGTAGCAGGGGGAATAACAACTATTTGGATGGAAGTGGGGATCAGGACAGGAAGACTTGGGCGACTGAAGTTCCTATTTCCTGTGACACTCCCCCCCAACATCAATCAAATTGCACTTTGCCTAACACCTCCCTCAGCCTCACCTCCTCCACATAATCCTTCTCACAACAAAGAAATCGGACTCTCAGGGAGAATGCCGTCCACTGTCTCTCTGTAGCAAGGTGAGCCCTCTTATGGCTCTTTTACACTGCACCCGGTACAGCACTTTTACCGAACTCCAAAAAAGTATGGCACTTCTTGTGCTGGTTTTCCACTGCCGCGAAAACTGGTACCGACGCTAAATGACATCATCACAACGTGAGGCAGGATATTTTGCAGGCCACTGAATTTGAAAGATGGCTGTAGTATTTAGGGCTGGTGATGTGCAATATTGATACCGGCAACATTATTTGCAAAACCGATCGACAATAAACACATTTGGAGTCCAAAGCACCAAAGTACTGAAAAAGAACCCCAGCTGGTTGGTACTTTTGGTACTGGTACCTCACCAGGCATCAATGGAAAAGGGAAAGTAACAAATATTTTGTAGTGAAAGTATGGTATCTGGTACAGTCGAAGGGCCCTTAAAGTTGTTCAGTCTATACCAAGTTAATTACCCTCTTGAAATGCACTGACCATGTGTATTACCACATACAAATAAGATCCAGAACTCCTGACATGTAAGCCATTGAAATGAAATGGCTCCTGTCCATTGTAGTTACTCTGTCTGTTTAGCAGTTGGTCACCCTTTCATACTTCTCCACAGCCAGTTGTGGTACAGTACATTAGTACTGTGAGGCGAGCTAATCGGCTGTTCTGGTCTTGTCCTTTTTGCAGTTCCTTCACAGAGAGGTCCTGGCTGCAGCAGCTAGCTATCGCCCGGATACTGGCCAAAAGAACCACTGGAAACACATTGTAAAGGCACATGTGTAGAGACTGACCACTCCATTATTATCGGTAACACTTTACTAAAGGGAACAGAAATAATGTAGCAGAACACGCTTACTTAATGCATTAATTAACCAGTAACTAAGTGTTAGTTATGTACTGATCCCATGCTTTTTCATCATTAATCAATTATGACAGTTCATGTGTTCTTTGTACTGTGGGAGGAAGTCAGAGTTCCTGGAGGCAGGGGTGCCGGAGGGGCATGGATACCTTGAATATGTAAAATAATAAGGTGCCATTTTGTCACGGGGCCCAGGATGTATAGCAACTCCCCCCAACCCCTGGATGTATCTAGAAACGCTTTCATCACTGAGAAACCAAACCACCAGATATTATACAATTCTTACACCAGATATTATACAATTGAAAATGAATTATAAGAATAGGTTAGGGCTTACAACGTAAAGTTTTAATAACAGGGTTCTGCTGACATTATTAGCATAGAACATTGCAAACCAAATGTAGTTCAATGTTAAGTTAGTACATTTGCAGGAAAGGTTCCTAAAAGAGCGGTAGGCTATTATATAGTGTGAAAAATAAACTTCATAATAAAATCTGTAGCTCAGTGTCTGTTCTCTTTTGTAACTAAGTACTTTTTGATACCTAAAACTTTTATACATTGTTGTGAATGACATTAAAAGATTCAAAGTGTAAAATTTCTCTGATTTCCAAGCAATTCCTAAGATGAATGTCATGGAGGTTATTTGGGTGGTGACATGCTACATTAAGTCGTCGTTAACGTCTTAAACGTTTCACTGCCCAGAATACTGGCCTTATTTACACCTTCATGATGCAGGACTGCAAACTCTCACACATCTGGCGTGACACGCAAGAAATCTTACAGCAAATCATTATACCATTTTAAACCTAAAATTAGCTACATCAAAAGCATTGGGGAAGTTTGCAAACCCTACAGACTATTTACAAGGTAATAAAACTGTTACATACTTGGAAATGCGTGCGTATGTGTGCAGATTTATCTCGAAATGAAAATCACATTCCATCCAGCTGACCAGTTGAGAACCAGAGTTAGCAACCCTGATGATGATACTGGAGAAGTGTAATCTTTCAAAATGTTAAGTCTTTTAGAAACTTCGTGGCTTGAAACAAGCGGAACCACAGTGTCCGGCATTCTGCTCCAGCCGGAACCTTTAGGAAACGGCACGGTCATGTGACAAGTGGCCGGATTGATGAAGCTAGCTAGCTAATCTGATATAGTTTGCTTGCGTTTAGGTTCTCCAGTTATAAGAAATCAAATAAAATGTTGTTGGTATTAAGCGACGAGCATAAGGAACATTTAGGGTTCCTGCCAGAAGTGGACTCTGCAGGTGAAGTAACTAACTTGGAAGAATCTAACTTGTGGCTTGATGCCTGGGAAATAGAGTAGCTTTACTTGCCATTATTGCGTTGTCAAGCAAAGTCATTTTTGTAGTTGAGAGATTCGCTAACCAGTTTTGTATCTTGACACGTCGTTTATTACAGTTGTAAGTTAACCAGCTCTCGGTTTGGGATCATGTTAAAGAAGGGCTGATACGCTTTCAGACTGTCACTCCCACGCAAGAAATCTTACGGCAAACTTACGTTATTCCATTATAAACCTAAAATTAGCTACATCAAAAGCGTTGGGTAGTTTGCAAACCTACAGCATATTTACATAGTAATAAAACTGTTACATACGTGTGTTACATATGTGTGTGCAGACTTGTCTCGAATTGAAAATCTCACGCCAGCCAGCTGACCAAAGTGGGCTCCCCTGTAAAAGGCAAATTTAATTCTCCTTGTCCCTGCAGTTGTTGGGGAATTTGGACGAATCGCCGTGGAATTTCTGAGGAAAGGATCAAATCCTAAAATTTACGAAGGGGCAGCAAGTAAGTCATCCAGTGCTTCCTTAATATGTATTAAATTATTCATGTACCATACTCTTGTCATGCAGATTCCCCCCCCCATCTTGTCAACCTATAATTATGCCTGAACAAACATGTCTTGCTCTTATAGGAAAATTAAATGTGACTGCTGAAATCGTGCAGCATGGAGTGGAGGGGCTTATGTACCTTCTTTCAGAAAGCTCTAAACTCATGGTAAGAACATCCGTGGGCCATCTGAGATGTGCTTAGTAACATAACTATATACAGTTATATATGTTTGCCTATATACCATGCCCTTTGTTCCTGATGTGAAAATGGTGACCATGTGCTTTGCTATTTAGCGAGGCAGAAAGTGTGTTAAAGGAAATGATTTATTATTCTGTGAGAGCTGGTACAGCTGTACTGACCACAGTGTTTGTGTGCCTCAGATCTCTGAGGTGGATTTCCAAGACTCTGTTCTGGTACTGGGATTCTCGGAAGAGCTGAACAAACTGCTCCTGCAGCTGTACCTGGAAAACAGGAAGGAAATCCGCCTCATCCTGAGCGAGCTGGCCCCTTCCATGCCCCACTACCATAACCTGGAGTGGAGGCTGGATGTGCAGGTACATGCATTATATTCCACTTTCGAAGGCAGGAATTCGATTTCTTAAAAACTTCATACCCTTAGAGAGGTTTTTCCTGTACATCTCTATAGCAGGATTCTGTCATTAAGTGCTTTATAAAGAAAGCTGACCATAGAGACAGGTTTACAGGGCCTGTTAGAGCCCTATTGTGATCCAGTAGTACCTGATCCCAATAAATTTCAGTACACTGCTTGAGCTTAGTCTGTGTTTTAGTGATGGCTAAATGAAGCTTCATGAACCATTTACTGTGTTTTTTGACCCCACTAGATGGCACTCTTGGTTTGCTTTGAGCCCTTTTTTTGAATAAAGAGCACCATCTAGTGGGGTCAGAAAACACAGCAAGTGGTTCATTTGGCCATCACTAATATATACTACCCGGTTCTTTTGCACATGGAATTAATCCATGACCATTTCTAGTTTTTTGGCATGTGAGCAACACTTGTAACTCCTTTAGGTGCATTTCAGTGAGACTGATTACCACCATGTGTCCCCCCTCAGCTGGCCAGCAGGGCGCTGCGGCAGCAAGTGAAGCCCGTGTTGAACCTGAAGCTGCAGCTGGACGACGATGGGAGCAGGCGTACCCACCTGCTGCAGACCGACCCAGCCACTCTGCTGCACCTCATCCAGGAGCTGGAGCGGGCGCTGGCCGAAGTGAAGACAAACCACTGTCGCAGGATCCTGCGCAACATCAAATAGTGCCTGCCGGGGGCCACTGGAGGCCTCGGGGACCGGACAAAATACCACACCCTGTATCAGGGACTGGAGGGGGCGCTATTACCTCTAGCTATTGTGGTATGTAAAATGTAATGTAAGGCTGTAAATAGTTCATATAGTACTGGGCAGACTGAGTATCAGTGCTCCCAATGACATCAGTTTAATTAGTTAAAATCAACACCAACAGTATATGTGCACTTTGAAGAACTTGTACATTAAGACAGTTGAACCTCACCCTGCTTGTGTGATCTTCTGTTTACTATGATATCAGATCGATTCATTGTACTTGTAAAAATTCTAAGGTCGGGGGCGGGGGCACAAGGCTGAGCTACGTCCAGGATGTATAGATGCCAGTTAGCCTAACTCTGTGTTCCCCACCCCGGTCCTTGAGGACCCCCCAGACAGTCCACGTTTTTGCTCCCTCCCAGCTCCTAGTAGGAGCAAAAACATGGGCTTTTTGGGGGTCCTTAAGGACCGGGTTGGGAGTCAGTGGCCTAACTCGTGTCTTAGGACTTTGGGAGGAATACCTCATGACACGGGGAGAACGTGCAACTCCACACATACAGAGCAGAGGTGGGATTTGAAGCCCCCGTTTCTGAAGGTATGAGGTAACAGTGCAACCCAGTAAGCCACCCTCTCTTTAAAGTTAGTACATTCTCAACAAAAGCTCGGATTCATACAACATGCTACTGTCTTCAACATCATTATATTGGAGGCACATTTGATACAGTGCCCACAGAAAGTCTTGGGACGCTTAATTCTGAAAAAATTTAGCAAATTTATCAGTTTCATAAGTTCATTGACAAGCAATGTTTAACATATCTGCACATATCTTTCCAACAGAAATTTTCTTAAGTGTCTTAATTTCTTGACTCATTCAGTTCTGTTCTTGCTATTTTGCTATTAACTGCAACTGTAGTCATGTGCTCCCAAATGGCTCACAAAGCAATGCTGAACAGTAATGTTTGGTGTGGTATGTTATTCTGAAGATATCGCTAATTAAAAAGCAGCCAGTGATGCTTGTCAATGAACTTTTTAACTTCGAATAGCTCTTTTAGAACTATAATTTGGGTTTCAATGTATTACCACTTGAATGTTTCACTTAAAACTACTGGTTGTTTCGAATGTGATATATATTTGTTGTAAATAAATGAGTAACGTAATGATTTTTGTTACAAAACCAATAAATTTGAAATATTTTTACTGAACTGAGCAAGCGTCCCAAGACTTTCTGTGAGCACTGTGTGTTTGTAAGTTGTGCTTTGTATGGTCTGCATGAAGTCAGTGGTGTTCGGAGCAGCTTGAAATTCTGAGTTTTTTTTCTACTTGTTATAATCTGACAAATTTTGAATAAACATAATTGTAATCACCTTACCAGTATAGATAATTTTAGCTTTTATTTTCCCAGCCAGCTGTCCTTAGAAAAATATATCACAGGGCTGAAATTTCATACCTTTAGAGAATATATAGAAAAACCATCTTGCTTTATATGTAATGCAGGGGTTCCTTTGCCCTTATTCGGTCATTTATGCGACCGGCTAATTCTGAATACCAGTCTGAGGGTAAGTTTTAAACCTCGGGCCTTTAAGTTGCATGGATTTGTGTGGCTTTTATACAAAACCCTCCCTCATTTTTAAGCACGTTCTGGGGATGCAATGGAAAAATACTGAAGGGAAACTATGGACATGCAGTTTTTTTCATTACCTTTTGTAAATATCTTGCATGCATTGCAGAGTAATTCTCTGACCTGATAAACATAACCATGTTGTTTTTGTAACTCAAATGCCTGTAATATTGTTAAACTGAGGAAATCTGATGCTTTTTCCATATCACATTTTCTGCATGAGACAGACAAATGTGTACATACAGGTGTATATTTAACAACTTTAGTGAAGAATATCCCATGTAATGTGTTTAGAACTTCAGATCAGTTCACCTTATGACGGTATTCTGACTATAGATTTCCCACAATGCAATTTTTAGGCCAACTACCACCTCCTGCGACATTTTTAAAAACGTAATTTCCGGGTGTGATTTCACGTGCCCATCCACATATCCTTACATTTTGGAGGGCATTGTAGGTCAAATCCTGCTTATGGAAAGGTAGTAAAAATACATGCAGCCATCAGCTCTGCTGTTTTATGAGTATCATAATAACATATATTACAGTTATTGTGGGTGAGAACAGCCTCAGGCCAAATGGTAAAAATAACAAGTGAACACGATTCCTTCTCTACCTGGTAATCTATGTAGAACGAACAAGAACGCAATTTTAATCCACTGTACAACCTTTGATACCAATGTGCCGCTGAATACAACTATTAACTCAATTGTGCCAACTTGACTGGATCCTGTTTACTAATTTTCTATACGATGGCCACAAGGGGGCAGTATGATTATTTTGGTAATATGATGATTATATATGATTATTACTTTTTTCTTTTTTCACAGTTTAAAATGATATGATTTATTATGGTTTATTAATATACTTGCTTTAATACATTGGTTTCATGATGTCCAGAAATGTGTGATTTACATGAAAAAAGTATATGCTTGGAATAACTGGTCTTTCACTGCAATGGCTTGTGCCTAGAAAGAAGTACCAGCAATGTAACAGAGAGCACGCAAGCTAGTAATATTGCGGATATAAGTGTGCTTGATGATGCATTTCCTGATTAAGAGAATCACTCTGTCCTGGCCATGCATATACGATGACTGTCCCCAGGAGTAAACAACTAGCCCGTGATGAGTGCAGGAGGCTACCTGCCAGTACGGAATAGTCCTGCCGTACGTCGTAACTGCTCTTGTTAGAAAACAGCTTTTATTAGTGAGAGTATACACTGGAGATAAAAGTCTACATTTTTCCAAAAGTTATTTATCATTTGCTTTGAGACAGAAAGGGATTCATACCTTTGGATGACTTTATGGACAACATATGAGACGTATTTAATTATACGCCAGAAGCTATTTAATTATTACTACGTACTAATTGAAACTGAAGTGCTTATCATAGGCAGAAAAATCTACCAAATTGTCCCCCGTAATTTGACTTTATAACATTATGGTCAATTAGTCCACGCTTCGTATCTTCTTGGTGGCAAGGCATACACGTTTAGTCTGTCCACAACTATAAATATTAGATAGAAGAAACCAATCTGGAAAGGACATCCGTTTACTTTAGAATGTTTTTCAATTATGTAGCTAATGTACTTAATAGGGAGCAAAGTTTAAATTATCTGGTATCTGCTTATTTGTTTGAACTGATCAGAAAAAAAAAGATAATGTAAAGAAGGTAACTGGTTGTACCTATGACCTTTGTCCTGGTGTTTGTCTCTTTCTACCTTGGCTAATGTCAGGTTAACGCTAATTTAGATGATAAATACATCAAATATAGGTGGTTCTAGACACTATATTTAGGGGGGCTTCAGCACCCTATTTTTTGTATGAGCCCCCCTAAAAATAGTCTTACTAAAATCATTTAGCGACTTGTCCCAGACTTTCGTATGCATGTCATACCCCCAAACTTTATTGTGGGGATCCCCCCTCATCTCGGTGACGGGGTGACGTCCCCCCCAAGGGTCAAATCTTAGAACGGCTGCTGCCATCAAACAAAGGGGTCGCCTTTAATAATTATTTCCTTTAACACACATTCTGCCTCGCTAAACAGCAAGGCGAGTAAAGTGTGTGTTTAAATCCTAGGGGCATTCTTATATTTATCAGTATAAAATGCAGAACCACATACTTTGATACAGGCTTCATATAGACTAAAGTATATGTATCAAGCCTTTCCTTGTACATATATAGTTTTCCGGCCCGATTTCACTTGGGGGGGGGTTTATGTGAAGGTAACATGCTATCAGCCATCAAAGAAACTTTACTTTCAGATTATGCTGCTGTTATGAAACCGAGTCCCATGCGTGGGCGACACGGTCAACCTGTAAACCATTCGCAGAACTGTAGGAGTGCATTTTAAAATACAAAACACTTTATATGTTCATGTTGTATCACCTAATGAATTTATTAAGTTTTAAGTTTTGAATGAGACGAACGCACATTTGAAAACACTAACATTTTACAATACAATACTGTTATACTACTATATTATTCTTACTCTAACCGGTGTTAGACATTTCCGAATATGATATAATTCGTTCCCCCACCTTATGTGTGTCGTTTTTTCACTTTCCTTGAAAATACAGTAAATCTGCGCTCCTGCAGTAACTCAGCCGTGCCTCCACTTTGGTGCCTCATGAATAATTTATAAGAGATGGCGGACACAGATCACTTGCAAAGTTGAGTTTACAAACTTTGGGACGGCAGACAGATTAGTACGACGCGCACCGCGGAAAGGAAAAGTTCGTGAAAACTTTTCCCATGTAGGGAAAACGATTAATTTGGTTTTTTGGTCTTCCAAAAACGCACATAAGGCTATTTTAAAACCAGAAAACTCGACTTTTATTGGGAAGTCATTGGGGTAGACTTTTTCTTTTCAATTATCGTTATTTTAACTACCATTCTACAAATTGTCAAGTATTTTTCCTTCTAAGAAAATGAGTAACAATCATCTGCAACCTTTTCCCGGACAACAAGTTATCCGTGTTGCGAAGGACCTTGACACAGATCTGGAAGCTCTTTTTAACTCCGTTATGAACCCACAGCCGAGTTCCTGGAGGAAAAAAGTCCTTCCCGAGTCTTTCTTCAAGGAGCCGGACTCCGGGTCGCACTCACGCCAGTCCAGCACCGACTCGGGGACGCAGCCGGCCCGGCTCACGGCGCAGCACGTCCGCTCCTACTCCTCTCCTGCCTCATTGCAGGTCGGAACCGGACCCAGTGCCAGCAGCAGCCCGGTGTGCCACCCCCGGCACCAATCTGTCGATGTCACGGGCGAGCTGCCCCTGCCACCGGGATGGGAGATGGCTTTTACCGCTTCTGGTCAGAGATACTTTCTTAAGTGAGTGTTCACAAACTTCAGTGTTCAAATAACAAGAAACAAACATGATAACGATGATGATGATTATTATTATTATAATCATCATCACCAACAATAACAATTATTACTATTATTATTATCATCAATAAAAGTGACAATGATTATTATTGTCGTTATTATTAATAATAATAATTACCATTATTATTATAATAAGCACTATGAGCTGACTTGCCCTTCATGCCATTGACACAGAATCACGGGTTTACATCTCAGTCTTACAAAATGTTCATGTTCATCAAATGCCCATCGAAACTGGGTTTTTGTTCGCTGGTGTGAGTGGTTTTTGGACTGCATACTCTATAACGCTGCCGGTAAAGACACTACCCTTGTGTTGCTCACTAGGACAAATGCGCATTCATTATATTTAATCACGCTAGGAAAATTACTATTCAGTTTGTCAATTGGGTGTAATTTGACTAACTTTGTTAGAAAACAATGGCGCTACTTCACCGCGTATTACGTACGAGACTATTGGCAAGCAGCGTTTTGATAAGCTTTACTGTTACTGTTGCTTCGTTAGCCGCTGTCAGCCGCAACCCATTATGCTGTAGCCCCGTTTAACCTAATATCGGTATATTACCTCGCATAATGTATGACTTACACACCTTGTTCTGGCGTAATTTCACGTTTAATATTAACTGGTTTCCAGGGGCTGATGATTTCCGTAGTGTTAACTAGTTCCTGCTAAAGTGGCCTTTTGGTTTGATTTAATTTCTTTTAACCTGTATAAATGCATTTTTCCCCAAATCGACATGGGCTCTAACCTGTATTGGCCTGCTGGGATGCCGTGCTATCATTTCTGCTGTGCAGAGGTATTCTTATAGCCTCATTCTTAGTCACCCAGTCACTTAGCTGGCACCTTTCCTGTGACATTTCCTTAACAATATATTTAATATTATCAGATCTCACCCATATTTTGTAATATTTTTGTCTGGACTGTTAAAATGTTGACTGTACAGCTCTCTGGGGATTCCTGATAGCTCATAACTCAAATTGGTGCCATTTCATTGATGAGCAGTTTCTCGCTATTTCTGGTTCTGCCCGGTCAGGACCGTCCGCGCTGTAGATCAGGGCTTTAATATGGCTTCATAGAGGACAGCAATAGTTAAGAAGACTTTTCTTTTGTCTGCTAGCCAGCGGTCATTATCATATTGGAGTCGATGGAAGACCTCAGCAGAGCTTTGGTCACCTTGGCAGTGTGCGATCTGCAGGGACAGTATTGTAGACTCTTATCTGGATTTATACCACCCATCATAGCTCCAGACTAACAATGACTCCCAGTTTCTACTCTGGAAAGAGTTATACATAATTGAAACTCAAATTTCTTGTGACCCTAACCTAGTTCTTTTAAAGAGCTTAAGAAACTAAAACCTAAGACTTGCCTGCTTGTTATGTACAATGTTGGTTTTGTTTTCTTATAAAAAAAAATCTAATTAATTGTCAGTCTTATGAATCCAGGATGATGTTCCTGCTTCCCTCTGAAGGCAGTGGTGTACCAGACAGTCATTGTAGTACCAGACCTAGTATGTTAACCAGAGCTCATGGCCTCTGACTTTCACTGGGGTCAAGAAAGACAAGGTCTGTCGCAGCTGTTTGGCTCTGTAAACCTAAATAGGTCAGATCATACCCTTAGAAAAAGCTTTGGATTCTGCTGGGTGGCACCATGTCTTTTCCATTAGCGTTGACGTTGGCGTCAGCTCTGACATCATCAGCTGCCGGTCCTCAATTTGCAGCCCTCTGAGCATGTCAGCTCCTGCCGTGATCTGAAGGTTGGACGTGCCGGTCACAGCCCCACCCTGCAATTACCTAATCATCCAAAATAAGTTCAGATGATGGCCCAGTTACCTCCTTCTTCATAATACACCAAGCTTTTTTGGTTTATCTATCACTGCTAATGTTGGAGGCCTTCACAGAATGTTTATGCGCTTAAATTAAAGCAGGTACAGTTTAAGTCAGTCTTCCATGGCTTGTGCTCTCCTTGCATGCAAAGGAGCTTTGCTCAGTTACTAACACCTAACATAATTAGCACGAACTGCCTAATTACAATTCATTAATAGCCACAGGTGGTGAAACTGGTTAGGGGACATGACTTAAAACAACATTAGAGGTTTGTGTTACTATGTGCCTATATAAAGCCACAGATGGCACAGTGGTTAAAATTTCCCCCGGTTGCAGCTGGCGGTGGACTGGTTAAGGGATTTGGTTTGTGGGTTCTGAGCCAAGAGGGAAAGCGACTGATGTATCCTTCAGTGATGTACTCAACAATCATGTGTCTTTATTTGGGTTTCCGAGAGCCTTCTGGGAACATGTCTGGGCCACTCCTTGACATTCTGTGTAGTTAGAGGCTCTAATCTGTCAATAACTGGCAGGGAAGCGTCACAAAGTCTTGAATACTAGTTGTTTTTGTATTTACGCTGTCACGGCAAGACGCAGTGAAGGACCAGGCCGTGTTTATTTTTTCTATCACAGTTGAGAACTTGGACCTGCTTGCTGACTGTGGTGGTGATGCAGTGTGAAAAAGTGAGCGAACAGGGACTGATGCAATGCAGAAATATTTTCAGTTTCATGTTTGCTGCGAAACCGAAGCGCACTGGATTGGTCCCACTGAGAAATGACTTGTTGGAGCAGTAGTCATTGGGCTTTTACAGTATTTACTGCAAAACGTTCCAAAGCCAAACATTCATAAATAGTGTAGCACTAAGCAACCTTAGGTCTGCCTGATACATTGTTTAACCACTCATGGAATGTGGTCTCCACATGGTATAACTGAAGGGAGTCTATCTCTGGAGGTTTCTGGTATAGTTTTTCACCACTTGTATAACTTTAAATACAGTTATGTCCGCTTTTGCTGATGATGGATTACACTCTCTCATTGGCTGTCATTTTGTATTGTGATGTAAACATACAGTAGGGTGAATATTGGGTATGTATATTTGGTATATATTAACACCTCTGCGGTCTATTAACTTAAGCACTTTTCTTCACCTTTCATTAACGCATTTATGCTTTAATATTTATAACTAGAATTATATTTTTAAATTGATAAAGTAAATTTTCACACATTCTTCCAATATCCACCCTATGTCCTGGTTTGGTTTGACAATTGAAAGGAGGTGTGTTTGTTTGTTTGTTTGTTTTTAATTAATTTATGAAAGCAGAGTCGAAGGCTATATTTTTTTCTGGCCTTTTGGGTTTGAGAACGCAGTGATTGATGGAAAATTGGAAGAAGGGGGGGAGGGGGGGACTCTACAGTTATCCAGAGACTTTGCATTGGGGGGGGGGATCTGTACAGCTTGTTCTGGCATGCCAGGCTGGGGGAGGTCAAGGGAAAATGGGAACAGATAATAAAATCAGATCTATGTTATGTAGCAATCCCTCCCCAGCCGCAACCCCCCCCCAGCAGCCCTTGCTGTCCACTTCAGTCCTGTGTGCCTGAGCCCAGTACGCTTGACTGGCTGGACTTTTGACAGAAGCTGCTGCTTCATGTCACCCGGTCAAGCGTGAGAAAAGCCTGGAATTCCTGGGTGTTGAGGCTGGGCCGAGTCTCAGGCTGTAATGAGGATGTATTAAACTCCCCCAGAACCCCCCTACCTGTACGTCTCACCAGCACATCGCTACACACTCCGTACAGTCCTCACGCTGCAGCAGTACGCTGCATTTTCTGAGGACCTCGGTTGTTCTCCGTGGAAGTGCGATTCAGTGGTAATAATCAGTATCTGAGTTATGTTAGGACTGCAGTAAGAGACGTCCATAAACACGTACTGATATTTTAATATTCCGCATTACAGATTTGAAGGGGAGACCAGCGCCAAACCCCCCCCCCCACACACACACACACACCCCCCGGTGTGCACCACCTAGACAGAGTGAAATCGTGCAGTGAAGTTTGGCAGGGGTGGGTGCTGGTTGGGATGCTTCCCTGCGGCCTCGACCGACACTGGTACCAGTGAACAGTATAGGATCTGCATAGGGAAATACGTCTTGATGTTAGGCCATGGTAAATATATATATATATATATATAGACACACACACACACACCTTATTCAGCTCACTAGCCATTTCCCAACCAATTCCCAGGTTTAGTACGTACATTTGAGCAGGGAAATCTGCAAACTGCATTGCAGACTGGCCCCCCAGGACGGTAATTGGGGAATGCTTCTCTAAGCTCTCCCCCCAAACCCCTGTCCAGGACTGGGGGTTGGCAGCTGGATGGATGAGGAAAAAAACAAGCTGCTTGAGAATGAGTCTTTCCTTTGGTTTTCACTAACAAGCTGTAATTCACAAAAAGGAGATCAATAGCATGGTGACTGGGTGTGTAAATTGAGCCCTGTGCCACCCCCTGTGCCACCCCCTGTGCCCGTCCCTATGTGATTATATCTTTAGCAAGGTGGTTAAGCTGGCAGACTAGGGTCTCTACTCCATATCTTTTCATTTTGGTTGGTGTTTCTCAGGAGCCATTCAGAATGTACATAATTAAGTTAAGTTGCCTCTCAACGGTGAGATGAAACATCACATGCTGGTGTCAGTGGTTTTGCTGGGTCGCTGTAGTGTTCTCACAGCATCCATCTTCTGCGCTTTTGTTGCCTACGTCAGATTCACCCCGTGCTGAGTCTACAGAGTGGAACTAGCTGTGTTTAAGATTCATCTAGGTGTGTCTGTGGACCCTTCATGGTTCTGCGTTACTGGAACGCACATCTGGGCCATGTTGGGTGAACGGTCTTTGGCTTTCGACGTGGGCTTTGGGAATGGAAAAGGAGAAAAAGACTTGGACTAGCCTTGTCTATGTGGTCTTCTTCATCGGGGACAGTTATGCGACAGGAAGTCCCGTGTAGCTGGAGTGTGCTCTAACTTCTGAGGTCTAGCGTGCATTGCAGATATAAATTGTATGTAAGCAATTAAACTGGCTGGAAATCTGATGTGAGCTGAATTTAAAACCAGCAACTCTGTAGCTTGTGTTCCTTTTTGCCTGGATGCAGTCCGTCAGCGGTTCCTGAGACATCTGGAGCTGTGTGGGTCGCCCTGGACAGTAGATCTTCCGACCTGTCAGCAAAGCAGGAGATCCTCAATTAAATCACCTTCCTAACTACCGTCTCCCAGAAAATCAAATGCTTCCAAACCACAGTAGTGGTGTAATTACTCTAGAAATAAAATGGGATCCCCTATTAAAGTTTCGCTCCTTATGGTTAGAGCTCTCCATTTAGGGACAAAATTGGACGCCTGGATAATTATGGCCTTGAATATACAGGGTCTCATTTTCTCTGAGAAGACATGATGGTCAGACCCAAGGAGATGCGTCTACATGGAGAGAAAGATTTTATACCTGCGGTTAAATCTTTATCTGGAAACTGGTTGCCATAGTGCAGACTGGTGTTTAGAAGGGTCCTCTGCATAATGCGGTCAAACCAGCCTGAGTTTGCCTTTTACGGAGAGGTGAGACCAGGCATGGATTTTGTGGGGTGATGTTGGCCAGTGGAGGGACAGTGGGGTGCTGGATATAATAAGTATTTGGGGAGATAAATCTGTTCAGGCAAAACTGGAAGGCTCATGTCGTAACCGGGCAGATTTCGAATCAATAAAGTGACGCCTTTGTTTTTGTCATTGCGTCTTCGTTGTTTTGTGCGCACGGGGGCCAGTTCAGTATAGTGAACCGTTCACATTGAAATCTGATATTGTCCACGTTAAAAAGAGTAATGTGAACAGGCAAACAAAAAAATCCGATCTGAGCAGAAAATCAGAATTGAGCATTAAGGCCTGCAGTGTGAACGCAGCCTTAGAAAGGAACAGCTTGGCTAAGCAGCTCTTCCCTCTTTGTTTTCAGTGGTGGTTCATTTTGGGTTTTTACGTCTTGCTCTGGAACCATTATTTTAATACCGTTTTAAATTGTGCACAAATTACTTGCATTATATGGAGGCACTTAAGCGAGTCAGACATTATTTCCTTTTTCAATTTGCAAAATGAAAAGGTCTTAGAAAAACCGCCACTGAGCTTATTCCAATATAAACACAAGTTCTTTTGTAAATTTGGCAGTGTAGCCCGTCCTTTTTTTAAATGACAGATGTTAAGATGGCTCTCTGTGAAGAAACAACTGTCAGCATTAGGCTTCTGTTTGTGATTGTGTATGCGGCACATTTATTTATCGATTTATTCCCCACGTAGGCGACCGACTGTTCCGTACGGCCAGTTTCTTGTGTGTTCGCTGCAGCCGCCCCTTGAGGCCCCCTTATGGGAAAACAGCTGTAGGACCTCAGCGCGGCACTCCGGAAACTTCCACACACTCTTCACCTTCCCCTTTGCGTTTTAATTTCCTCAGACTTGCTAATTTTTCTTGCAGTCTGGCTATTCAGCATTCAATAATAATTATATTGTGTATTTTGCAGATGTCTGATTAGCTTTCCAAAAAGACGTACGCTCTATGATGCAGTCTGCGCATCGTAATTTCACATTCTACGCCATCGTATTCCGCTGCACGTTTTCATCTCGGTCCAGCACCTTTCCGAAACGTAAAAATCGAAGCTTTTCTCTCGGATGGAGCTGAATACACACCCTATCTGCTTTCCCAGCCCTCTGTGCCCTGCTCTCAGTCCGCCCGCATTGCATTCCAGCATCTGTGTCCTCTCCGGCCTGTTTCACTCGCAAAACAGGACCCATTTGTTTCTCCCGATGTATTTATCCGTTTTACAGCCTTAAATAAAAGCCATTGCCAGAGTGTACATATGGCAGTGCGGGGAGGTGTGTTTTTTGTGGCAAGGCGATGTTTTCTCCACATACGGCCGGCCTTCTTTCCAGTAAGTCGTTTAAATAGGTGCCTCAGTGTTGAGTTTACAGATACAGTCATTTCCTTAAGTTTGGGGAGGTATTCACCATCAGGGAGACACTTTTTTTTTTTTGAAGTAAAACACAAAAACATGACTCGCAGACATCAAAGGAGGCAGGAGTAGTGAAATAGAATTCTTATGAAATTACAAGTGGAATTCACAGAGGTGCAGCATTGAAGTAACCTAAACTAGTGCTTTTAGTCCTGTACACTTTTACAGGAATTGAAATGAAAGTAAGGACAGTGTATTAAATGATTGAGGTGTTTCACAAAATAATCAAAGACGGGGAAACTATGTTAAATATACCTTCTGCGTCTTGTTTGTAAGTCGAATGCACCTTGTGAGTGCTACTCCCTGGTATTGGGTGGTCGGGGAGGTGTTTTAAAAGCAGTGAGTCAAGTAGGGCTAGACTATCACATAGCTCTGAAATGCAAATCACGGCTCATAATGCACGCTTCTCGTTCACAATGACATTATACAGCCCGAGACCTCAGAAATGCCACTCTCAAATGGCATGAAAGGAAAGTTCCCAGACTTTAAAACACAAAGAATTGTTTGTAATTGAAGGGGCCTTGACATCTGTTTTGTAGACAAAATGAGTGTAATTATCCAGAAAATCATTCTTGGGGCTTTCACATTCCTGAAGAGCTAGAAGAGGCTCGCCAAGAAATGGCTTCTGAGGACCTGATATGCTGATGTTTGTTGGCCCCCATCAAAATGTGCATAATCTTGGCTGTTGGAGGAGACTGTCTGTAATATCATCACTTGAGAATGTTTGATATCACTTTAAGCATTCAGACCTTGGCTCTGTTTGGGAAAGTCCATGAGACACGTGTGAATAATAGAGGTGGCACGCTTTCCTTTGCCAAGACTGATTGAGTTATAGGTGAAGGGATGTTCCCCTCGTCGGCATGGCGACAGACATTCTGGCATTTGCCAGGTCTCAGTGGACCCTCTGGGTGGAGATCCTTATAGGAGCCTCTTGGTCCTACACCCTGCTCCTCCAATAGCCTCAGTTACTACACCCCCACTTTCATGTCCCTCGGTCACGATCACTGCTTATTCCCCTGGAATGTGAGCCGATCTGTGTGGGCATCACTCTTATACCCAACAGAAAGGAGTTTTTTTTCTCTAAACCCCAGCTGTTGCATTGAACCTCTGGCATTTCATCCACCATTCCACTTCATCGCATGTGACTGCTTTACAAATAAATCTTGTAAAGAGAGAAATCCGCAGCTTTATGAAGGTGCCGTTCACATAGAGGCCGTATGTTTTCAGCCCATGATTGATTGTCTTATATGAAGACCTCCCTACGTTGAATAGTTGTCCTTGAGGCTGTGTATTCATATGTGAATTTGTAAGTCTACGTTTTCAAGGTAGGAACTTGCTATAACCAAGAATGAATTTGCTTGAATTAGGACTTTTATGCAAATGTTATAAACTTTGACTTAAAGGCTTTATTGTTCCACTTGGAATTAGGACACAACTGAGGATTATCTTCTGTAAGCAGCATGGAAGAAAATCTCCTGTTAGCCTCGTTCTGATCCGAAGCTGTGGGCCAAAATGACTGAAAGCAAAAATGCAATTGACAGACTAATGAAATTAAGATGAAATTAAATTTGATCTTTCCCTCTCATTGGGCACAAGTCAGCTGAGGTTAACTCCAGAAATGGTTAGGTGTCCATTTTCCATGACTCTGGCGATAAGGCCTTGATGTTCCTTGAGTATATAGCACCGTGCAGTTTCTCCAGAATGTTAAAAAATGAGGAACATGACTTCAGGCCCCCTTTATTTCTGGTCACGTACCTTTTTGCACGTTTGCGAAATGTGAGTCATGCTCGTAGCTCTCTGGCTCGTATCAGTGTAACTTTCAGACAATGATCACTCACTGTCACGGCTGGTGTTACAGGTGTGACGGCATAGCACACTCTCCGTGCGACGTGCACGTGGACTGAGATTTCAGACCGAGATTAAGCCAACTTCAGGTGCGGCACTCAAAGACTCTGTGTTCGTCCTATGGCATATCATCAGTATAATCAATACTTAATCGTTGTAAGAACGTTGCTGTACCGTTGCGGAGCCGTTTTGTTAATTTTTGCCCAGAGGTTAAACTGATTCTCCCAGAACTGATATGAATTCCTGAAACAAAACAGTTCAGGAACAAAGACAGGTCAACCCATCGTGTCTCGCTGTTATTGCGTCATTTTCCATATCAGTCGAACAGATTAGTTGTCTGGATTGAACAGGTGAGGGGAAAAATGGTCATTTGTTGAAACTGCTAGGTCTGTTACATGCATGCATATATTTTTAAGCTGGTGGGAGAATAGAATGGACTCTTACAGAACTTACTGCCATAGGTCTGGTTAACAAGGAGTGCTTTGTAGAGGAAAATTCAAGCTGATGTCAATCTTCCAGTTTGTGTGTGTCTGTGAGTCTGTGTGGTTGTCTGTTTGACATTTTTAAAGTGGGTTTTCAGTAGACAGAAAATTAAAAGGTTCAAGTCTGAGCACTGAGGCCTATAAATAAAAACAAATAAATGAGTGCAAGATAGCCCACAGCGCTTATGTTGTCCGTGAATTTCAACTGGTTGCGTGAAACGGTGGCTCTGTCTCACCTCACACCTTCAGGGTCGTGGGTTCAAATCCCGCCTTTTTTGCATGCTTGTGTGGAGTTTGCATGTTCTCTCCAAGTTATGCTGGTTCCCTCCCACAATTAGAGCTGCCTCCCATCCCCATTTAATACAGGAACATTCTGTGATGCAAAATAGAATTCTCTCTCCCGTTTCGAACCAATGTGGAATGCGATCGATCCCGTATTGGGAGCCTTGCGCGATCGATCCCGCTACCCTGCAACAGACTGGCGTTCCACCCAGTGGGTACCCCAGCTTGGTACCCTGTGCTGCCTGGGATAGGCTCCGGACTCCTCTGCAACTCTAACCACAGTAAGCGGTTAGACCGTGGATGGATGGATTCGACCTGGCGGATGTAATCCCATCAGTCAGTCTATTTAATGAAAAGGATGAACAGAGTCGATGTGTTAGGGAGCTGGCAGTGAGGGTTATCGCTGGAGCCCCAGGGCCTTGGCAAAGCAGCACTCTCAGGCTGGGGTCACTTAATAGCCAAGTCTCTCCGCGAGTCACAGGGCTTCCTCTCCAGTCCTCTCCGGCCGCGTGCTTTGGATGGCAGGCGAAGTGTTTCTCGGGGGAGTCTGCAAACACTGACTGGCAGCCTTTTCCAGCCTGATTTCCCAGCAGCCACCTGCATCCATGGCACTGGTACAAAGACTTCGCCTAATTGATGGCAGTCTCATGTATTTTGGGGGTTTTATAGTATTTTCTTTGCTTTTTATTTGGCGCTGCTGTCTTGAGAAAGTTAAATATTACTTGGCTAACTACGATCTATCATGTTAGTAAGAATTTATGGCTCCTCTGTACAATGAAACCAGTGCTGGCTGAGGGAATTGCTTTGGGAAACGCGTGGTTTAGATTTTTCTTGTGTTTTTTTGTTGTTTGTTTGTTTTTTTTGTCTTCTTTTTTCTATTTATTTGCGAAAGGCATATATAGCATACCTGAGCTGGTGACTTTTTGGTCCAGGTGGGAATTAAGATCATTTAAGATCAACAGGTCAGAGAGTTTTAATTGAAACGATTGTCCTCTTCTCTGCAAGGGCCACTTGGAAACCTGCCGTTAATGTCCAAACCATCAATGGTTAACTGGTAATGCTTTGTCGCCATGGCTACATATAGAATGCAGTCCTGGCCCAACCCTTGTGGGGAGGTTTTTGCACAGAAGCATTCCCAGTTCCTCCGTCAAGGTCACACAAGCACTGTACGCAGGCCGATCTGTTCCAGCCGATCGATGTATCGAACGGCTTCCTGTTCCAGGTCACTTTTTGTTCCCGAGATACTACTAACCCGTTCCTTTTTGCAGGCTCGTTGCACACATCAAGCGAAGAGAAGAACTCCCAAATGGCTGATCCTTCCTCTCTGTGAAGGCATGCATTTTCACAGAGTAATTCAGCCTTTATTAGCCCCGTCGTTGTTGAAAAGTCCTTCAATGGACTCCTGGTCTGGGCATTTTTAATGCTGTTTGTCCAGCAAATGCAACCGAACCACCGATTCACTCTTTGCTGACTATTCATCTTGAGGTTTCTTTCAAGCACAGCAGGACCGGCGTTCATTCAATGGTCTTTACTGCAAGACGTTTGCATCCTGCTTCTTTCAGTCTTTCCGTGAACCAGTCTGACTTGAGTCTGAGGTCATGGGGTCTCCTGTTTCATTACACGGTGCTTGTGGGCTGCTCTTGTTAGATTGTAAATGCCTCTTTTAAGAATGGCAATGTGATACCTTTCTTCAGTTCCAACCGAGGCGGACTAACGGAGATAAAAATTGCAATGAAAGCGAGGCGAGATTTTTTTTTTCTTTTTAATTCTTGTGAGAGCTGATATGTTGATATTGGCTTTGAGGTATGCAGTTTGGTAAGTAACACGGGGAAGGTAAAATGAACAGACAGACCTCCCACATGGTAACTTAATTAGTTGCGAGCAGCATTTCTGACAGAGACTTTTTACTGCTGCAGAGGTGTTTTCTGTCGGGTTTTTTTTTTTAATTCGCTCCTGTAATTCCAGGCATGCGGCGAGAGAGCAGGAGCGCACTTAAGGTCAGATAAAAGACTGTCAGCGCGCATTAAGCCCCCTGTCGTCCGAGGCGTGGGGTGGGATGCGGTTCTGGAGACACGGCCCCCTGTGGGGGTAGGCCTGCTCCAGTGGCCCGGTTCCATGCTGACTCATACCCTGATCCGGTACTTAAGCCCCCCCCACCAGCGTTTTAACGAGGCTGCAGGATCAGCACCGCTGCTAAAGTTAGACGGCCCGTCAACAGCTGCCTCCGAGCACCAATAACCCCCCCAACCCCCCCCCCCTTCCCAGCAGCTGTCCTGTCCAGCAGTGGGAAGAGGAACCAGCACAGCTTCCCATAAACACGTATATTTTTGGGTTTGTTTACAAACACACCTCAACTCCACGTTAAACCCTTTGAAATCTGTTTCGTTCATTTCTTTTTCGAATAATATTTATGTCAGGGTTGCCTAGTTCTTGACTAAACTGCGAGGAGGGCTCAGTGCTCATTTTTCCGTCGCTGGAGCTTAAAGCAAACAAAGGCCTGGCATTGTCAATGACTTCGTTACTTAACTTGCTCAATGGGTTTTCTTTTAATCGCTTTATTTTCACCTTGACCCCAGGGCAGTTGGCTCTTCACCGGTAGTGTCAACAGGGGGCGGCCATAAAACATTAACATATTTCACTTCCTGCTCGTCCTTTCTGTGTCTTCTGCATGTGAATAGAATAGCTCCGATTCCCTAGTTTGTAGCTGGAGTCACTATGTGTGTGTGTTAGTTTAGAAAGTCTAAATCTGTAGAAGTATTTGACCATAACAGGGAGGAATCCATCGTCAACCACAACCTTGAAAGACATGGGGCTTGAACTGCTAACTGTCATCCTTTTTTTTAATAACTAAATATCTGTACTGGTTTATTTTTCCTTTAATGTCTGCTTATGTGGTACGATTCCTCAGTCTGGTCAGTTTGACTTTTTAATTGGTCAAACTCTATCTGTATACAGGAAATGCCTTGTTAACCATCATCATGGTTATTGCAGAAATTGCCCTACACGACTTAAAGGGGGACATCCCTTTAAAAGGAAAAACACATCTGTCGTTCTGGTTTTGTGGGTCTTTGTGGACGTCGTCATCTCCGGGATCCTGCTCAGGGCTCTGTCTCCAGACCAGCGAGTCCCAGAATGGGATGCACGGTCAACAGAGGGCTTAACGTCAGTGTGATTTTATGGAGTTACATCCGGAAAAGACCAAGGATGGATCTCTGGAGCCCAGATAAGTGTCTGGTTTTCCTAAATGACAGAGAAACCAGTCTGACAGCTCAGAAAGAGATTTACATTGTTGGTCATTTTTGGCAATATATGAGAAAGATTGTTTCCCTAACTCTGTATCTTATTTAAAAATTCACTATAATCTAGGAATTATGTGTAACCCTTTAAACTGTCGATTGCCATCAATGATATTAAACTCACACAGTGGACAACTTTTCTGTTCTGGGAGCTTCACTCGGTTTATGAATTTAGTGGCTGTGAAGTTTATGTAGAGGACAACTTTCATATATGAGACTGTATAAGTTTTTAGGTTTTATAGGAGAAACAGATAATTTCATTGAGGACATGCATTGTGTGCTACCCACAGTGTCGTGGTGGTTTGGGTTTGGTCCTATTAGTCCACAGAGCCTTTCAAACGGAGCAAGCGTTGTCCTGCCCTGTGTTGATATTGCTATGGCAACAGACAGCCTCGCATTCCACAGTTCTTCAGAATTAGACTTTGGGAAGAACTCAGGGATAATTCATAAATGGCCCTCCTCGTACAATCAAAAATAAGCCAGGGATGTAACAAGCATCCTGACCTGATCCTGTATTCAAGGCAAACCTGAGTGCAGCCTGCCTAGACATCACCTCAGCTTCCGCAGGGCCAGTCTGTGCTTCCCGTAGCCTGTGTGGATGATGCCCCATGTTGGTTTTAGAAGATTGTTTCTCCTCTGGTCCATCTGGTTGTAACAAAACAAGAAGCTAAGAAGATTATTCAGTGATCAGGAGTGCAACACTAGGCACATTCAGGGACCGTAAAGGGTCATCAGACATATGTGCTTATGTAATTATTCGTTGATCTCTTTATTTACTTATCATTTATTTAACCTTTTTATTCTGGGAAAAAATGGGGTGGCATGCTGGTGCAGTGTCACCTCACACCCCTGGGACCAGGGTTCGAGTCTCTACCACAGCTCCCTGTGTGTAGAGTTTGCATGTTCTGCGTGTGTTGTCATGAGGTTTCCTCCAGGTACTCTGGTTCCCATACCCCCCCCCCCCAGTTCAAAAACATGCTGAGGTTAATTGGAGTTACCAAATTGCCCACAGGTGTGTGTGTGTGTCAGTAAATGATGTGTGTGTGTGCCCTGTGATGGGTTGGTACCCCATCCTGGGTTGTTCCCTGCCTTGTGCTCATAGGCTCCAGACCCCCCGTGACCCTGAATTGGACAAGCAGTTACAGAAAATGGATGGATGGATTCCTAAAAGCTAAGGAGTTCTTGCTGTTATTGTAGATGAGCCTTTGGTAGTTTTGATTGATTTTGAATTCATCAAATAAAGGACTGATTGAATTTGAATTTGGGGTAAATTATATATTTGTCTTGAAGGGCCTTTATGTTAAACTGTTCTCTCAGTAATTACTGCCCACTGTCTTTCACTGTGGGTTGGATAGTAATATACCCTACGTGGCCCATTCGTGTGGATGGAAAGGCGCCCTCATTACGATGAAGTCTCTCTCCCAAAGTTGGCTGTTCTTGGTTTAAAGTGTGCTGCGAACATATGGAAGAGTTCTGCTCCTAGAGATCAAAGCCAGCGACTGCTTTCAGATTAAGCCTCCCAGCCTGCTTATCTCTCCATGGACCGTCCATCAGCTAACCCTGGAACGCCGCGGGCTGTCCATCAGCTAACCCTGGAACGCCTCCATCACCTTTTTGCAAGTGCACTGGTCGGCCATTTTGCTAGTCTTCCGGAAGGCCTTTACCCCCTGCAATTTTAAGGGAGGTCTTGACCAGTTTTTTTGTCGACTTTGCATATGTGAATGAGTGCTTCCAGTGAGAAGAGATTCTACTGCAGGCAGGAGTCAGCAGCGTGCATTATTTTTATATTACATTGTGGGAACCAAATGTCCCTCCAAGTGGAATTAAATCCTGCTATTTTGACATTGTGGAGACCATTTTTCAGGTCCCCACAAAGATCTGTGAATGCAATCAATAAACTAAAACTGGCAAAAGTTTCATACTTTGTTTGATTGCTTATGGTTAAGTTTAGGGCTGGGTAGGGGTTAAGGTCGTGATGTTGGGATTAGAGTTCTCCCCATAGAAATTAATGGAGAGTCCCCACAAAGACATAATCACAAACCTGTGTGTGTGTATGCGTGTGTCTCCACCTGTAACTAGATTGTCCGTCAGTCAGTAAGTCTGCCAGTTAGTTAGATACTTAGTTAGGAACATAGATAGCTGTGAATGTTTGTGCTCCCCAGGGAGATGGGGGGGGGGGGGGTG
>JAODJU010004376.1:0-13928 GCA_026776725.1 Gnathonemus echidnorhynchus | reverse complement strand
GGGGGGGGTTGACGAGCAATTTATTCTGATGCCATTATTTTGATGCTACAATGATTAACATCAGCTAGCTCCATTGTCTTTTGCACGGCATGCAAATGGGTGCACATGCAGGGCCAGTGGCCAGGCAGTCAACTGGCACTGGAGTTACGGGGGAATCACCAGTGTGTGTTTTCTAACGAATAATCACACACCCCTACTCTGGGAAAAAAAACCTGAAAACAAAGCTGGACTAAAAAGAAACTGTACACATGTGCATGCGCTTAAACATTTCAGCATGATGCCAGCATTCATTTGGCAAATTGTAATCAGGCAGTCATAGCACCATGGATGTAATTATGATTGGGGTCCTCTTAGCAGCACAAGTAAAAACAACTGGAAAGGAAGCTCGCAGTCAAGGTCACACTGTACCATCTAATAGCAAATGGTGGCTTAATACTAATTATGTGATTGTTTAGAAGCTTGAAAATCTAGATGAGTAAGCAGGTTTCATCACAGCATCTAAATTCCTTCACAGCAGAGGATGTAGCGAGGACCAGGCTGATACAAGGAGACAGAGCTAAGTCATTGGTTTGGTTCATCTCAGATCTCAGAGGACGTGGAACACATGATGGGTGTCACTGTCGGGCTATCAGGACGGAGGCATTTAGCACAGCGGAAAGTTACCTCTGCCACTGCAAACACTGACTGTCCAGCTAGCAAAATCTGTTTCTGAGGACATCTACTGCAATGCCAGTGCATTTCTCCAGTTCTCTGTGCTTCAGGAACATTACATTTCAAGCACACGGGCTATTCCTGAACATGCTGAGCAAGCTGTAAGATGTTAAATAGAACCTACCAGTACCCCACCTTAGACACTGTTTCTTGGTTATTCAAAATCCCCCACATCGAGACTTTCAAAGAACAGTAGCAGAACATCTCAGGAAGAAAAAAAAAAGTCCAGATTTGTTTATCAAATGTTCAGCAGCCAAATGATACTCTCTACAGAGTATTCTTCTTCCTCCAAGAGTTTACTATACTCCTAGGAAAATACTGAAATGAAGCAAACCACTACTGTGGAAAACTGTGGGAGTGTTGGGCATTGACATGGCGATGTTGAGGGTGGGGGGCAGTGCAAGCAAGTTCCTATTTTGCCTGTAGAGGGAGACGATGCCCCACAGAGCAGAAGCTTACCTTGAAGGTAGACCTGGCAGGTTCTCTGCTATACCTGTCTATGGTGTGGAACTTGGTGGAGTGGTTGATTTCATGGTAGAGCTCTGAGTGTCTTTTGCGAGTGTGCATCACTTTCTGGAAGGAAGGCAAACAATGAAAAATAAAAAGAAGAAAAAAGAACGAGGGAATGCTGGAGGAGTTAGGGACTGCAGTGTGTGTGGTGCTGATGGGACTCGTGCCGGACGCTTCATGTTTGTGACTTGACTGGTAATGGCAACTTGCACTCTACATGCTCCGTGGTCAGCGATGCTATAGACACGGAGCTCGGACATCGTCATCTCCACTTAGCATTAGCCTCTCAGGCTCGGCCTGGCTGTCCGATCGACACAATCGAGCTGGTTTTTGATCAGGAGCAACAGCTTCTCACTCAAATTATGGCTGAGGCTCTGCAATCGAGTATTTCGTTTCTTTTTGACTGTTTGTCATGGGCTAAAACATTTAGCAGAAGGAGGTCCTCTGGTTTTGAGCAAACCTGCCTGGCTTAATAACTTTATGTTCACGGGCATCAGAGTTTGAGAAATTCCTGTGATCTACACCTTGCGATTTGTAAAGCTGGAAAAGCACAAGATCGCAGCCCAGATGTCAGTTAGGCATCCAACAGCCAGACATACCTTCTGAGATGATGCCTCAACATCGGATCGCAAATCTCCAGTCGAAATAAGCCTCAAGTCCACTGTGTTCGCTCTAATTTGGGCCAGATTAACAGGTGGTTACCTCAGTGCTCAGTGAGGATTTTGGGGGTATCGGAAGGATGACCTGTACCTACAAATGATCCAGGCTGGAGGTTTGCTTATTCCCTGCCTCTGTAGATGCCAACAAAACCACAAGCTCCCCCCACCCCCCCCCCGTCTCACTTCCTTTCTCATCTTCATTTCCATACATTCACAATGATGCCAGACACTCAACATCCATGTCACTTTCTGCTAGGCATGGATGGGGAATACAGCGGAAAAGCTTATGCTAAATTAAATGCATGGAAACAAGATTTTGGTGGAGGCTCTATTCTTCCCCAACCTCTGTCCCACACAGCTGCCCCCCCCTCTGAGCCTAGAGCGAACAGAAACACAGAAAGCAGGCCCACACAAACAGGTACGTGGGATCATCAGGCAAACTCTTACCTCGAAGTCCAGCTCAGAGTACCGAACTCTTTTCCTCTGGAGGAAGAGAACATATCGTCAATGACAGTTTCCACGGCCACAAGCCACTATCAACACAAACAATGGTATAGGTGACCCCTGCAGAATGGACTCAGCTCACAAAGGCAGCTCTGACAGGAAAACTTGCCTAAACCCAACCAGTAGCAGAGCCAGCATGACAATCAGAACGGCTGGATTCTATTCAGATAACAAGAAAATACTGAACTAATGATGGATTAACAGTGGCCACAGCTGACATGTTCTCAATCAACTAACCATCACCCAACCTTATGGTTAAACTTCTACTGGTAACTGAGTCAACAGAGTCAAATTCTGGTACATGTCTGATTTACTGCACATTCCACTAGAAGGAGTAAATGTAAGCTAGTATTTGTATCTAGATTAGCAAAAACTTCTGGCAGGAAATTGTCACAATATGTGTGTGTAACCTTAATTTGGAAGGATCTAGTTAAGATCAATTTTTGTAAACTCTGAGAGCAGAAATACATTTAGCCTTAGACAAGAAAATAAAGAACCAATGGTCAGTAGGTTTTAGGGCTGTTTTATAAGTAGATTCACCCTGGTGGAAATGGCTTGCTGATAGTGAATATTGTAACGTCACAGTGCAGTGGTATGCTAAACCTCGCCAGACTGCATTTTGTAGGAAGGACTTCTTAGAAGGAAGCTTCTCCTGTTAAGATTTGGATGTGGTCAGAGAGAAAGGAACTGACGTCCTCATTCAGTCGTGTTTGTGTCAGTAGCATTCTGACTACAGACTTTAGCACTATGCTAAGTAGAAGTGAAGAATAATGTAAAATCCTGATGGCAACTGTATTCCGCAGGTAGACCACTCAAAGACGCACAAGTCAGCTTCTTTGAAGTCCCACAGCAAGTGAATCAGTAGAAACGTTCTACTCTTACCTTTCAAAAGGTCATCCTCAGACAACACTGTTTCATACACAAAAAAACACACACACACACAGACTATATTCTAGTCTATCTTCTGGAGGCTAAGACCCCTGCATGAAGTCTTCATTCCAGTCAGAAGACCTGTTTGAACACCAGGGCAAAAAAGGACCTTTGAGGGATTTCAGGTGAGACGTTGATGTACTCCAGTCATAAAAAAAAACACAACAGGGATGTTTAACAAGAACAACTCAACGGGACGGGCAAGTGTGTGCTGGGCTGGACTATCCTGACGAGACAAATCACAGCCCTCCTCACGGCGCCCATCAGGCTCCCACAGAACGCACCGTCAGTCCTCTAGCTCAAGGAGGAAGCACAGTCCTGTTCATCAGCGGCTTTATAAGCTGGCAGCCTGAGCAGTAGCCTGGGACTGGAGGGGGGGGGTCGGTCCACCACCTGGCCCAGACCTACCTGCTGGCAGGTGCAGGCTAAGAGCCAAATGCTCCTCCTAGCTCGCAGTGGATACAGGAGAAGGTTCCTCCTTCCACTACGTCTTAAAGAATCACGCCACCCCTTCACTTTTTCCCTCACCTCCTTTGGCCATGACTTGCCTTGACCCCCCACCACCAGCCCAACTACCCAACATACCTCACACAAAAGGGCTTCAACTTTTAACGAGACGTGTAAATGTGGATGTTGTGTCTCAGGTACTTCATAGCTGGGTCACAGACTGAGTTAGCTGCTCATTTTTTCACTATATCTCATCACTGTATTGTGTAATATTTTACATTCTACCTGTGTGTGTGTAGAGAGAGGCAGAATGTAAAATATTACACAATACAGTGCGAAAATATATTGCTCATTCCACTACAAAGGGACAAAATGTAAGCTAGTATTTGTATCTAGATTAAAACTGCATAAAAAAGTCCTTCTAGAAACCCGAACGATGTCAGCTTTGCTATAAGAGTCGGGGGTTAGCCCGCCTGCCTTGGTTAATCACACCGGCTTCTGCATGACCGACGGAGAAGATAAACACATTGACGTTGTTTGGGGAGGTAGGGAACCGGGTAGAGAGCAGTTTGACGTCAGGTTGTTTCGCTTGATCTGCGGTATGCCACCTCGGCATGCAGCCCCTCCCAGTGGGCCTGTGGTGTAATTACAGTACCTGTCACATACGCGGAGGACCACCCCAGGACTGAGACACACTGCCAGATTTTAAGGGTGAGCGACGGGGCGAGCAGCTTGCCGGCATGCCCTCAGAAACCTGCTCCGCGCTCTCGACATCTCAACCGCGGCAGCTGGAGGAAGTGTGAACGCGGGAGTCCCGCGACGACGCACAGGAGGACGTACGACCCGCTGGGGGGCGTGCAGCAGAGGCGTACGGCTCCGGTCACTCGCAGTAAGTGGAGCAGAAGCTGAGGCCTATTATGGGAGCCTGACTATAAGCAGAGCGGAAGCTGTTGGTCTTTAATTGGAAGCTCACGGTGAGTGGAAGAGGAACTGAACTCTAGCGGGATGCTGACTATAATTAGAGTAGAAGGTGCTACTCACACTGTGAGGGGTAGAATCTCTGCTCTATAATCAGATACAGACAGTGTGAGTAGCTAAAATTTGCAATCCGAACTTGATACTCACTCTATTCAGAACAGAAGCTCTGGGGTCCGTTTCCCAAAAACAGTGCAAGTGCATGAGAACTATATCATCTCAGGAGGTGAGTTGAATACGATGATTATATGGTTGCCATGTTTTTGGGGAATATGCCCCTAGGCCAAATTGGACAGAAATGAGTGAAGGGGAAGCTGGACTATTATTTGTTGATCAGCAAAGTGACTTGATTCTCATTGGTTGTTCAGCAAAATCCCTTGATTCTTATTGGTGGATCAGCAAAATTACCCGATTTTCACATTTATTGGCTGGAGCGAAGCGGAAGCTACGCATGGCATTTTGCAGTGCAGCTGCATCGGGGTTGGAGGTGAGGTGGGAGGCTCAGGTGGCGAACGAAAGACATTTTTGATTGGGGCGGAAGGGAGGGATGGCGTGACACCTTAAGCCTCTTCACTACTTACTTCTAGGGAGCCCGCAGACAGGCTGGTGTTGGTGTTGGTGCTGCCCAGGTTTCGGGGCAGGGTTCTGGTCCTCTCGACCGTGCCGGAGGCTAGGATCTGCCGTACGGAGGGGCGCTGCTGGAATTGCAGCGCGTGGGCGGGCAGCTGCTTCAGCGTGCCGTAAGAGCGGTTTAGGCCCGTGCTGATACGGTCCACCGACGCAAAGTCTGGGTAGGCCTCACTCTCAGCGGGGCGCAGTGCCAGGGGCGAGGGCGGCGGGGGGAATGGTGGGTCATCCACAGTGATGTTCAGCGACTTTCCCTCGTCCTTAGCAAGCGGGGGCTTGAGTGTGACAGTCCTGCGGGGAAGGACCATGTAGTCCCCCTCACCAGCGCCCCCCACCTCCGGTGGTTTGGCCCAGCCCAGCCCGCTCTCGGTACAGAGATAGACTGGCGCCCCCCGCTGGTGCTGCTGCTCCACGTTCACCTCCTTCTTCAGGGACTGATCGCTCAGCTCGTTGAGGCCCCCTAGGGGCTGCACCTGCACCAGCAGGTTAGGTGGTGGGATGTTGCCGGGGAGACTGCTGAAGTTGACCCCGCCCTCCCGGTGGGCCGCCAGCTTGGGGTCATCCTCGTCGTCCAGGGAGATGCGGGACAGCGTGCCCGTGATGGTGGCCGGGTTGCAGGTGTTCACCTCTTTAAAAATGACTGGGGGAGATAGAGAGAAAGAGAAAGGGACAGAAGGGGGAGAGGAGGTGGGAATGATGGAAGGAGCGGTGGAGGAAGAAGGGGTAGAGACAGAAGTCAAAGAAGTAGATACAAGTATAGAGGAAGGAAGTGATGAGAAGAAATTGGGAAGTATGGATGTAATAAATGAAAGGATGAAGGAATAATGACAGTAAATTAAGTTAGAACAGAGGGAGAAAAAGAGAGAGGATGATGGAAGAGGAAGTAAAGAGAATAAAAGGATCACGGAGAGGTGGAGATGCAGCGACGTGAAATATTCATGGCGAGGATGTGAAGGTCACACACAGGACCAGGGGATGGAGGACAAGAGACCAAGAGAGGAGAATGTGGTTGGGGGGTGTTTTGGGGAAGGGTGCATCAAGAAGGTTACGTGAAGTGGGTTTATCGGATCAGGGTGCACATGGGGCAGTCCATGCAGAATTAAAGACTCTGTCACATTGCTGTGAAAAAACATGAAGCAGTCCTCTGCACATCAGATTCTTTTGGATGACCAAACAATTATATCCGAAACAGAAGCACTTCCACAACAACAAAAACAAAAAAACGTAGCCTGCATTTTGAGTTGTGCATTTCGTAAATTAACTGTACAATAATGAAAAATAAGCCAGTTCGTCCATGTTCACCCCAGTGTTTCTGAAGGGTGATGGCATTAGTGCTCAAAACACACTTAAAAAGCGAACAACAAATCGCGTCTGAGGCTGAATGAAGAATGATAAATGTAGCGGTAAAATCTGAATAGTAGCAGTCGACCGTTAGGCCCTCAGTTTCAAACTTTTTTTCCAGCTACTGCATCTGTAAAGAGTTCGCCAGACCCCCAGTCGTGATGGGGAGAAGTGCCTCTTGTCATGCAAAATGTACCTCGTGCTCCTTTTGAGGTTTCCAAAGCCTCACTGCGGGGCTCAGGGTTCAGAACCACTGATTTAGACTTTAATGATCATGGATGACATAAACCCAGAGAGAGCTGGCTGCAATCTGCTCCACGGGCGTAAAATCCATCAATGCCGGGCTCAGTGCTAAAGGAAATGGTTCAGCCAGAATTAGCAGCCCATCGCGTGCCGACTGATCTGGGCAGGCATCGTGGTGGTTCTGAAAGGCCCGAAAGGCTCATTACCTATAGAGCTACAGGGTATAGGCCCAGATACCCTCAGTGAGTAAATGGATTTGCATCGTTCCCGTGCAGACCCCAGTCGCAATGACACATATAAACGTGTAAATATGTTAAGTAAGCTTGTTCAGATCAAATGGTCTGCGAAGAAGGAATGTATCGATGTAATTATACTTTCTGCCGCTCTGGACGAGGGTATCGAGTATAAACACACGGCATACGAGGCGAAAGACTTACATGGGTGTCCTCTTTCTGAAAGTGTGCAGAGAGACAAAGCATTAGTTCATTAGCAGGGTGCATCTCGAAGACAGGCAGCCGCAGTGCAACAACATTCCTGCTTACATCTCAAGAGAAACGGATTCATAAACAATAAGAATAAACAATAAAAGACAACAATAAAAGAGCAAGTTGAGGGAGGCGTAAAAAGAATTTCCCCATGAGGGACAATAAAGGGTTAATTAAACTGAAGTGACACCAGTGGAAAATCAGCACTGCTAATACTGCAACACCACTGCATTACAAGCACAGACCCATTTCATAAATGATCAATTCAAACATTACATATTACTGCCTGCTCTTCCTATTCAGTAGGAGATTATGAATATGCAACAAAATGCTTTCTTACCTGTTTGACATGCCAAGTCCACGTCTTTTTCGAAGTCTGTCTGCATGCGGAGAGGGGGCAAAGAGGGGAGGGTTAGAGGGGGCAGGGAGGGGGCGACAGCGGGCTGGGGCAGGGAGGGGTCAGCTGGGGCGCTTGGTGCTGGAACCAGCAGGGATGGCTGACTGGGGACCGACTGGGACATTGAGGTCATGGTGAGTGAGACAGAGAGGTGGGCCCAGGGGAGAAGGACACGGAGACACTTTATTCAGCATTTTCAGCTGTACTTAGGCACATATACACATTTTCAAGTTGTAGCGAGTTTTAGGTATAAGGCTGAAAAAGCAGTGAAATAGGTAAGGCGAGCAGGCAAAGCCCAGGCCCAATGACTCCAAGGAGTGTGGGGAGGCAGAACAATTGGACCAAATATTCCACTCTAGCGGGCTGCTTATTGGGGAATCCTGGTACAAACTGTCCACATTAGACTGCAGAGAAAACTTTTGTTCCTGGTGCCATGTTTGTCAGAGTCCACCTACTGATGCCAGGCGCAGCCAGTCTTTTCCGCAAAAGCCAGTGTGTATGCAGGTTCTCAGGGTAACCTTTAGGTCAGCTGCACAAACTGTTCAAGCTGTTCAAACCCAGGGATGAGGACTCTTCAGCCAATCTTATCCAGCGCCCCCCCCTCCCCCGAACAGGCTGCCAGGTGGAGCATCCCAGCTAGGTGGTCACCGTGACGACACTGCCAAATAGCCAGGCAGCCACGAGACACGGTGCTATGTTAGCATCAAACGCTAGCAGAATTAGCTTTGCTTCGGTAAATTTGCATTACGAATCTGTTCTGTTCAGCTGTTTTATAGCACTTTTTAAAGTAAATTTTCAAGTTCCGATTTATCGGGAACGCATCAATACACAGTGATGTACAATACTGCTAATAATGAATATGCAATTTTTCCCCTTCAGGTAATCCATGCGCAGAACACCAGTATATCTGTGCGCTTTGGGTATGGTGTAGGTATGACTCGGCCCTTGGCGGCAGTGGAAAGGCGCTATAAGATATGAGGAGGGGCAGTGGGTGTAATCAGTGACCGTCTGCACCGAAAGCAGCGGGGATCCCGGTGGGGGGGGGGCCGGCAAATCGACAGCAGGGATAACAGTCAACGTGCAAAAGTAATAGAGTGAGCAGCTTAAGGGGCACTAGAGGCTGGGAGGATGGCTGGCGTATATTAATGAGGAAGGGAGAGCCTTACAGGGGGGCGGAAGGGGCTGTTACGTGTACAATATGTTATCTGCACCAAAAGCATATCAAACTCTCGCCAAAAATGTCTCAGAGGTTACTGCTGAAAAATGTTGCGTGTTTAAAATTTGAGCTCGTATTTGTAATCATATTAAACCGCATGCATGAATTTAAACTGAATTAAAGGAACTTGAAACAGAAAGAGCTCTGATAATCCTGCTGTCTTCGCGGCGTTGGGCTGACGCAGGAATAGCACCGTGGTCAAGAAAACGGGACGTTTATTGAGAGGGCGATGAACAGGACAGCTGCCGTTCCACTGCGACTGACAGTTACCTGGAATCGCTGCAATAAATATCTAACTATCACTGGGTCAATTGTAAAACTATATGGTTTGCAAACTGATTTTTATTACTGACTTCTTAAAGCCCATATAGAATTTTAAGAGTTTAAAACAAAACACACTAAAATTAAGCACCGCTACCTACGGTTTGCCTTCTGGATCCTTCCAGACACATACAAGTAACATTAATGCACCTGGGGGGACTTTTAAAGCCGTCTGAGGGAGACGCGGTTTTCACGATGGAGGTCTGCTCTGCTCTACCTGACCTACTAGCTGGTGGCATTTAGGGACAATTCTCCTGTGCAGGAACATGTGGGGAGGAAAAAAGATCAAGACAGAAGGGCAGCCTCTCAGAGAAGAAAGCAGAGGAACGATACAAGAAGGATCAAGGATAGCTACAGATGAATGTTGCATCAAACAAACAGATGTCATCTCCGAGTCCCAAAGACCAAGAATACATCTACAGGTTTCCTCCATTTCATTTCCTAGTAACAGCTGGTAAGTTCAAAGTTTATTACCAGTCGAGGAACCGAAGGAAGAGATTGCAGAGACAGTAAGCAGCAATGCCACAGGAAAAGTTTGGCCTTGAAGGTAGCAAGTATATGTCAGCAATTTCTTCAGCAATGCTTTTATGCGAATAAAATCCTGTCCTGTGATTTACCGACATCGAAGGATACTGCTCTGAGAACAAGACACCAACTTTTATAGTTAAGCAAGACTTTTAACAACTCTGCAGTTTTTAATGGTCAGACACAGGAATGGCACATCGGTCACACCACTCTGGATAACAGACCTTTCAGGGGTTAAAGAACCAAATTCATTGCAAATGGTCATAAGTCTGGGTGCTGTTTTATCGCGCCTTAAATTAAACCACAAAATTATTAAAACATTATCAGTGAAATTCACGCTGAAATTATGCATGAAAGTAACAAACTGTAAGATGGAATGAAAATGTGCTGTAGCCTTGAGGGGAATAAGAAAACAGAATTCTATCATTATAGGGTGAATTCAGGTAAGTAGTGGGCTGTCTCTGCGACCCCCCCCTCCCCCCCCCCGGCACAAACCGTACGAATCATACCAATTTAAACACAACTAAGACTCTTATATTTCCCCAAAGCTCAATATTAAATTAATTACAAAATATTTCAACACATTTTAACAAAAAAAGTAGGTTTAAGCTGGAAAATCCGTATCAGGAAAAACGCATTAGGCTAAAGCTTCTTATAAATGTTCATATTTAAAAAATAAATCTTTAATGAATGTATTATAATCTGAAGATGAAATCAAAGGGGTGGGTAACATTTAAAACCATTAAAAATGTTCAATTATTCAAAGTGTTAAATTATCTTAAAGTATTAAGAATTACGGCATCATTATCAGAGCTCTGTTAATTCCCAGCGTGTTTTTCGCACTGCTTTGTAGGGTGGGTATGGTAATGGGACCCCAGGGGGCCCGAGCAGCCTGCACCTCCTCCACGGCTCACATTCCTGTCACCTCCTGAGACACGGCTTTGAGAATTGGCCGCTTCTACCTCCATCCCGAGTCTCTCTCAGCCCATGGAGGCCCTTCCACGCCCTTCCTCCTGTCCTCTCTGTGCCGACTGCACTTCTCTACTGGGCCCATCCTGTCTGTCTTTTATTTCTGTCTTTCTAATTCGTCATATGATTCTGATTCTGCCGTCACTCTTCCTTGTGAAACCCTGACTTTACTTGCAACTCGCGCGACGGCGGCATGAACTGAAAGGTCCATCCTTGAAACGACATTAACGAGCTATAAAAAAACTGCAAATTGCAATGCAGGGTTAAAGTTTCTTTTCAGGAAGCACATAAATGTGTGATAACTTCATATTAGATCCAATAAAATAAGCCAGGATAGAAAGTAATCTTTATACGTTATTTTTAATAAATACAGTACCAGCCAAAAGTTTGGAAACATCTGCAGAAAATCATTTGTTTTTCAACAAGATAACAACTCAAAGCACCTCAAGATTGTGTAAGTGCTGTATTATTTTGTGAATACCGACAGAGATGGGCCATCACCCTCCCCACTCCCATGGGACCCAAGGTGCTAAATATGGCACAAACCTGGTCTGGGTACAAGTATTAACATGGAAAGCTAAAAAAACAACGCGGCGATCCGAGACTCTGGGCCGTGTGGCTACATCACAATAGAAAGTGTACAGAGATGCTGTTAGCAGTCTTGAAAAAGAGGAGTGATATCAGGCAGCGAGATGGTTGGTGGTTTAGGGCAAGACCCTGCCTTTTCCTAGCCCCGTTTGGCGGTAGCTCGTATATGTACGTTCTGCTTTTAACATAGGTCTAGCCCGAGCCAGGAAGCAGAACTCACAGAGCTTAGCCCACCTACTCCCACATGTTCTGAAAGCAGGACGCCAATAAGGCGAAGTGAAACACGGGCTTTGTTTTATGGGGACAGGCCCGGAGACGTCAGCACACATAAAGCAGGCCAGAGTAACGGGAGAGGCTTGGCGTTACCTTTAGGGGGTGAGAGACAACGTGCACCGATTTTCCGCTCAAAAGAGACAGTGTTAAAAATCAGGTGAATTCCTACCTGAAACATCTGAATGGGACATCGAGGATCAAAACTCGTAAGCGTAGATAAAACCGTTATTTTTCAGATGAAAAAATAACATAGTTACCATGTATGCAGTAACAAATACAGTGAATATGGCAGAAATTCACGATCACTCTACCCAACAGATTTTTTCGTTCCGGTTCCTACATCCAAATAAAGCTACCCAGATCATCATGGGAGCAAAAAGGTTGCCTTAATGTCAACATTTCACATCATAATCACAACAACCGAACTGACAGCAAGGCACGCCTTAAACAGGCCTTATTCAACCCAAGAACAAAAACTCAAACTAAAGCACCTTAACAAACACACGTGCCGCTCGAGTTTCACATGCATCTAGAGGAGGACAAGAAAGTAGCGAAATCTGAAACTGTTGAAGTCTGGGCATATCACTGTTTAAGACAATGCGGGCATTTCATTTAGAAGCACTACATGCTATAAAGCTGAGCCAATCAGAGAGAGATGTGCAAAGTCCCAGTCTTAACTCAGCCGGTGACCTCAACCATGGACTAGGGCAGGGGTGGGCAATCTTATCCTGAGAGTGCATGCAGGTTTTTGGGATAACCTTTAGCCCTGCTGTTCAAACCCAGGTGTGAGGACTCTTCAGCCAATCAGTCCTCTAATTAGTAATCTAATTAGGGAGTTGCAAGGAAACATGCACAAACAGTAGCCCTTTCTGGATAAAATTGCCCACCCCTGGACTAGGGTAAGAGTAAAAGCACTGACGCTATCCTCCGAAACCTAAAGAGAGTGTGATTATCTGTCATGCGGAATCTCTTGCCCTATCAAGGAACCCCAAACCCCAACAAAACATTCAAAAGAAGTAACAAGAGCTCAGAGGCATCTCGCCCTTAGAATGACGAAGCATTTATTAATATCAGTTCATGTTAAAAAAATAAAGACTGGTGATGCCAAGCGAAACAGTACTAATATAATCAGTTGTTAAGAGGCACGGACCAGCAAGAATCAGCTGCAATCATCCAGTGCAACCCTGAGTGTCCCTCATTAAGGAGGCTTTTCTCTCTGTCGTAAGACAATTGTGACTTATGGAAAACGAACAGGAGCTTAACAGCCTTCACTCTGCACCATGAGCTGCCTTAAGCAGGCCAGACAACTACATCGCAATTAGATAAAACGGCAAGAAAACACACACACACACACACACACACACACACACAGAATGGCCCTCTCATTAAAAACTGGCTGGGAGCCAATTGCAGGACAGGTAAGAAATACCAAACGCCAAAAAAACAGGGGCAATGGGGTTGAAGGAGCGATGGTCTGTGGGGGCATGACTTAAAGGAAAGGGGTGATTTTTCCCAACAGCAGCTCAATGTAACTATCAACCCACTGTCTGCTACCACACTCATATTTCATGGGGGGGTCAGAGGGGTAACATGCAAGGCGGATGGGGTGTGTGTGTGTGGGGGGGTGGGGGTGGAGATGGCGAATATGGGAATATGGACATCATTTGCATACAGCTAGTTCCTGTCACTAACAAGACTAATTAGGAAGCAGAGCCCATAGCAACAGACTTGTAATTGGCTGGCTTAGGCCACGTTAAAGTCAGTGCATAGAGTAGCAGGTTGTGCTTCTGGCTCTGTGAGAGGAGGAGGAGAAAAAAAAAAAAACTTATTTCTGTAAGCGGGTCTACAAACACAGGTAGTTCACCAAGTTCACATGCTGAGTGACATGACCCAAATTCCTCTTCTGGGAGAACACCCCGAAACTCAAGACTAACAGCTGAGCCTCCATTTCTTTTTTTAAAAGCATTATCTCCTAATGCAAACATGTACGTGCAAAGGCCCATGTCTCCAGCCACACATCACGCAGTCCCCGTTCGGCTCACGCGCAAATAAAACACTTAAATCCAGGTCTTCATTAAACAAGGCAACAACTCATTGCAAAGGTTGCCGTGGCAACCGGCCCTTCTATTTTTAAACTGCGCTACTAATCAATTTCATTTCTGCTCTCGCCTGGGGAGAAAGAGGTGGTGTTGGGAGGCTGCAAACAG
>JAODJU010004375.1:0-14078 GCA_026776725.1 Gnathonemus echidnorhynchus | reverse complement strand
CACCTGTGTGTGTCAGCGCGCTGGTGTTCATAAGGTTTCTCCATGTAAATGGCCAGTAGTGTGTGTGGGGAGCCACAGCCCCGCCCACCCAGGACATGGGAATTGTTTACAACAGCGGCAAGACTCCTTGTTTTCCTGGGAAGCAAAGAGCGACACCCCCACGTGTCCACACACGCAAAAATGCCCCCTGACACCCCAGAGAGTGCTCCTCTCACTGGCTGCTTCTCGTGCTGTTCAGCCTCCCTGCTACCATCTCATCTTAATCTTTCTACACAAGGCAAAAGAAAACGACAGAACTGAAGAAAGGATCGTTATCAGCTCAGATAACAGAGACTTTCGGCGAGACTCACAAACACCCACAGAACAGCAGGCTTTAGCGATTCCTTAATCTGTGTTTCTGCTCATTGAATTTGCTGCAAAGGGATTATATGTAGCAGATCATAGAGTCTGGGGGGGGAACTCAGGGTAAGACATGGAATGCTGAATGGGGGTGGAGTGGGTTGGGGGATCAGATAATCGGCAGAAAAGGCAAGAATCCGTGTATCTTTTTAATCTCTCAGTCTGAAAAACACTCAGAATCACAGACCATAGTGAGGTGGCATGATAAACTGGGCGAACAGGGAAAATCCAGGGCAAGCCAGGAAAACTACAGGAACATGATTAACGAGGTGGCAGGGAATGAAAAAAGAAAAGCAGGGAACAGAAATGGCAGCACCAGTGCCAAGACGCGAGGAATAAAAAGGAATACGGAGAGAGAGGTGAAGAGTCTCTGAGCAGCGCTCTGCCTACAAGAGTAACACACTAAGAACATAAGAAATTTACAAACGAGAGGAGGCCATTCGGCCCATCAAGCTCGTTTGGGGAGAACTCAACTAATAGCTCAGAGTTGTTAAAATCTTATCTAGCTCTGATTTAAAGGAACCCAAGGATTCAGCTTGCACTACGTTATCAGGAAGACTATTCCATACTCTAACTACACGCTGTGTAGAAGTGCTTCTTCAAATTCATTTTAAAATGTTCTCCCGCTAATTTCCACTTATGGCCACGAGTTCTAGTATTTAGACTAATAGTCTAAACAGGACATGGACAGTGCTGTCACTTTTACATTTTTTGTAATTTATGCAAAGGTATCAGAAGAATAGTCGATTGGGCTACAAATAACAGAGAACAGTTTTTCTTTAAAGGTACTTTGTAAAAAAAAAAAAAGACAAAAGTAAACCATCCATTAGAGCCATCAAAGCCGTTTACTGCTGTTTATACTTAATAGTCTGTTTTCTGTTTGACTCTTAACATCATCACTGGACGTGTGGGGAAGACTCAGTCCCATCAAAACCCCCATGACCCCCCCCCCCCCAGCCAGCAAAAACAAAGGCAGAAAATGGAATTATAGAAACTCAAGCCAGTGAACTGGATCAAATCTGGAAGAACCAGTGCTTTCCAGAAAAACAGTCTGAACCTAAACTGCGGCCTAGAAAAGAGGCAGGAAGGAGTGAGGGGGAGTGGGGGTGGGGTGGGGTGTGTAGAAACAGGTGTAGACAGGGGTTTACTCACACTACAGCCGGGGGAGGGGGAGGGAGCCGGGACTGAATGACTGACTCAGTGCTCACACACCCATGCATGGTGCTAACTTGCACCGCGCTGATATCTAATCACCTGGCTATCTACATTTGCACAACGGCGTACATTCTCGTGTGCGTCAGAGAATGGCTATGCGATGCAGCCTGGGGCCGCTCCTGTCACCGCCGGCTCTGCATCAGCATGAGAAATCCATCACTCATACGCTTCATACTACGCAAACAAACCTGCAAGGGCCCCAGTGACACACACACAGACCAACAAGCGCAGACAGGTAACGTGGAACTGGTTCAGACTGACAGCCAGGCTGACATACACCCAAAGCGGCCAGCTTGCTGGGGCAGAGAAAGTCAACCCAGCACATGTGAAGAGCCGCCCCGCGACAGCGACGTCTATCCTCACATCCTTCCAAACAAGATGCACCAGGTGAAGCAGCTCTTTGTCCCACATGGGTTAATTAGGTCAAGCCTATTTAGCTATAGGATCAATACCCGGTGTTCAATTAGCTGAGCCACTCTAATTAAGTCGCACACTGATTAATATTGACTTCAGAGACGAGGGGTGAGACATGCAGAGGGATCTGGAGGTGAGGTGGGATGGAACAGGGAGGTGGGTGGAGCCAGGGTGGGCGGAGCCAGGGGTGGGCAGAGCCAGGGGGCAGACCAAGACAGTGCAGAATTCAAAATACTGCCCCTCCTTTGCAGGAGTCGTGGATTTTTACTGTGATATAGCAATGAAATACAATAAAAAAAACAGCAGAACCCCCCCACGATGCAATAAGCCCTGTGTCTGGACACTCGACTTCATTTTCCCTCTACTGTGGAGGATGAGAGGCTGTTATGTCAGCACTACAGACAAAGTAGCCTAAAAGAAAACAGCACAAAGATACAAGACTAACATTACATCTTCTGTGTCTTTGATACTATATTACTAGAATTGTGAAGATATGTAGAGAAAACATAAATAAACAAAAATATTCAAAAATTCAAGACTAACCTTAGCCTCAGGGGTGGAGTAAGATATAGGTTACTGTGGGCTACAGCAAAAGTGGGAATAGTTACACTTCTTAAATTTGGCTGATCAATCCACCGGCGTGATACCTGCCCTCCCCCTGATCGGTGAATTTTAATGACAGCACTCCAGCCCCCACCCTGATCAGTACGTTCTCTCTCTTCTTTCTATTGTGATTCCAAAAAATAGCGCAAATGACCAACTTAGGGGGATCCCTATCCATGTCGGTCTAGAGCCCCCAGGGCAGTTAGTCCTGCCCTCCCCCTGATCGGTGCATGTCGGCTTGTGTACAGAAATGAGTCCCTGTGTGCAGAAATACACATAAATGTGCACAAGCCCCTTTGGTTCTATGTGTCATGCACCCAGAACCGGTGTGATCATGCAGTCTAATCTGGGGTGGGGGTGTTAATATTTACAGCAGCCATAAGGGAGATTTAAGCTGCTGAAATGATTTTGATGATTCTTATGGATTTGGTTATACTACAGGGACCCTGCCAGAGTACAAGGCGGCGTAAATCAGCATAATCCCCGACTCCTAAGGCTCAGGACTGCACATCTCACTTTTGTTCCAGCTCAGTCCGTAATGATGTGATTGAAGTCATTATGTGGACAGCAAGTCCCTCTCACCTGCTGTTTAAGGTGTAAATGAATACCTAATTGAAAGGTGATCTGGCTAAGCCGTGGACCCCCCAGGACATGGGGGCCCACCCTGGAGATAGGGCCGGGGGGGCCGAGAGCAGGCAGACCCACTCCCAAGCCCAACACCGTGGCTCCTACATGGTCCACTTCAGATCTCAGAACGTGGGACTGCACTGCCAGTTCATTGCTGCGGGGCCGAGGGGCTCATCCTTTCTTTTGTCCCCTTTGTCCCATTGCCTCTGCTCACAGCCCCCCCAATCGGCATACTACAGAATGTACACAATAGCCGTGGCCCCCAGGCAGTTTGGAGTCCAGGAGGCAGCAGACCATGAGTGTCTGACAGAGTTACGCTGTGGGTCCTGTGTGGGCCGGCGCGCTGCTCAGTAACACCCTCTAATTACGCAATAACTCCCTTCCGCTGCATATTTCCGTAAACAGCAGCCATTTCTCCATGTATTTCTGAGATTCCGGCTTCAACACTGCACTGGCAAAGAGGGCTGCTCAATCCTAAAGGTGACGTCCTACCTACAGTGAGGGATGCCAGTGGTGACAAGCTTAATAGAGCTAATTAACAGCTAAGTGAACAGATTAAGTTGGGTGACAAGCTAAACTGGTACCGTACATGGGTTCTCTAAGTTTCATTTTTGAGTGCCCATTGTCACTGGAAAGGCCGGAATGACAAACTACAGGTCTGGACTGACTCATCTCATTGTTCTATCATACAAATTATAATTTGTCTATTTTTACTCCTCAGCTATCAGCAATCAACTCTATTCATTACACATCTATACAGTAGAACAAATCTCTAAAAGTTCAATGGCCATTCCTGTTTCTTAATAAGTCCAGCCTGCTAACCACTACGCCACCAGACGCTGCAGTGGCCCTCCTCTGCTATTATTTGTAAGAACAATATACAACCATATTACTTTGTAACAATACCAAGCATGCAAATTGCAACAGTTTCATGTAACTGCGCTAAATGAGTACTTGCACCACATCCTAATTACAAGTTGCTCAGGCTCCTGCTGGGTGAAGAATACAACATTTAGAGAGACCTGCTGAGCGAGTGTGTTTATGTCAGTCTACTTATTATAATCTGTCTTTATAAGGAAATTTGTGTGCGCTAAGATACAGGTGAGGACTTCTTGTATAACCACGGGTAAAAAAAGAAAAAACGTGCACACTGAATAGGAATCAGTGACCCGGTTATGCAATGATTTCGAACTAAAACGAAAAGCCTTGCCAGACTTCAGTCATGTTAGAAAAGTAACGAGTTACAAGTAGATCTAACGCTTATTCATAAACTCGGGCATAACAGCTTGTGAAAACTCACATGAACTCCGCAAGCGGCAACACGTACGTAAACAAAAGAAACGAAAAAAAAAAACAAAAACATATCATATCATATAATGCATTTTATGTGTATGGGGAGCTTGTATTTACAACATTGCGGGGACCAAATATCCCCACAATGAACCTGTCACTTTTTATCTTTTTCTGGTCCTCACAATATAAACCTCAAATTTAGAAGAATCTGTGAATTCGGTCAAAAAACTAAACATACCAAAAAGGGCTAAGGTTCGGATTAGGGTTTTTCCATATAAATGAATGGAGAGTCCCCACAAAGATATGAATACAAACGTGTGTGTGTGTGACGGGGGGGTTGGGGACGCTGTATACAACTATGATACCCCTGCAATGCAAACGTAATAACGCCGACACTTCGATAATACAAATAAATACTTACTTAGGATTTGAGCTGTTCCAGAAGACGCTGTGCCTCTCGGACGATGCGCACCAGGCGCCCAGACTCAGTACCATACCCAAGAAGTACACCAAATCCATTGTCGATTTCCACAAAATTGTACCGTAAATGCAAAATATCTCGTGACGTTTATGCACGCTATTATAACTCATAAGTAACAACCTGCTGCAAAAAAGGATATAGAAAGGTTTTAATATTAAACTGCTGCTGATCGGTAAGGACAAAGTAACATATCCAAAGAAGCTGCAAACTGTTGGATTAAGTTATGAATGATTCATGTGCCAGTTGGCGGTTTTGTCTGACGGCGATCATACGGGACCACGCCTTTCCTCGACTGACAACCAATGAAAACTAGCAACCAAAAGTAATTTGCGTATTATCAATAAACACGCACCTCCACAGTGAGCCATAAATCGCGAAAATGTACTTTCTAGGTAAATTCTGAAAAGTGAATTTCGTTTTGACATGATATAATTGCCATTGTCGATTTTCCTTTTTGCGCGTAGTTTTCGTAGTTTGCTTTGACTGTTATCTTAGAAGCGCACATAAACTGCATTTCTAAAACAAATGCATGCATACTTAGAGAAAAAAAGACTATCGTTTCTTTTGCCATATAGACAACAGCCACAAAATAAATTTAAAAACCCTGTATGAAATATATAACAAAAATACAACACTAATCCAAAAACATAAAACGTATGTTAGAAGTAGAATAATTTGTATCTGCGTGCGTGTTTTCCTTTTAATTTTCTAGCTTTTAAAAGATGATGCATTTGGAAAGATTCTGTCCTAAAAACTGACCTTCCCTCGGTCTGAACGCAGCCGTCCAGCGTGGGTGTCCTACCACGACATTTACTGATTAACACCCCATTCGTGCCGTGAAGGATGTTTCTGCATCACACTATGCACCACCTCCGCTAATCGCTTTCTCACTGTCCGGCCACCCGAAAACTCAGCAGAAATGAACAGGATCTACCTGCAAACCATTCCGCAACTAATAATGCCGCGACAAAGCTGTGAGCTATCATAACTTCCTATAGAAATATGTGTTAATAAGTGCCATTAGCGGACCAGCATGTGGTGTGGTGGTTAAGGACACAGACCAGCATTCTAAAGGTTGTCAGCCTCATTCCCAAGATGGGATCCGCTGAACTCTTGAGCGAGATACTTAACCTGAACTATTTCGGCAAAAATCTGTAGTATGGTAAATGCGAAAAAATCACTAAGCGGCCAAATGTGAATCCTACTTCTGCCCAGTTCGGCATATAGATCCTAGGATGTCAGCACTCTTGGGGTTTCAGTTAGCTTCAGCAGATGCCCTTGCTGTAATTCATACAAATGTCAAGAAAGGTCTTCTCGCTCCTTCCATTTATATACACACATCCACACCTGTTTTCGTCTTTTCTTTTCATCAATTTTGGAGGGACGTTCAGTTGAAGTTGTCAGTAAAGTCACTGTTTACCCTTCTGCTGACTGATACCTTTCAATGACATTCCCTTTGAATCTTTGTAAGCTCTCTGCCAACCATATGGCTTTTACTGTAGGATGTAACTGAATAAACGTCAGGGAAATCCCACTTGGACAGCTGAACTTTATTTGCGGTTAATCAGAGTCACCTTAATTGATGGTTGGTGTCCCCCCAAAAGACTGAATGCTGTAATTAAATGGTACAACAAAACATTAGATTAAAAGTATATAACCAGCTTATTGTATGTTTTTTTATTTTTTATATTTTCCCCAGTAACAGATTCAGATTCACTGATTTTTTATGAGGACTTGAAAAATGGTCCCTACAACATCAAAATAACAGGTTTTTATCACGTTGTGGGAGACATTTGGTCCCCATAATGATATAAACCTAATCCGCACACACACACACACGCAAATGTAGGGTAAACATATCTTTGTGGGGACCAGTTATTCATTTCAATGGGAAAAATGCTAATGCTAACTATGACAACCTTAACCCCTACCCTGCCCTAATCATAACCATAAGTAACCTAACAAAATACAAGAGTTTTTGCATTTTTAGTTTTTTTATAGCAGTCACCGATTTTTATAAAATAGAGTTTTCCCTTATGGGGACCAGGAAACCGGTCCCCATAAGGGAAAAAAATGGATATTTATCACGTTATGGGGACATTGTGTCCCCATAAGGATAGGTAAACCCATTCGCGCACACACACACACACACACACAGAGCTCTGGAAAAAAAAATTAAGCGACCAAATCAGTTTCACTCATTTCGGAATTTATGAGCATGTGCCTGTGTAAAAAATACATTTTTTGCTAACTCCAGCCTGGCTCTTCCTTGCTTCTCATTCATGAAAGGCTTCTTCTTTGCTGTATGGATCTTCAGTCCTGCTTCTAGGAGCCTGTTATGAATTGTCCTAACAGTGCATTTTGCACCACTTAATGTTTCCCATTAATTTTGAAGGTCACTTGAGACCATCCTCCGGTTTATGAGGCACTGCCGGATAAGTTGATGGTCATCACTGGCATTAGAAAGTCGCTTCTGTGTTTGGTCATTAGCAGCGTCTCCTGCTTCGCCTTGTTCTTCTTTACTGCTGTCGTAGAAACTTTGAGCCTGGAAGCAGCCTGCCTCACAGTGTAGCCTCTGCCAGCGGAACCAGGATAAACCACAATTTAGAACTGCAAATTTATTAAAAATATAGAGTGGTCTCTTAATTTCTTTCCAGAGCTGTATATCATGTAGGCCAATGCATGAATGTACACATTACAATGAGGGGCTCCGGAATCACAATGACAGAGTTTCCCTTAAAGCCTGGGCCTCAATCTCTCTATAAGGCCTTTTGTTTTTTTGGTATAGTTGAGCCTTTAATTAAAAAGCATTTTTGTTTTGACTGAGCTATTTCCAAAACTAGGGGCACAATTATAAAAAATGTCAGACATAATGCATTGTTCAGATTCTACACCTAGTTCTGTCCTATTACTGGATAGCTGATATAGATATCGATATTTTAATAAAATATCATCCATTGAATTAGACTCTTTATGAAATATGAACATATAAATGAACAGGAATTAATGAATAAATGAACTAGACAATTTAAATGGTACAATTCAATTCATTTGTAACCTAATTAATTGTTCAGAGGCTAAGAACAACCAAGTAATTATTGATTAATAAAATGATGAAGACAAGTCATTGAAACTCTGAAAACATATTTACTTAAACTTATTTATCTTTAAATTTCATTTAATCATAATCAGTCCACAAATTCATTTTAAAACATTCATTTCTGAACTAAGAAGCTCTTTTAACTTGTTTGATTGTATATTTGATTTGCATCGTTTGAGTAATTTAATCATCTGCTCAACTATCCTTGGCCAGGAATCCCATCTGAGAGCCCTGACTGCCATTCTGTTTCTGCTTGGCTATATTCCCCAGACACTGTAGAGACAGGTGCTTACTGCTCTGGACTGGGATTGGCTCTAATACAGCCTGCTGTCTTACGCCTTCAGAGATAGGATGTGCTAAAATACTTCTGCAAATGGCATATAAAGGAATTATGATTGTTTTGAATCCTCTCCCCCATACAGGGGCGTTGCTAAAAGTTTTGGGCCCCAAGAAACATATCATACTGGACCCCCCAATCCAGAGCAATCCAGTTATTTACCAAATTATTGAAGGCCCCTGTCACTCCAGGGCCCGTGGAATCGTCCTAACTTTCCCCCCCTTTATGGCGGCCCTGCCCCCATTCCCAGGGACAGCATCTCCTCAGACAGCTCTAGCCCCTCATTTCTCCCTTGGCCATGATAGCTTCTGCTCTGACCCGCCTCCTATGTATTTCTTGGTCAGAATAAGCTCAAATTGATCTTTGCATTTAACTTCTGTGAAAAGCAATTTGAAGAAGACAAAAATCATTAAGTACTTTCAGAAGCTTATGGATGTTTGTTATAACAATTGTGCCTCAAGCTGTTCTGTTCCCATCCTCACAGTGTTTTTATTCCTGTTATAATTAAACCCAGGTCTTGCACAGGCATTCTGGAAAACACAATGAAATACATATATAAGGGCTTTAAGTTCTGCCTTGTGGTCAGTATTAAAATGGGAAATTATGGTATAGTTAGTTTTATTTAATATTGTAATTTGTATTTCCAAGACATTTTCAGCTTTATTTAAGGATTGAAATAAAAATTTTAATTAAGGTCTTTGTATTTGGTTCTTTTATCTCATTTCTGCATGCTGGCTATTTTAACCAGCACTGCCACAACAGCAGCTAATCATGCCAACTGGCCCTAAAATAACAATCCTCTGTGTTCCTCAGATGCTCTGTGTTCCCAGGGTTCCTCAGGGCTTCTGTGCTCCTGAGTTCCTCAGATTGCTCTGTGCTCCTGGATTCCTCAGAAGCTCTGTGTTCCTGGATTCCTCAGAAGCTCTGTGTTCCTGAGATCCTCAAATGAAGTATGCTACAGGGATTTCCTGCATCATGTTGTGCTCAAAGGTTTTCTAAGAGACCCTGTGCTTCTCTGGGTCTTCAGAGATTCTGTGTTCCAATGTGTTTCTAAGAGCTCCCGTGTTCCAGAATGTTCGTCCATGGCTCTGTTTTCCAGAATGTTCCTTATGACTCTATATTCTAAAGCACAGGTGTCAAACTGCAGTCCTGGTGGGCCAGAGCTCTGCACAATTTTGGGTTTCCCCTAATTTAGCACACCTGATTGAACTCTTTGTACTAATTACCACACAGCTCTTGAGCTGAATCATTTGTGGTAGAACATGGAAAGAACTAAGCTACACAGCACTCCAGCCCCCCAGGACTGCAGTTTGACACCCCTGTTCTAGAGGGTTCCAAAATGGCCCTGTTCTCAAGTGAGTTTCTGGGTTGCTCTGTACTCAAGGGGTTCCTCTCAAAGCTTTTTATTACAGCAGGTTCTTTTACAAACATGCAGATGGTGGAGAGGACAAGGACTGGGAAATAATATAAATATCAAAGAACAGAGTAAATAAATGGTGAAAAAGAAAGGGAACAATTAGAGGAGAGATAGATGCAGGAGATGAAGAAGGAAAGTGGGATAAATAAAAGCATGAGAAGCAGGAGAAGATCGATTTAAAAAGAGCGGTAAAGAGGAGGAATAAGGCTGGGGGAAGGAAAAAGTGACACAAGCCAGAGATGGATGGCATAGGAAAAGAAAAGGAACAAGAAAGGCATTATGGGGGATTCCACATCAGTGAAAGAAGACAGGAGAGTGAGAGGCGAGCTTCTGTCACATGACAATGAAGGATGTGAAGAGGAGAAGGTGGAATGGGAGAGAGATGTGACAGGCAGCACAGGAACAGGACAAGTGACATTAATGAAGAGCAAAACAAAGCTGAGTGTATAGTAAGTGAAAGGCTGCTTATGCCAAAGAAGATTCTGGAAATCCCCTTTCACTTCCAAAATCCAGCTGGCCTTTGCTCTGGTTTCACGTACTACAGTACATAAAGAGGCAGTAACGGCACATTCCCACTGATGGCAGCATTATAATACAATAGATGCTGAGGATATTTGCAAGGTCAGCCCATCTTACATGACTCAGATGTACTGGTGCATGCTGTTGGTTACCGTGGCGATGGCCATGACGGCAGTTAGATCCGAGCAGGAAACAATAATTGAGTGGTTCTTCCAGCCAAACTAATGACATCATGGTGCTTCACCATTGCTGTGAATGGATTACTGAGCAGAACTCAGTCACTCTACATAGGCTGGTTCAGCATATGGCCTGCAGTGTGGTAATGGGGGGTGGGGGCAACATTTTTGACCCCCTTCCTCCCTGTGCCCTTCATTCAAAGAGGTAGTGAAAAGGTATTTTATAAAAAGATATTTAACTGCTTCCCTCCTATGTTCACTCCTGCTCCCCATTGTACCTCCTCCCCTCATTGTGACATGCTTGAGGAAACATATCCCACACTGGGGGTACTAGGCCCCCCATTAGCATACAGGTGTCTAGTGTTGCCTCGGTGGGAGGGGGGGGACCTTATGAAGTGACTACGTGCCTAGTTTGTATTTAGTTATGACACTTTCACAAATCCATTCTGTACCATTGCTCATTTTTAAGTAGGATGTTGGATTTTCAAGTTCCAAGTCATCAGGAATGCACCCGTATATAGTGATGTGCGATATTACTAATAATGGTTAATATTTTCCTTTAGATAATCCACACATATGAATGCCGATCACCGGTTTCTCACTGCATTTCAACCAATCGGATGTGTGACCCGCTTGATTGTGTCACTCTTACAGCCCTGCTAGCTAGAAAAGTAATGTCAGAGTGGGTATGGCTTGTATAGTTAGCAATTAAAAACTGCCAATTTGCGGTACAGCTCTGATACAGCTCAGTTCATGATGGCAGTTGAAAAGTGCCATTAGATGGTGTGTTTGGTCTTCATGGTGTGGATGTGTCCAGTGGCAAATCTTGTCTGGCTTACAGGCCCATAGACTCATTGCTGCCCGCAGCTCTCATCTTCCCCTTCCCACTGCTGCATTTGTATGTCTCTGTGGTTTTTATCTATGTTTGCATGTTTTTTCACTGTTTCACTGGGTTTTTGGGGGTGCCTATGTCCCCACTTCACCAGGCGCAGGTCTAGGTGAGGGCTGTGAATTTGCGGGGTGGCTCTGTGCCTTGGACGGGTCACTGCGGGGTCATCCAGAGAGTGACTGTACCGCATATTTCCTCTCCAGACCAAATAAGCACTGTCAAATGCACTGATTGCCTTGTGTGGGCACTTTCCTGTTCGACTAGAGTCATCATCGTCATATTAAACTGTCACGAGATGGACAGGGAACTCCCCCAAAAAAAACCGTGTGTTGGCGTATGCATTCCTCCTCACCCTCAGCACAGCGTATGGACGCCACATACAACCCCAACCCAGCCCCCACCTCCCAGCGATCCCTGAGTGGCGTACAGGAGGTTTTAAGCACAGTGGCTGTGAAGAACTAGAAGCATAGAGGAGCCGACTGGATAAACACAAACACCTACAGTGGCATGCAAAAGACAAAGTGTTTAAAGCTATTTAACTGGATAGTAAGTGTATATTTGCTCCGAAAAAAAAAGAATTTAATGTTAGAACACATGGAAATGAACTGTAACACAATTTACAACACAAATTTCTTTTGTTCTCCAAAAAGTTACTGATATATCTTGTAGGGTGGCTGAAAGAACACTGCTTTGGTTCCAGATTTGTTAAATTTCACCACCCTTTTACACGTACAGTGGTGAGCAGGGTTCTGCTAATCTGTTAACTGCTAATTTGCAGAGCTAACTTTTTCGTTAGTGAATTAGCCTTTCCGCTAACAGAGAAAACCATTAGCTAACCAATTATCTTCCAGCAGTTTTAGTTCCGTTAACTGTAAATCCACTTACATTTTTTCACAGGTAAAATATATATAGCATAGGACAGGTCTAATATGATCACAACTTTTAGTTTTTATAAGAACTCTAGCTGTACAAACTCACGTCTGTAAATCCTTAAATGACACATATTTGTTCTGGTCTGTTGTGAGCATGTCTGCCACAGTCTATCTGGCACGCTGCTGACTGACTATGTGAAAACACAGGAGGTTGATAACTTGTCATAACTAACGTAGTCTGAGCTAAATGTAAGTGAACAACGATAAAGTCCATTTAAGCTGGGGTTCCCTGAACTAAAGAGAGAACAGAACCCAAAGTTAGATTTCTAGCTTAGTTGCATAACTTGTCAGATATCAGGTACCCTAGTTTAAATGGACCTTATCTTCATTCACTTATATTTAGCTCAGACTACATTAACAAGTTACTCGGCTAAATGAGAAATCCTGCTTCAGTCCCTGGTTATTTCCTTTATATTCCAGGTTTTGATTGACAGAACTACAAACCGACAAAGAGCTGAGACCCTCCTTCCTAGTTCTGGGTAAACGGCACCATGTATGTAGTTCCCAAGCGGCTTTACTGAGGGCAAAATATCAGCATGAGCCAGTCGCAGAATAGGACTCCTCTGATAGAAATGCTTGTATCACGCAAATGGAATATCATGGAAAGAATATTTATTCCGGAGACTCACAGAATCCAATAATCCCCAATTGGGTAAGTCCTAAATATCCCCAGGTAATCAGGTTAGAATTTCAGCTCTTTAGGTATGTTTTTAAGGGTTTCAGAGCCTCAAAACCAAAAAACAGCCCTAGTACAAGTAATGAATGATTTGCTTATGAGAGTGGCTGTATATCTTTGTTAGTGTTATGAAATCTAACTGCAGCATTCGATACTGTGGACCATATTCTGTTGGACTGGCTAGAATCTGTGGCTGGCATTAAGGAGACAGCTCTTTTGCTCAGATTTAACGGATTGTTATCCGTTTGTTCATGTGAATTCAGATGTTTAAAGCCCACTAAACTTAAATATGGTGTCTCAGAGGGATCAGTGCTGGGCCCGTTACTCTTTACTTTATATACGCTACCGCTTAGTAACATTATTAGAAATTATTGTGTTCATTTCCATTGTTATACTGATGATATACAGTTACATATGTCTGTAAAACCAGATGCTGCATTCCTGCTCTCTAGGTTAGAAGACATCCAAGGTTGGATAGTTAAAGGTTGGTTTTAAGGCTGCTGAAATTAAGTTTGACAACTGAAATCCTGGTGGCCTTCCTATTCAGCTTAACACAGTGTTCACAGATCTATGGTTTGATGGTCATATAAGAAGTATTTCTAGAACAGCATTCTACCATCCACGCAGAAAAACCTTTCCGCTCGTCCTTCTGTATCATTAAATAAACGTCAGCTGGTGCAAAATGCAGAAGATTGAGAATCAGAATCACTTCATTAATCTCGGAGGAAACTGGTTATGTCACAACTGCTCAGAAGACAAGAAAAGGCAAAAAGGCAGGATACACACACGCACACACACACATACACACACACAAACGCACACACATGCACACACACACACACAAACGCACACACATGCACACACGCACATGCACACACGCACGCACGCACACACACGTACGCACGTGTAGGGTAAACATATCTTTATGGGGACCGCTCATTCATTTCAATGGGAAAAATGCTAATGCTAACTATGACAACCTTAACCCCTACCCTGCCCT
>JAODJU010004374.1:0-14105 GCA_026776725.1 Gnathonemus echidnorhynchus | reverse complement strand
CTCGTCAATTCTCTAAGTCGTCACTTTTAAGCTGGTCCCGCGAGTGTCGACTTAGACCGGTTTTACTGTATATAAAATATTAACATATTAACAGTAATATATGGTCACTTGACATTTCTCATGTTTATAAACACTATCACTGTTTTATTTTCATTTAAATATTTATGATTCTGCAATTTAGTTTAATTAACTCTTGAATTCCACTCTAACCTTAAAAATTTACCAAAAGTCCTGCAGTGAGACAAGTCTTTCTGAATTGGTACATCAAATGCTCTACTCTATGTTCTTAGTATACCTATATAAAAACGCATCTTACACCCATCAATATCCAACCTGGGCTGCCCGTCTTTGGACCCATGTGGAAACTGAGGACAAAATGAGTTGGGTCCAAAATGGGCCAACCACTTGGGGCCCATTATTAAGCATTAAACCTACATAAAACTCACATGGGGTCCATATGGACATCCTGGCTGTGTCTCCTCCCTGGGTCACTATTTTTCTTTTTTTTAAGTTTGGAAATCTTAAATGATCCTCACTTTTTGTCAAAAACTGGTGTCACAGCGGACAACACACCAAACCATGATGAAAGTGGCAAAAGGATGCAGTACATGAGGAGTTTCACGCACCAGAGAGAAACTATGCACCAATATGGCAGATGTTAACCTTTGTTTGTTATGGATGGTACAGTGGTACCTGATAATGCAGGTGTGCTAGGAGCATCTGGCAGAGGCCCCCAGCAGCACTTCTCTTACATTCCAAGGGAGCCTGGAGACATTGAGCTTGAATGGGGCATTTTCACAGCCTCAGTTGCTGATTCAGCAGTGCAGAGCTGTGGCTGTAAGGTTGTTTGGGCCTGGTGGTCTACATTAGTGGTAAAGGGAGTCGTCAAGTTGAAGAAGGAAGCCTTCTGGGCTTGGTTAGCTTGTGGGACTCCAGAGGCAACTAACAAGTAGCAGCAGGCTACGCGGAGTGATTTTCATAGTTTCAGAAGTAAGAACTCAGTTTTCTTTTGGTCAGCCTGGAAGAGATAAAAAAAGTGCTTTAGGGGGGATCACCAATGGTCACAAGTTTTGAATAGTGACTGAAAGAATTAGACAAATATAAGTGACAGAAATTAGATTCTTTTGTAATGTGTCTGGGCGCAACCTTAGAGATTAGGTGAGGAGCTTGGACATTCAGGAGGAACTCAAAGTACAGCTCCTCCACATCGAAAGGAACCGGCTGAGGTCATTTGGGCATCAATGTTATTCTAAACAGGAAAACACTGGGACTCAGAGACTGTGCTGACCAGCTCATAGATATCTTGAATGTATCCCTGAGCACTGCGGTGATACCTGCATGCATAAAAACAAGCAGGATCATCCCAGGGCCCAAGAATTCGACCATGTCCTGTCTCAATGAAACCAGCTGTGGCACTTGTGCTGCACTGTGTGCTTACTAACTTTGCAGCAACTCACTTACTACTCAAGTATAAATCATGAAGAAATATAGTTTGTGGTTCATTAATACATTAAGTAAGAGTTCATAAGTCTAAGTATATTATTTGTGCCCCATCAAGTGTTACCAAAATTTCTTAGGGAAGCATAAACTCAAACTGCAGCAAGGCAAAGTGAATATGTAATTAAAGTAAAACTTTCCAAATCATTGCTGTAATTATTGAGTCCATCCGTCTTATTGTTGGTCATTCTCTTGCCCCTTTACCTTTTTCAACTTCTGAAGCATTGTGGATTTCTCTAATGCACAGGAACTTCTCATAATCTGCATGACTTCAAAATAGCTGCAGTGTTTCCATTTTACTTCAAGTAAAATCTGAGGCTTGTTGACTTTTCTTGCACTCCTTGGTATTATGTAATTCAGTTATTGCCTAAAGCTGCAAATAGTGATATTTCATATATAACAGTAAACAAACATGTATATAAGAGATGGGTGTAAAACAGAAATCAAAAGATGACATAGACTGTTATGTGTAAAAACACCAATTACAGAACTATTCAGGATATATTTATTTGTTTGTTTATTTATTTATTAATTAATGATGATTAGAGCAGTGAATAGCCAAAAAAGCAAAACAGAAAATTAATTGCATATTTAAGTTGACTTCAGAGGCAGTCAGTAGCATGTCCAGTCCTATGAGCCAAAATGGCAATTTAATGTCTGCCGGGTTAATGCTGAAATGTTCTCCTGCAGCAGGTAAGGAGAGGACTTTTTCAGAACAGGAAAGAACATTAAACCCTCTGCTTTGAAGTGATAATGGGTGATTATTTCATAGGTTGTTCTGAATCCAGTTTATACGTTATTTTGTTTGACCAAAGTAGCACTTCCAAGAAACTGTGCCAAAACTTGGCAACCTCTATACAGTTCCCTGATTAAGAACATACAGCCTACAGACAATTTGTACTTCTCAATGGACTATCATAAAGCCTATTATATTAAAAAGTCTAGTTAAATACAATGGTTCTTAACAATTACGGTGTAATTATTAGTGTTATTATGTACAATATTATTGTAATATCAGGCAGACCGAGGCATTGTAGCGGCAGCGAATGACAGGGAGGTTGGCTTGTAAGGAAGAACGGACTCTTTTAATACAGTCCTAAACAGGACTATCACAAGAACTGCACAAGCACCAGGACCAACATGCTCAGGAAACACAGGGAGGTCAGAAACCGGATGGTAAAGCTCACACATGGTGGGTAATTTGAATAAAACACTAAAGACACACAAGGATCAGACAGAATTCACGTAAGACACGGACAAACACACGTGCGACAATAGGGAAATACAACACAAGTGTTTACAATAACAAATACAGACAAGGGGCTATTTACAATGGCCCATGAAACATGCTGGGACATGCCAATCCCGCTGGCACTACATTATTATTTTTCTGACTTACCTACAAATTTGACTTAAAGATGGACTCAGGGGGCTGTAACCTGGGGACAGCCTGTATTACAAAAAGCTGTCTTTATCATGCAGAAGCTACTCCCAAATTGTCAAGATTTTTGTGTCATATTTTGAAGACTTTATTTATTCATTTACTGCATTTATCCATCCATCCTTCCATTTTCTGCCTCTTACCCAGGCCCAGGGTGCGGGAGCAGCTGTCTGAGCAGAGCTGCCACACCCCCTACTGCCCAGCCACCTCCTCCCGCTCCTCTGGGGGAATACCAAGGTGTTCCTAGGCCAGCCGCGAGATATAAACCCAAATACTATATAATATTTACATAATAAGAATATATACTTAAAAATTTGCACTGTTGTAATGACACTATGAGAGAAATGGTCTGGTCATAAATCAGTCTCCCAGCTCAACTCTCTGACATGCTGGTCTTGACACTACTGGTGGTTAGCATTCTGTTCCTGCCAGAGCTAAGGTAGCCCATCCTCCTTTCAATGCAGAGGAGCCACAATCCTGCTTTCAGCTCCTCCCTTTTGTCCGAGCTCATCATCACCCAATCTCTAAAACCCGAGCCCAGACACTGTTAAGGAAACTCATTCCTGCAGCTTCGATCCTGAGGTCACTGAGCTGGACCCCCTCTGCCCCTTGGCTGTGCCTAGAAATTCTGTCGATAAAGGTTATGAACAGAATCAGTGAGAAAGGGCAGAGTCCAGAACCCACCAGGAACCCACAGACTTACTGCCCAATTATACAGGGACCACATGACCTATAACAGAGAGCCTGGCACCCAGATCTCCTCAAGCTCCCCTATAGGACCCTCTGAAGGACACAGTCGTATACCTTTTTCCAGTCCACAAAACACATATAGACTGGCTGGGCAAACTTTCATGAGCTGGTCCAGCGTTCCATGACCAGGATGAAAACTGCATTACTCCTCTGGGATCTGAGGTAGAAGCAACAGACAGATCCTTCCCAGGAAAGCCCTGGATTGTGATGCTTCAAACACTCCGGTCCCCTTTCTAAACCCTTTGCTGCACGGCATTTCCAAAACCTATACAGGATGTGGCTCAGTGGGCTAAATTGCTGTGCCTGTGATTGGAAGGTTGCTGGTTTGAGCCTGGCTTTAGCAGAATAGTCACATGTCTGTGGGCCCTTGAGCAAGGCCCTTAACCCCCACGTCTGGTATTATTATTATTATTAATAAAGTGTCATAATTTATTTATACACAATGTCAAAAATAACCCAGACTAATTTTCACTATTATTTGATGCCTTGTCGAATATTCTATTCCCATGTCATTGAAATAAAATTATGTCATCCTACAGGATTACAGAAATTAACTACATCAATTAATTAATTAATTAATTAATTAACTTTTACACATCATTGTATCGATTTTCCATTCACACTTTGTAAAGAAAAGATATATATTCGTTTTGCTCTTTACCTCAAGTTTGCAGACATGGGTCAAAGATGACCTGTTAGGTTTAGAGTCAATAGTATGGTCTGTAGAGAAACTATAATCATAATTGTTTCAGTTATGTATGTGCTAATTTGGACAATACAAAACTAATATACTAACATAAACATAAACCCTGGGTGACAACAGTAACACCCACTTCTATTGCTTCCTTTTTATTTATATTATTTATTATATTTTATTCTCATTGAATACATTCAGAGCAAATTATAAGAATGTTTTTGTTGCTCTGATCTTTGCAAATAATTTTGTTGCGATGTAAAAACCAAATGGAGACTTTCTATCTTTATCACTGACAGATGGGTAGATCTTACACCTCTTCTGCTTTACTTGGCTCTATGTGACTTTCTCCTGGGCTTTGGTGGTGGCTGGGTTGTGAATCGTCACCCCACATCTTTCCATTGCTTCTCATATATTCTTTTGGAACTTGGGTGTGCCCTCTTCACACCCCTGCAACTCTTCAGCAAACTCCTCGATGAATAGCCATCATGCATGTGTTACACCCCTCATGTAATCAGGACGCTAACCCTAACCCTAACGCTGTGGTTTGAAGGTGGTGTATGAATTTAGGCTGGCAACACCCGACACATTGTGGCAGAGTCACCACAGACCACCTCCGTGTCTTCCTTTGGTATGAGTAAGTGCAAATCATCTAATCCATTATGTCCTCTCCTCCTTTTGTTTTGTCATAGTATGGATCACTTCTGATTTCTTCTTTACACTGTGATCCAATGCTCTGTCACCATGCGTGCTGCTCAGGGGGACAACAGCCTTTGCCCTTTTTTGGTACAAAGCTAACCATGGTCATGTTTCCATAGAAACCAAATTCTGAGCTATGCACATCCTTGGATTTTCATAGTTTTATGATGGGTGGTATGTCTGGCTTGTTCTAACAAAGAGTCCCCACAATGGTCGATAGTAAAGGTCCTTCTCAAGGAGCTTCTTAGCTAAAGGGACAGTGGTGAATATAGTCCATTGTGATGTTGCGACTTGCAATTAAAAAATAATAAACCAAAGAATTCCATATTGAATTCTCTAAATTATCTTAAAGAGATACTCACTTCAGCAGATTTTACTTTCATTTATTTGTCTGATTCCATGGTTCAACTCTGCTAGGAGAACAACATTCTCTCCTAGGTTCTTCTTTACATCATCCTTGTATAGATATTTCAATCTATGGTATAAGGGACCCTCACGTCGCATGTCCAGATTTTTATTCCGTATTTGACACTCTTACTGGGCATTTATTGTAAAAACTTGCAGCTGCCCCAGAATGGCACAGCTGTTCATCTACAGTCACACATGCAGTCACTCATGATATGTTCTGAAGTTGACAAGAAAACATCCATCCATCCATCCATCCATCCATTTACTTCCGTACAACAAGAAAACAGTCCCACTCAAATCTGAATGCTGCCACGTGGTTTGTCTACTGGCGCAAAGCCCTGGTCCTCTTGTCATCAAACCACAGAAAGTTTTGGAAATCCTCATATCTCTTGACCCCCCTGGTGCCTGTATACAACATCTGAATGTTGCAGCAAGATTCATCTAATCAGGCAACGTTTTTCCAATCTTACATTGTCCAGTTTTTGTGAGCAGGTGTCCACTGTAGCCTCAGTTGCTAGTTCTTAGCTGACAGGAAGGGGTACCTGGTCTAGTCCTCTGCTGCTGTCTGCTGTAGCCCATCTGCTTCAAGGTTCAACGTGTTCTGCATTCAGAGATGCTCTTCCGCATACCTTGGTTTTAACGACTGGTTGTTTGTGTTACTGTTATCTTCCTATTCATTTGAACCAGTCTGGCCATTCTTCTCTGACCTCTGCCATCAACAAGGCATTTTTGCCCAGAGAACTGTCACTCACTGGACGTTTTACTTTGTCAGACCATTCTCTGTAAATCCTAGAGATGGTTAGATTAACAGTTTCTGAAATACTCATACCAGCCCTTCTGGCATTAACAACCATGTCACATTCAGAGTCACTTATATCAACGTTCCTCTGCATTCTGGTGTTTGATGTGAACATTAACTGAAGCTCTTGACCTGCTTTGGCATGGTTTTATACATTGTGCTGCTGACATATAGATGTTTGCTTCAATGAACAGTTGAACTTGTACCTAATGAAGTGGCCAATGATTGTATTAACCAAAGAGATAAACAATCTATTTTCAGAATTTCAACCAGCAAAACATTCCAGTGACGTCACATGTATACACGGCATTGTCATAATAAAATCAACATTGGACACAAAATACCATTCGGAGTCTTTTTCATGAAAATGACGGCAGACAATGGGGACGTAAAGACAAAGCAGCCAGATGTACACATGAAATGGGCCGATATGGAAGTCTGGGGAAAACTGCTGCCAGCATGTGGCATTCTCAGTGCATCGACAGGCAAGGACGCCTGCCAGATATCCTACTGAGATGCAGAGAGGGGGCTCCTCGCTGCAGCTGCATAAAGCTCACAGCCAGTTTCTGAGTAATGCCCCTGTTTGACATCGATGCTGCAGCATGGCACACAAACCACCCAAAAATGTTGAATATCACACACACAAAAATAAATAACACAAAAGCATGACACCAATGTCTTAGGTTTTATAGATGTCTGCAATTCCTTAGGTTATGGGGAAACCAATAAAACCTTCCAAAAGCTTGTAATAAACAGTTTTTTTAAAGACAGAGTACAATTCTGTACTGACTGCATTCCCAGATTTGTATCCTTAAATAAACCTTTCTTATACCAAAGAAAACATTTTCCAGATAAAGAATATGCAGTAGGCATGTGTTCAAGGGAATTTAATTTTGTGTACAGAAGGGTTGCTTGATGCTTCTTCAAATAAAAGTCTGTATTCACATTCCTGCTGTGGGAGCTGGTAATAGTGTTACAGTTATACATATGCAGATAAGGTAATTACTAAGTGAGGCAATGACATTCATAAAAGTTGACACAAAAAATAGTTGTTTTTTTATCAATTATTTGATGCCATTTGAATATTGACCTTGTATTACTAGTATGCAAAACATAAATGCCAAAAAAATCATTTAAATTTGTACTAGCAGAGAATGCCACTCTCGATGGACCCAGGGGAAGCGTTCCTGTCATTGCAGGTGAACTGGCCTGTAACCTACCAGTAAATTGCCTACAAATGGGAACATGTCAGTCGATTTGAATGCAACTCGCTCAGCTGAAGTGTCATGTAATCCTTGGTGCTGTGATGCACAAGAAACCACCGAGTGATTGCAGATGACAGGCCGCTTAATGGTTTTGCTATGGCCTTCTGAGAGGGTATGACAGGGAGGGAGAGGGACAGTAATTTTCAGATTGTAATAAAAAGATGGACTGAAATAAGCCACTATCCTGTCACCCCATATAGCAATAGGAACATGCAAGGCTGCTGATGCACCACCCATCTTCATAGCCCTGCTTGGACTACCACAAGAATGTGACCACCGCTGGGATTCTTTGGCACAGGAGTTAAACTAGTGGATACAAACTGTCAAATGAAGTGAGGACCTCTCCCAAGCTCTGAAATCTGATCAATCAGTCCCCTTTGAAATTATATGCACTTGAGTTTATTAATAAAGACAGTTGTAAATAAATACAATATACTTCACCCTATCAAAGGCCCTGCCTCAAATAGTCCAACATCTGGACATGTGTGGATACACAGGTCTGCTCTGAGACGTTAATTTTTCATTAGGGCTGATAGAGAAGCATACTTCTGTAACAAGACAAAGAGCAGCATGCCAGAAAGGGAAAACATCAGTACAAATTCAAGGACAGAGGGGCCTGAATATTTTATAACATATTATATAAAGCATAAATAATATAAAATATTTTCAAAAATCAGCATACGTAAGCTAGATGACTGTATACTGAGTTTGAAGTGAATCTGTAAATGTCCGGGGTGTTTGATCTAACACTAAAAAATAAAGCCAAAATAATGCAGAAGTCTAGCACAGACAGCCTTTTTAATTATTCCATCAAGTGAAACAAGCCTAATAGCAATATATATTAATGTGTCAATCTTCAGGTAGTCTATGATTGAAGTACAGCATTAATTAAGAATTGAAAAAAAATGCAGCAAATGTGTTCGAAAAGTAAAGGTACATTTTTATAATAAGTTACTCTGGAGAACCAATAGCTATAATTCAACAATTATACAGGGTGGTGTAGACAACAAATGGTCAACCAAATTTTTCAGAAAAAACCCATAAAACATATTCACTGTTGTGAATGTAGAGTGCTGGCAGGCCTGCTGATTGTGTTTCCCTATGGTGTCTTAATTGATAACTGCCTGCCCTGACTGTCCTCGTGTGTGATGCCTGTGTTTTCCCCTTCATACTGTATGTAAGGGTTTAGGCTCTGGCTCACCAATTGAGCATTTGTCATTGTTTGTGTTGTTGTTGATGGCAGGTGTGTGCCTCTATTGTCTTAGTCTGTCCCTTTGCCATTTCTCCAGTCAGGTTCTTGGTTTAAACCCCTTGTATCTGTTCCATACTTTGTTCATTAAACCCCATGTACTCCCATCTGCTCCTGTGTCTGTTAACGGCCAGATGAAGCTTTCCTGCTGCTCCTCGAAAGAGATTTTAGAAAGACATGGTACAACACTTAGACTAGCAGGGATCAGTTCATCATTGTAATGGCAATTCAGTATGGCAATTTTATGCTGATTCCAATCCTAAATGTGTTTAGGTTTTGTGAAGTTCCGATTTAGTGATCTTATTCTGTTTAATTGTATTCCGTAAACATGTTAAGTACATACATGATTAGAGCTGTGCGTTTTTATCTGCAGGGGATTGGTTCCAGGACCCTCAGAGATGCCAAAATCCACGAATGCTCAAGTCCCTTATATAAAATGGTGTAGTATTTGCATATAACCTTCACAGATCCTCCCGTATACTTGAAATCGTCATAGATTGCTTGTAATACCGAATACAATGTAAATGCGATGTAAATAGCTGTTGTACTGTATTGTTTAGGGAAAAAGAACAAGAAAAAATGTTCATTCCAGGCGCGACCATCGTAAGCCTATCTACATAGTAAAAATCAGCAACAACGTAACATTTTCTTTCTCATTTTTGAGAATTCAGAGTAGTGCACGGTATGCAGCAATTTAAAGTTTCGCTTTTGGAACTTTGCGATTATTTTTTGTTTTCAAATATTTACGATTCGCAGTTGGTTGAATGCACGAACGTAGGACCCATGGATACAGAGGGCTTATCATTATTATTATTATTATTATTATTATTATTAATAGTAGTAGTAGTAGTAGTAATAGCTACTTAGAATATCATAACAAAATTATATATTTTTTAATTTTGAGTTACTACTCAATGTTTTGTCTTCTATTAAAAAATAGGTAAAGTGTCTGATAATGCTATTTTGGTACGACTGGTGTGTGAGTGTGCTAGTGAAACGGAAGCGATGTGGGACTGGACTGAAGAATCTGGAATGGACATATATAGAACAATAAATATGTGAAAAGTAAATTTACGTGATGAGATCAAAAGTACAAGCTGCATATTTGTATCACAGCATGTGTCATTTATATTACATTCATTTTTATTTAATAGGTGCTTGTTTAATCACAGGCCCTCACCATTCAGGAATGGAAGCCCCGGTCTCCTGAGTGCCATGCATTGTGCAAAATACGGGGGGGTCCGACACCCCCGATTAACCCATGAGACCCCCTGAAAGCCTCAAAAGCAAAATTTTAAGGGGGTCTTAAGATCGGTATTGCACAACAGTAGGGAGATAGGGACCCCCCCCCCCCCCAGAATACTGATTGGTATTTCACACACTGGTGCCAAGGGTAACTAAGTACTGCTAACAAGGATCATCATGTTACAGAACATCTATATTAGTAACATTAGGATTACAATTGTCAGTCATATTTGACCTTCTTAGCTGATATCATGCAAAATGCCCCAGTGTATGGGATTATCTTCTTTCTGCAGTTGGCTCCATCTCAGACTATCACAGCTATTACTCTGCACAATCTCAACAATCATTTTATTGCCTATATGAGCACGTTGTACACTTGTGGAAACAAATCAAAAACATTCCGTGAATGACAATATTTATTAGCAATTTTTCAGAAAAAAATAGGCACAAAATCACTTATAAGAAGCAGTACTGACAACACTGAACCAAATCCAAGTTTACTGTGTAGTCCCTAAATGAGGCTAGAAACACTATTGATGCTGTGATTAAGTCAATAAAGCACAACACACATCTTGAAGGAGAACTTCTACAACAAAGTGTGTCTCTTGTGTCTGGTCCTGCAGCCCTATGCCCCCCACAGTCCAGTGTGCCCATACTCCTGCGTTGTCTTGAAGCCCAGATGGCCGCTGCCCAGGTTCTGACTGGTTTGCGCCGCTTTGAGAGGGGTGCCCGCCAGGCAGTGGAATCCTGTCTCCAAGCCCTGTTTCCAGTCCTGGCTCCTGTCATGTTAGAGAGTCTCAAGGCTTCTGCAGGTCAGTAATCCAGTGACCCCAGGCGAATGCCAACTGGGGTCTGACCATTCAGCCCAGCCTTGAGAGGTTAGCCTGCCAGGCAGTGGAATCCTGTCCCCCCTCCCCGTCCCTAGTCCGAGGTACTGTACTATGTGCCCTGTCTTCTTGTGCCTTTTCTCCTGTCTATTCTGGTCTCTCATCTCTAGTCCTGCTTCCAGTCTCACTGCCAGTCTTGTTCTTGTCCCAGCCTATTGTTCCGCTGTGGTATCTTAATTGACAGTTACCATCATGCGTTACACCTGTGTTTTCTCCTTCACATGTAAGGGTTTAGGCCCTGGTTTTCCAGTGGAGCATTAGTGGTTGTTGGTGTCGTTGTTGCTGGCAGCAGTGTCCATATCTTTATTGTTACCTTTATTGTCCTAGTCCATCCCTGTGCCATGTCCCCAGTCAGGTTCCCATTTTCAACCTCCTGTAGATAAAGATAAAGTGCCTTGTTCATTAAACCATATACTCACACCTACATGCCTCTTTCCCATCACCCCTACCTGGCCATTTCTAACAGGTGTTAAGGAGCTTGTCCTGTTCAGCAAGATGATAAAAGTGCTCTGACCGCCTACTGGAGAAATTCTTCTTACTGGTGTCTCTATGCCTGTAGTGTGTGCATACAGCTGCCCTGCAAAGGGACAGCACTGTCTCTAAGGTGTACTCTTACCTGAAGCACTGCTCCCTGGGTGCTGAATTAGCTGCCCTCTGCTATGTCACGATGTCACATATGGGTTAAATCCAGAGGCCACATTTCGTTGTTGTGTGCCGGGTGCTGTGGTGTGTCAATAATGATCAACAATGTGTCAACAATGATCACTGATCACCAAATTCTAAATTCCAAATGCTGCTTGGGATATGCTGCCGGTCCCTCATGACCTGCCCTGGAGAGACTGTTGGAATGGATGGCTTTTAAAAACATCTCAAAATCGATCCACACAAAAACCTTTGAAAATTTTGTGAAATCACATTAGAAGAGAGCATTCTTACAGTACCATTTTCTTCTTTAGAAGTGATAGGTTAAATGCAATGGACTGGCATCTCATTCTGGGTATACCCTATATTTCCTATGGTAGACTCCTGAGCTTGTCCCCCAGACCTCTGGGCAAGATACAGTTTGATGGATGGATGGATGGATGGATGGAACTAATAGATTAAAGTTTTATTCCCGATCTATTTTTTTCTACAAAACCTACTGTGTTATGTAAAAACAAACGTGCAAGAAAAATAATTTAAAAAAAACCTGTATAATGTTATTTTTTATTTTTGTATATACACTATACAAGAATGAATAGTAAAGATACAATGCAATTATTATAAAAATTATAAATGGTGAAAATTATTGTACATTTTATCTGCTTTTTTCTGCACCTTTTTATTTCTAAATAGTAACAGTGAATGAAGTATAAAGTATCAGGTGTATGCAGACGAATTCTCATGTGTAGTTGCCTTTCAAAGAACATAATATGTCCTTTGCTGAAGCTGTTTGCCAAATCAGTGCTGGATTATAGATAAACAACCTCCTGGCATTTTTGAAGTATGTAAATCTATACGTTTTATTTCAGTCTAACGACAATCCTACACCTATTAAATCCCAAAGCAGCTGATGCTCACTGACCTCTTACTGAAGATGCAGCACTGCATGCTACGTCTATATCTGAATCATCATGATTATAAAAGAATGAAGAATTTTCACATTTGAATGTGATCATTTAGGAGAGACAGTTCATTAGTTTAAAAGGACATTTCTTTAATGACTGACGCTATATATGAGAAACACTCAATAATTATATGCTCAGGCACCCTAATCCTCAACAAACATATTCACCTTAACTTTAACGACCTGTCACTAATGAACAGTCTCACTGGGAATATTGGAATATTGTCCATGGATAGAAAAAGTCAGGGAATAACCAGCCTTTGGAAGGTTCAAGGGAAGGACAGGAATGCTGAGGGACTTGAGAATGAAATATGACCAACATGCATGCTATGGTGCAGAGGAGAATTAGCAAGAGGCTAATTATTGTCTCAGGCTCATTGCTGCACAGTGTACAGCTACAACCTTGATCAGATCAAGCACTTCAGAATTTAGAGTAGCTAGTGCAGTAAAACAGAACAATCAAGCAATCTTCTCATGTCCACTGTAGAGTCTCAGATGTTTAATGGTTTTGATTTCCCTAGCACTGAAGGCTATGATGATGTTCTGGCTATGGCTCAGAAAATAGCTACAGTACAAACATCATGGTCAGGAAGCTGCCTCTTTCAAAAAAAAAAAACAGTAGCATGTTTAGACCCATCAGTTTCTCTGTTTGACCTAGTTAAAAAATGACTCAGGAATCCTGAAACCATAAGAAATGGATTCTAAATAAGACCCTGAGCCAGACTGCAACATCTCTTGTCAGTCTAATCTTTGTGTATTGAGTGAAAATTGTATGCCAATGAAATGCTTGGGGTTAAATTAGCAGAAGCAGTATCTAAAAGCAGAGGTCAGTGCACCACATCAGTCAAAAAGTAAACTGATGTTCATGCAAAAAGAACAAACAAACAGCATTAAACAGTATCAATGCATAACTCATCTGTCAAAGCTGAAAACTGTGACAATTTTTTCAAGATACAGAAGGGATGGCTGACAGGAAAACACAAAGGCAGCCTCTGCATATGCAGCAGCATCTGTTCCCAAGAGGGATCTTCTCACTTGCAGAAAAGGTAAGATCAGGGACAGCTCTCAGTCACATCTAACATCCCTCTATTCTGTTGGTACAAACATAAAGGCAGTCACTACCTCATATCCTTTATACCTGCATAGGAATGATTGCTAATATTTTTGTCATTCCAATTCCACAATGCACCTTACAAAATGCTGAATGCACATAAGGATTGAATTTTGCATACATGCTGCCATTGCTGACAATATTTTACTTTTAATGGAAGTATTTTGCATTTTAGGTTTTCAGACTACGATCAGGAGATCGAACAAAAATTTTGGCTTATATGAGGAAGGCACCCCAGAAAAAGCAGCAGATTGTGTCACTTATATTTCATTCTTCGTTTTCAACATGCGTGTTTTAAATATACAGTACTGTGCAAAAGTCTTAGGCAGGCAAAGAAAATGATGTTTAGATTATCCTCGTATTGGCGTAAAACTATTATATTATGCCTGTCAAAGTGTGTCAGCTTAGCCATTTCAGAACCTCTGCTAAAATCATCCCAGTATTTGCAGCGACC
>JAODJU010004373.1:0-14129 GCA_026776725.1 Gnathonemus echidnorhynchus | reverse complement strand
TGTTGCCCCCCCCCCCCCCCAGCTATGTCTAGCCCTGGTTTAACTCCACAAAGTGTCTGCTATCGACTTAAATTCTCCTTTGAAAAATTTCTCTAAAAACAGGCCTGCATGCCTTTTAAGTCTTCCCCTGCATCTCCCCTGGGAGGCGCTGTTTCACGTTGGCCCTGATGCTTTGGGATGCGAACAAGTGTACCAGGAAACGCCCCCATGTGCAAGTGAGCACCCCCACTGACGAGCTCACTGTTTTTCAAATGCTTTCTGGCAAACGTAATGTCTCCTGGCCCTGGAGCAGTGCCGCGTGGACGCCGCATCTGCTGCACTTGCGGGATCGCATGTCTTCTCCCACGCGCAATAAGGACCTTCGGTCTGGTGCAGCCATGGCAGAGAAATAAGGCCTCGAACAGCCCAGAGTGGGCGGGACCCATGTGTGCTGCCAATCACTGCCGGTAACTATGGCAACTGGTGATTGACAGCCATGATAAACCAGCCCACTGTGGTCTGATGTTTTATATCAGTGTTTCTCAACCCAGGCCCCAGGGACCCACAGGTCCACGATTTTGTTCCCTTCGAGCTCCCTGCCAGACAGTCCACACTTTTTTTGAACCAGAGTACCTGAAACCAAAGTGAATTACCGAAATCAGTCCACAGTGATGTGTTCAGGCATGTCAGCAGTGTGCCTTTTTAGTGTTCAGTCTATCTGTCCAGCTCTTTAGGACCTTAACACTATACACAGTGTAACCCAACCTGACTCTGGGCTAAAGTTAATGTTTGTTTTTCCATTCATACTGTAAAGGAGCAGTCGGGCGTGACTGTTGGGTATTAGGACCTTGGTGGTGTAATGCTGGGTCAATTAGCATGAAATTAGCATGACAGCAAAAAGCGCTGCCAGCTCAAATCCCATTCGGGTCTCCGTTGTTATACCCTAGAACCACATATCTACTCAGAGCTGCCTTGATAAAGTTCTTTTGTCTGCAAACTGAAGTTAGTAATGAACATTTAGGAATGAATCATTCAGACTGTCACTAGGCGTTAAAGGGCCTGGGGCACCATGTCACAGAGCCCCCCACCCCCCCCCAGGACATACCGAAGGAGTGCTTATGGGTATGAGCCCCCTCTCAAACCCCCCAGATCAGGGTTTTAGCAAAGCTGGTAACTTTGCAGAAATCTGTCTGCTGGTGCAAAGATCATAAAGGTCACCTGACCATGTGCCCTGACAGACCCACAGCTGTTTGCTGATGGTCTCAGTGTCGCTTCAGCTTTTCCCCCAGGCATGCCGTCCCTGAGCTGTTCCTGAGCCGTTCTTGAGCCGGACCTGAGCCCTGGAAGGAGTGCATCTGTCTCCGGGGGGCAGTGAGAGAGTTTCTGTGGCGTCTGTTGCAGTCGGACATGCTGCACTTGCAGGAGCGCAGCGCACTGTCCCTTTAAACATGAGTCTCCAGCGCCCCCCCCCCCACACACACACACACACACAGAGCCTGGATGGGCACAACACGGCCAGGACTCCGTAGACAAGTATATCCATGCTGCTGTGCTCCGGAGTGTGGGCATCATGCCTGGGATTCAGTCTGAAGGATTCATAGTTCACCGCTCTGAAGACCATTCCACACTCACGGTCACGCTCGCTCACTCGCTCACATTCAGTTGAAAACCTGTCGGGACGGTAAATGTAGGTATCAGAGACCACATCAGCCAATCACACCCAGCAGATGGGGGGGACTGGGTGATCTGGCTGTGGCAACTGGGTTTGCCCCCGCACCCCGTCCCAGCTCCGAACTGTCCCCCGACGGGTCCTACCTGTGGTTCCTGACAGACTGGACCTCCTGGTACCTGCCCCGTTTCTGGATCAGAGCCCCTCTGCCTCGGAGGGTTCGCGATGTCCTGCTCTGGAAGGCGATGTTCCTGCACAGTCCCTCTTCTGTTCCTTCCCGTCCATCACTAGCTGCATCCCCGAGCCAGCCAGCGAAGCGTGTAAACGTGTGAGTGAGTACTCGTGCCTGTTCGGCTGCCTGCTTCTGTCTGTGTTCAGCCCTAATCGCAGGTCCTGTTGATTCGCGGTGTCTGTGTGTGGGGGCGACACTGTGTGTCAGCTCCGCTCTCCATATTCAACTCAACCCCGCGTGTGTGTGTGTTTGTGTGTGTGTGTGCGAGGTAGATTGCGAGTCTCCTGTTCCTCCTCTTCAATGTATCCCAGCAGGGGAGTCAGTTTAAGCGCCCATGTGCATTGTGGGTAGGCAGGCTGCTGCTCCTTATGCCCGTCCTCCAACAGCTGAAGACCTTGTACCCCGTAAGATATCTGGTAACGTGCCTCCCAAAGTCTGTGTCATGAAATGACCGGAATGGTTCTGAGTCCCACACCAAACTTTTAGTAGTTTTGCTGCTAAAGTAGGATGTTGACAACCACCCATATATCTGTGGTCAGGGCTGTGGGGAGCCTGGGCAGGACCAGTTAGGTACCAGTTAGCTCTTTTGTGCATCTTTGGACTGTGAGAGGAAACCCTGAAGAAACCAACCTGACACGGGGAGATTAAGCAAACCCCACACATGGCGGAGGCGAGATTCGAACCCCCAACCCTGGAACTCTGAGGCAACAGTGCTGCTGCTGATGTTCAAAGCAGCTAAACTTTGACAGGAGCTGTGGTGAGTATGGAGAGCTGTGGACAGAGGGGGGTGGCGATTGCTGAATTGTGTTGCAGTCCATCTCTCCCGTAGAACAGGCCCTGAAGTTTTGATCACGGGCAAGGACCCACGTAACTCGAGACGTAGCTGCTGACTCATTTCAATGCGATTTAAAGCACCATGGTTTGCAACGGGGTGAGTGAGGTTATAAGCCAGTATGACGTGCATGAGCAGCTGGTTTCACAGCAGCCGTGCCATGATCATGCAGGGGATGCAGTGGGTAGGAAAAAGGCCTCGTCATGTGACTATGACAGTCATGTGACTGCAGATATCATGTGACTAAAGGTTCTCTTTAAGAGCGTTAATTGAGTGCCAATCCAGAACCACATGTGTGCAGCCCCCTCCCCCCATCCCTTAGCCTTAGCTGAGCTTTCTCTCAGTAGAGTTTGAAAGAACAGGATGTTCTTTAAAAATCGGTGAACTCTGTTTACTTGGCAAAAGCAGCTCACTTCCAAGCACGAGACCCTGCAGGCGGGGACATACGAGTCTGCGTGAGGTGTCCTAAAACGTGAGCGTCCATCCTGTCGCTAATACAGGCCGTAACTGGACTAGTTACGGATGTGGAGTGGGGATTACAAGTATTAAGCTTCTGGTTACCGCAGGCTTGTAAAACATGCACTGTCAACCTTGAGGAACACGAGATTTTGTCTTCTGATGCCACACCTCCTGTTTTCTGACAGCTACTCTCCCGTAATCCACCAGGAAGGTAAAAGAACAAGTTTCCAGGTGATGCGCATCTGTCACGTGGTCCGCGGCTGATACCGGGGTAGGGAGGCGTGGCGAAGCGAAAGGTTTCTCTTTCAGAGCATGTTGCAGTATCTCCCTGCCCAGCTTTCCAGTAAAGGAGCCCTGAAAGATGGCCAACGAGGAAGAGAGGGATGACTGTGACAAAGGAGCCTAAAGGAATCCTGCAGCCGTGATTCCAGACTAATCCTCCCTGGCACAGTGCCCACTCCATCCCTGAGCACCAGGCCTCTTGCTGCCAGGAGACAGTTAAGGACCCATTCAGGTCGCCGGGATTGTATGGGCTCGAATCCCAAGAAGGCAGCTTTCGTTAGCTAACTGGATGCAACTAAATATATGAATGTATTAAGATGATAATAGACTATATATTGATAATAATAAAGCTGTCATCCATACTGCATTTTAGATTCTGTACCTTCATAATGCCTTATAGTGGTAAGTATAAGAATTTTGGAAGCTATGTACTGCATTATTAAGGTAAATATAGTGCGTTACAGATGAGAACTTCATAAAGCATTCATAATGCATAATAAGCATGCCTATAATGTGTTGTGCCTTTTCATACATATTTATAGGCATGTTTTCCACATCTGTGCAAACAGTCGGAATGTCTCCGGTTAAAGTCCCGTGAATGCCATGAGTAATTCTACTCTTTGGGCCCTTGAGCAAGGCCATTAACCTGTAATTTCTTTGTTCTTGGTATGATGCTAACCTACATCCGGTCCTGTAAGTAAGTCCTCCAAAAATTTGAGTGTTGGTGACTGAATTGGCACTCCCCCCACTAGAAGAAAACTCACACTGTTCCGTTCCATCTGAACTAGTATGATGCTGACATATCGCAAGGTACTCAGCTTCTCATCCCTCAGTGCTTTGTCGTGTGGTGGCAACATGCTATAAGCAGTGTGCGCTCCTTACTTCTCTCATAGTCACGTTTATAATGCATTATAATGTGTTATAAATGTGTTCATCAATTATTATAGACATGGCATTCATAGGAAGTGTTACCATATTAGTGATGGTCTATTAGAGCAGGGGTCTCCAACTCCGGTCCTGGAGAGCTACCGTCCAGTAGGTTTTGTATCATGCCCGGCTTCTGATGAGCCACACCTGTTCTCGGGTAAATACCAGGAACAGGTGTGGCTCATCAGAAGCCAAGTGGGACAGAAAACATACTGGATAGTAGTTCTCCAGGACCGGAGTTGGAGACCCCTGTATTAGAGTATCTACAAATGTTAAAAAAGACGAAGGATTTATAATCTTATGCTATGGGAAATTATCAACCTTCATAAAATTTGACCATCAGGCAAGCAGTGGGACCTGACCAGGCAATTGACGTGGACTTCTTTGTAGAGCACTGACTACCAAACCAGCATAGACGTATTTGTATTTAAGATCCACTTACAGGAAACTATCAGAGTGGAGCAGCTTCATTGCTTAAACAAGTTGTTAAACCACAATGGAAGCTGAGGACCTCATAGCTGCGATGATGTAAAACTAAAACCTCAATGTAGGAGTGTTTGAGTTGCTCAGCATGAGTTTGGTGAGCAAACATGGCTGTTAATGTCACTAGCTGTCAACTCACCTCTAGGACAGTAAACAGAGAGAGCCTGCATTTGAAACGCGTGCATATAGCAGCTTGGCCGCATCTAGCGTAGGCAGGCAGCTCTGCGGTAACAAGTTCCTGTAGTGTTTTAAATTATTTATACAGCCGGGTATTTCACCTCAAGAGATCTGTAGGGCCCTTCCTGAGAGCAGGGGGGCATTCTTTGTACTGGATAAAAATATCCCAGATCAGAGGACTCATCCTGCATCATTTAATCGTGGATATAGTTATCCGGCTGTTTCAGTTCTTCAAAGACACAGGAGACTTGGATTAGCGAAGTTGGATTAAATGATCCGAGAAAACTGCACACTTCTGTGGACACTGACTAGGCTAAATATTGTATATTGACACTCGAAACCATGATCTGCAAATGTGTGATTGGCTATCTAAGATGCCGAAAGTGAGGGCACGATCGGTACGCATTTTTTGGGGCATTGCGGGCTTCGTAGGAATTGTGCTCTCACTTTTACCATTTTGGGCACATGATATTTTGTATATATACATACATACAGTGAGGGAAATAATTATTTGACCTCCTGTTGAATTAGACCCTAGACCCATTTATATAAAAAAATGAGAAGTCTGTAATTTCACTGGTAGGTTTATTTTAACACCAGAAGATAGATTTTCAACAAAACAAACAAGAAAAAATCATTATGTAACAGATGTAAATCAATTTGTCATTTACCTACGGAAATAATTATTTGATCCCCTACAAGCCAGCAAGAAATTAGGTCAAGTATATGTGCACTAACAGAACACAAGTAGTACTTAATTAAGTATTAACAGATACCAAGCCAGCATTGTCATTTAATGGCATTACTTTGTTAAACAGTATTCTTGGGTCACTAACCTGTCTACATCTTCAACCTTATCACCATAGGACAGGGGTGCCCAATCTTATCCACAAAGCGCCAGTGTGTATGCAGGTTTTCGCTGCAACTCCCTAATTAGATTACTAATTAGAGGACTGATTGCCTGAAAGAGTCCTCACACCTGGGTTTGAACAGCTGACCTGCAGGTTATCCCAAAAACCTGCATACACACCAGCCGTTTGCGGATAAGACTGGCCACCTCTGCCATAGAACATAACAAAGAGCTGTCTAAGAACATCAGAGACAAGATTGTTGACCTTCACAAATTTGGAATGGGTTACATGACCATCAGCAAGCAGCTTGGTGAGAAAGTGACAACTGTTGTTGAAATTATTCACAAATGGAAGAAAGACAAGATAATTGTCAATCACCCTCGGTCTGGGGCCCCAAGGTAGATCTCATCTCATGTGGTATCAGTGATCTTAGGGAAAGGTGACGGCTAACCCCAGAGCTACACGGGAGGAGCTTGTTAATGATCTCAAGGCATCAGGGACCACAGTCAACAAGAAAACCATCAGTAACACATGCCGTTAAGATTTTAAATCCTGCATTGCTTGCAAAGTACCCCTGTTCAAAAGGGCCCATGTTCAGGCCTGTCTGAAGTATGCCAGTGAACATCTGAATAATTCCAATGAGGCTTGAAAGAATGTGATGTGGTCAGATGAGACCAAAATCGAGCTGTTTGGCATCAACTCTGTTCTACCGCGTTTGGAGGAAAAAGAATGCTGACTGTAACCCCAGGACAACCATCCCTACCGTCAAACACGGAGGTGGAAGTGTTATGCTTTGGGGGTGTTTTTCTGCCAAGGGTACAGGACGGCTGCACCACATCGAAGGAAAGATGGATGGGGCAATGTACCGTAAAATCTTGGATGAGAACCTCCATCCTTTAGCCAGGGCACGGAAAATGCATTGTGGGTGGGTCTTCCAGCAAGACAGCGACCCTAAGCATTCGGCGAAGGCAACAAAGGAGTGATTCAAGAAGAAGCACATTTAGGTCATGGGGTACCCTAGGCAGGTCCCTCACTGTGTGTGTGTGTGTGTGTGTGTGTGTATATATATATATATATATAATGACATTGTTGGATGAGGACACAGTGTCTAACTAGTCTCGTGGCGACTATCCATTGGATATATTCCCTCTCGACCGAAGTGGTAGCTGTCAAGGAGCATATGCTAAAGCTAAAGGTTATTGATGATAACCCAAAATACACTCAATTTGGAACGCTGTTCTTATTTGCCAAATAATGTATACATAAGTGTAACTCTAATGGTGTGAAACTTTTTTCTGCATTTTACTGTAACAGAGTAACTATATGGACTTTCTAATATGTAATAATATGCTGTGAAGATATAGAGAGGTATTATGCTATACACACACAAACAGACACAAACACACACGCACACACACAGAGGCAATTCTAGGGACTCTGGGGGCCCTAGGGGGGCATCCAACTCCCCCTCCCCCACCATGGTAAAATTACTGTGTAGTGTAAATTAATAAAATTAATAATATCAGCAAAGCGAAGTTAATAAACACAAGACCTTTATTTTCACTTTTGTGAAATACACAAATAGATTTTTTTCTTGCAAGCAGATTTGTCTTTGCAAAGTTCTATGTAATCGGCTGCCCTCAGGGGGCCCCTCTCAGCTTGGAGCCCCTGGTCATTGCCTACCCTACCTGTCCAGAGGAAGAGAGAAAGACAGAGAGAGATGCTCTTCTTATTATGATCACATCAATTGGTTGCCCTCATAAGTAAGGCGGGGCTGTGGTTGGACGGGTTTATTGAATGAGCACTTTTATTTATACCAGTGATCTACTCTTGTTTACATTTAATAAACCTGCTCCGAGCAGGTTTGGGTTTACAGATCGGTTGCTGTAACAACTAATCCCTAAACTCAAAAACAAAAACAAAGTTCAACCTTACAAACAGGATGATGTGTTGTGACAAAGTTGTATTTACGAAACCGAATCTTAAAAGTTGAAAATGATTGCGCATCTCGCAGACTGTGGCAGTGCATTCCAAAATTTCAGCACTACAACACTAAATACGCCACCCATGAAGGGTTACCTACACCTAGGTACTGGGTATGATGTTAAACTACATCCTGCTCTGCAAGTGGTTCTTCAAGGGACAGGGACAAATTTGGGAGTTGATAGTGGGATTGGTACTCCAGCCACTGTCAAAATTTCACCCAGTGCCGAAACGCCAGACAGGACTCCTTTCTGCTCTGTGACACACCATCTACGGTCTAGTCACCCACGTTCTGTTTACAGAGCATTACGCACATCCAAATCTGTTCCTCGGAGAGTTGCAATCAGGGCAGGTGAGGGAACAGTGCTTATGAAATACACTGCGCTTGCGACCCTCAGGGCCCGGTGAACGTCTCCAGGCTGGTGGTAAAGCTGTCCTCCAAGCATTGCGGGCAATATTTGCTTCCATTTGGAAGACGGGCATCATCCCAACTGACTGGGAAACAGGAGCTGTAGTCCTTATCTGGAAAGTGAATGGTGATCGCCTGGATTGTGGCAGCTACTGAGGGATAACACTGCTCTCAGTGCTGAATAAGGTCCTTGTAGGGTCATCTTCAATGGGATCCGTAATCACTTGCTTGCCTACCAGTGACTGGAGCAGGCTGGTTTTACACATAAGAAGTCTACCATCGACCACTGAGGGTTCTCATAGTGTGCAAATGTGAATATTGGTAGTTTCTTTGTAGCCTTTGTTGATTTTCATAAAGGCTTCCATACAGTTGATCGAGCTGCCCTGAGGGACATCCTGAGACTTCACAGGATGCCCTTGAAGTTGCTGGATGTTATGGCCGACTTGTACACTGGCACTGTGAGTGCTGTGTAGGAGGGAGAACCTCCGTGTTCTTCCCAGTTGAAGCTGGGGTTCCCCAGGGGTGTGTTCTTGCTCCTACTCTGTTCAATGCTTGTATGGGCTGGCTGTTGGGCAGGGTTGTGGGGACCAGCAGCTCTGGGGCGTCTGTTGGTGAGGAAAGAGTCACTGATCTTGACTTTACTGACAATACCGTGACCTTTGCAGAGTCTCTGATCAGAGCGAGGAGTCTGAACATCTGGGTTTGCAAGTATCATGGATCTAAACCAAGATGCAGGCCTTTAATGACCTCTTTGGCCAGCCATCAGTAGTGTGTCTGTCTACCGGGAGAATGTCAACCTTGTCAAGAGATTCACTTACCCCGGCAGCGAAATTCATATCTCTGGTGACTCTTCCTATGAAGTCAGCAGACGGATTGGGAGAGCAATCCCCCAAGGTCGCTGGAAAGGGGTGTGTGGGAATCTGGTTATCTTTGCAAGAGGACGAATGTCCAAGAGTGCTGATGCTCCCTGTCTTGCTGTATGGCTGTGTGAGATATGGATGCTGTCCAGCTACCTGAGATGAAGATGTAGACTGGACTCCTTTTGTACGGCGTCTTTTCAGAGTGTCCTTGCGTACCACTGGTTTGACTTTGTGTCAAATGAGCAGTTGCTCAGGGAGTCCTGAATGAAGGACATTACCTACATTGTGAGGGAGTGTCATTACTGAGGACCTGAGCGGCTGGACCAGGCCAAGGGAACGCCCACATAACACCTGGTTGCGACAGAAAGACGCCCATTTCCAGAGGGTGGGACTGGACCAACTGGGATCCCAAGGTATTTCGTTATGTGGTGAGCACGGCAATGCACTGTACCAGTGCATGCTTCCCAACCTGACCTGACCTGGCTAGCATGAGGGAATTGGAACCTGGGGGTCTTAGTGTACGGGAGTGAAGAACAGTAATGTGGATGCATTTTTTTAGCTCTCTTCAGGAACTTTTTGCTGTATTAGTTAATGGGTCTCAAATGCTCCACATCACTAGACTGCTGGGAAACTGCTTTGGGTGATGCCTCTGTCCCCTCAGTTTTAGTGTCTTCTGTTCGTCACTGCCCCCCCCCCCCCCCCCCCCCCCCATCTTCTCCTTCACGTCCGACAGGTTGGGTGACCTCCTCACCTTCTCCGTTCTTCTGCATGCCTTTTCTCCCACTTGCCCCTGGGTTGTTTTGCACTCCCCCTGCTTGGTCCCTGCTCAGCATGGACAATACCTCCCTGGCTTAGTCAGGGAAGGTGTGCTGGGGGGGGGGGGGGGGGGGAAATATTTTTTCGGCTTTGCCCTGTTTGTCATCTGCAGTGGCCTGATAGCACAAGCTTGTAGACCTGCTAGTAGAGAGTGGCAGTAGTCAAATTCAGGTCCAGCCTTATGAGTAGAAGGAATGCAGAACCAGGTCTGTAAATCTGAGGTCAGGAGGTTCCGGAAGTGGTTTATCAATGTAAATATTCAAGTGGCTAAGGATACTTTTCCATTGCACCAGGTACTGTACTTTTGTTACTAAAAAATTGGTACTTTCCCTTTTCCACTGACCAAAAGTACCAGGACCAAAAGTACCAAACCAACTGGGGTACTTTTTATGTATATAACCAGCAAATAACCTGCCTCACAATCACAAAATACATACAACATTCTGGTAAAGCGTAGTTACAAACTCAGAAAACAATGATAAATAAAGTGAAACATAAGTAATAATAATGGATGTATGGACAAATGAAGAGACCCAAGCTTTAATTCCAATCTGGTCTAATCTGGTCAGGATGGCATGACAAGAATTAAAAAATATTTGCTATAACATACTAGGGCTGCGTGATATTGGAAATTTTTCAGATATCACAATGTGATTTTGTTGCAATAAATTTTGGGATGTTTCTAAAGCAAAAAAGGAGTTCAGCATAAATTTCTCACAAAGCTGCCTAAGAGTGGTTTTAATAACAAGGGTGAAAATGTTTCAGCAGTTTCAATTAACAAGACAAAGGTTGAGGGCGTGGTCTTGGAATATCAATAACTAAACACTAATTCCCCTGAACAGAATTGGTAATGAGGCTGAAACTGAAACTCCTGAATCCCCGGAAGGCCTCTTCTCCAGCGTCCCCTGTCTGATGAGTGGCCTGCCCTCTCCTCTGGTTCACATCTGGATCTGAAGGAGGATCTCTTGATCCTCATGGGCCTCCATATCTTGTCTTCTTCAGCAGTCACCATGATGACTTGAACTCTGGTTTGTACACATAATATTGCTGACTGCTGTCAGCCCTGACCCAGGTAAACCCAGTTTATTTACTTACCCAGTAAAAAATCATTTAATTAAGCAATTTGTGTCTCACCCATGTAGAGCTAATATTCTCCTCTGGATTCACCTTCATTCATTTTATCTTCTTCACCTTCTGTCATTACACCCATCAGAGCAGGCTGACACCCCAGGAAAACAGGTGTGTTCTTCTTCTGTCTCGTGTCCCAGAATAGCTGCTGTCCAGTTATGTTCCGTTTCCCTCATCTTCAATCACAACTCCCTTCTGGTTCTGAGCCAGAGAACCTTCTTCTGCTGACCTCCCAGCTCTGTCTGCAGCTCTCCTCACGACAGCTGAACAGGATTTCGGGGGCGCAAAAAAGTGTCCCAGAAAAAGATCCCCCAATTTTAAAATAGATAATAAAAAATGTGTTCCTAACTGCTAAATTACAAGACCCATCATTCCAGTTACACTGTATGTGAAACTACAGTTTCATTGATGCCGGATGCTTCCCTGGTAACGCCAGGAGGTGTGCATTGCAGCGCAAGGTGACGTCAGAGGGCTTTTCAGTGTGAGAAAACGCATCTACCCAGCTTGTAAAATCCTTGAGTAAATAGCCCTTTTTTTGGGATTTGCCCATCCAGATATCACGATCATCTCTTTAGGACGTGTGTGTAAAGCCATGTTATACAACCACTCTTTAAAGTCTTTGGTGTGGCAGGAATAAGCAGCATCAGAGTGCAGAGTGTACTGAGGAGAGGGTACTGAGGGTCAGAGCGACTCCCCAGGCCTTGCTGTGGCGCACCTTCACATACTGCCGCCCTGACATGCATACATTCTGCTCCAGACTCCCAGACTGCTTTTCTGCTGTGCTTCAGGGTTACGAGAAATCGGTGCTGTTAGCTTCCGCCCTCAGTACATTCCGCAGACTGGACGCCCGAGGCAAATTTCGATGGGTGGGGGGGTTTCAAGCTCATAATAACACTACCTGGCTACGTGCCGAATCGGTAACTAAAACATTTCAGAGGAGGTTCAAACCTGTTTTTTTTTTACTACCAGGATATGTGCTTGGTGAGAGGCGATCAACTCAAAAAAATTACAATTTTATTTTTCCAAATAGTGGAGCACCCAATTTATGCACCCAAGTCATAGAAGTCTTTCTTTATTAAACATTACCAGACCAAATTACCTAAAAAAAAAAGAAAAAAAAAAGAATAAAGCAGCTAACCAGTCCAAATATTTCAGAAATATATCATATGTATCAGTAGACAGTAGCCTTGCAGTGACTGGTATGCAATTTGCAATTTGCTTTGTTATTAACACCTATAATTACATGTTTTGGAACGTGACTGTGGGTGTGTTGGTTTTCCTACATACAGATAGAGGGATACCAGAAGATTAATTAAGGGCGTTTCAAATTCCTCTTAAACGCAGAGCGCCAAGCTGTACGTCAAAAGTGGAGTGCGTAGTGTAACTCGTAGTGTAAGGAAAGCGGCGGTATCCGTATAATTACCTTTGCCAAACTGCGTCTGATTAGCAGTAATGAAGTCATGTCTAGTCTATTTGAATATTATCTGGACATTAACGCCTCTGCTCATCCAGCCGCAGATATAGGCATTTTAAAATAATTTATGCTACTTTGCTATACCTACTATTTCCGCATATCAGATATGTTAACGTGTCTCGCTTAATGGTACTAAGGCTTTGGGCTGGGAATTCCTGAAAACGATATCTAAAGCGCTTCCCCGGAGCAGACCGCCGTCAGGGAGCTCTCCAGTGCTGAAGACGCCGGAGCCAGACCCCCGGTGGCGGCATGAGCCAGCCAGAGGCACCGCGGCGCTGGCGAGCAAGGGCACACAGGGTGAGCGGCTGCTTCTAATGGAAAGTTACAGTTTTGTCATCAATCGCGGGACAACACGGTATATACAACAACTGTATCTTACTTTAAAATCACAGTTTTTCCAAACACATTGCCGAATTAATGCACGACACTTATAAATAGTATTTTCCGTACATTATGGATATTGAACGTTTATGGAACAAAAAGAGAAAACTAGTCATTTTAACAGAATAACGAGATAGTCGCGTTATTTATTTGCATTTTCCCCCTCTTGCTTGGATTGAGGTATAGTGAAATAATTACATATATTACTTATTTTTTAATTCTGATATAAGTAATCTAAAATTGATTAAATTAAAGAGGTTCGAGGGCCAACTGCTCGACCGGGGGGTCAAGTTTATTGAGCTGGGGGCAGGGGCGTCCTACGTAAATTAAAGTCTTTTGTGTGATCTTGCAATATTTTTGCGTTATCTTGAAATACATGTTTATTAATTATTGAACTGTGGCCGTTCAAAGTTCAAAGGGTAAAATAAACTATTAAACTATTAAAAGTGACATAAACGTGTCCAATAAACTGTGCTTTAAGCAACCGATTGAAGGACAAGGAACATCAATTCATTTTCATCATGTATTTTTGTAAGCATTTAAAAAAAATAATAATCAAACTGTGTCCATGCAACACCAGCGAGTGTAAACGAGCAATAGCTGCGATACTGAACGTCCACAGTCACATATTAGAAAATTCGATAGAAAAGAAATCTGGGAAACGAAAGGGTACCGTGTTGCTTGCTTTTACGGAAAGACAGGCCTATTATATACGAAAAACTTTTGAATATAAAGGCAAGTTTCCTGAATACCTCCTTGGTATTCATGCCAGTAAGGAGTAGCCTGTACAGATCACTTGTGTTTTTGCGTTAGCACGCAAACCATTTTCTGCTGGTAAATGAACACATTGCAATTATTTATAAATATGTAAAAAATATATAATCTGAATATTAAATTGTTTAAGTTTACACTTCTGCCTACTCCTTTTCAAGCAAGGTGTAACATTATGACGGAGAATGTGGAAATGTTTTTTATTTGTTGTTTGTTTGAAATAAATAAAGATAAAGAATAAAGAAATTGTGTGCAATGCCCCAGTCTATTGCTTAATTAAAGCTCAATTTACTGTGCTGTGCATAGACTTTTCAAGAGAGAATAAATTTTGTTTGGGGTCAGGTGTTCTGACGAGTTGAACTACCTATCGAGACGTACTATCGAGCCTTTTAGCGCATGTGCAGTTCCACCGTTTT
>JAODJU010004372.1:0-14129 GCA_026776725.1 Gnathonemus echidnorhynchus | reverse complement strand
CACTGACACACCCCATTGGGGCACCTACCCATCACAGGGCACACTGACACACCCCATTGGGGCACCTACCCATCACAGGGCACACTGACACACCCCATTGGGGCACCTACCCATCACAATCTTCGGGAATCCAAAAAGAAAAATTCACAACAAACATGATTTCATCTTAAATACATCAGTCTCTGGGAGGAACCAAATATTCTACTTCAAGAACACAAAAGGAAAATTGTACCAATCGTAGGAAGGATATGAGTATTTCAAAAGTGTCGAATATGCTGCAGAGCCCAGTCCATCATAACAAAGGAAAATTAGGCATGACTGAAACAGCCTAGAACAAGCTATGCTCAGAAAGCCAAGGATCTGTACAAGAAGCACAGATGTCATGGAGACAAGACATCTATGGGAAATGTAAAGTCCAAGGCTTCCTTGGCCAAGACACTGTTCACAGGCCAACAGTGACTCCATTGTATAGGAGGTGGGACTCACATTAGGTCTGATCTGCCCAAGTCTGGCAGAAGGCATTTAGCGGAAGATGATTTTACGCTCTCGTGAGACCTAAATAGAACGTTGCGGCTCCAGGGATTGGCGAAAGGCCAGTGATACAGCCTCCAAACAAAAAACACTCAAAGGGATAAAACAAAGGCTACATTGTAGTGGCTTAAAGAAAAAGAAGTCGACGCGGACCACAATCCAGATCCAGAGAATCAGGGTAAGAACTGAAAGCTGCTGTTTACCACAACTGCCTTTCAGGCTTGACAGAGTTCACTGTTATAGCAAATGGCCAAAATGCACAGAATAGTGCCGTATGCATATAGACCCAATGCTAAAATTGCTATCAAAGCTGCTCCTACAGCATATTCATCGAAGGGAGTCAACACTTTTAGTTTATCATTTCCCTTTAAGAATTTAGAAAACTTTATTTGCTCTACATTCATATTACAGGGTTGACCAGAGTGAGGAAATAACTTTGAAGCAAAATGACATCTGTCTATGTGCAGGTATGTGTATGTGTGTGCGTGCGTGCGTGCGCGTGTGTCTGTGTGTGTGGACTCTTTTCTTGGGTACACACCTGGGCAGCAGTGCCAGCACGGTCGTGAGGACGCACACGCAGTAGAAGAGGGGGTCTGACAAGTGCCGCACATCAATGCCCAGGGGGTTGGAGGGGGAGTTGCAGGTGACACACGTGCTGCTGAACACGAGTGTGAACACAAAGTATAGGAGGGCACTGCCCAGCAGTACTGTACTGTGCATCCATGTCTAAATGGGGGGGGGGGGGTGTACAGAAGGAAAAGGAAGGGAGATTAAACAGGAGAAATTCCGACATAAGATTACAGAAACTTTCTAATGCATTCAGCAGCAAGGCACAAAAAGTGCACAGATACAAATACATAGTGCAAACAAACCACAGACTTTGATATTGATTTTGAAAACTGATTTTTTCCCTTGTAGGGATCACAAAAAATGTCCCCGCAAGGTAAAAAGTAACAGGTTTTTATCACATGTGTGGTTTACCCACACTGCTTTATTGTGTTGTTACCAAAAGAAGATGGTTAAAATGCGGAAAATGATCCAAAGTCTAGAGTGAAGGCAGGAAAAACTATTTTATTTTACATTATCAAGTCATTTATTTGGCTGCTGAGTTCTCTCGTTATTTGCATTATATTAAGTATCGTACGTGATCTATAGATGATTTAAAGTATATGGGGGGGATGTGCATAGGTTACATGCAAATACTATGCTATTTTATATGAGGGACTTGAGCATCCATGGAAATGGGTCCTGGAAGCAATTCTCTGTAGATACGAAGGGCGACTGTACCTGCAACCACAAAACTATGTAATGTAATGCTAACTGGCCCTCACTGCAATGCATATTCCCGCCTGCCGATCACGCTAATGTCTGCACAGAGGCACTGTGGGCCGGAAAGCTCTGCTCACCAGTGTCCGGCTCTCGATCACCTGATGTAGGAGGATGATCAACAGGGCCGAAGTGTTAATGGGTGTCCCGAAGGAAAATACGCTGATGTCAGAGTCAGCATATGCCTGAAACAGTAATGGAAAAAACACAAAATCGACAAGGGAGCTCTCCTCAGGGCAACAAAGAGGAACAAGAAACATACAGAAAGTTATTTCCTTTTGTCTATCCAGTTAGAAGCAACATTACCAAAATTCATCAATGCTTGCATGTTATATGCTATTGAACTATGGTAAACTGTGTGGGCAATTGCAAAAGTCTTTGTGAAACATTTCCCCTTTACAACAACTACAATGGAGACCCATACTTGTTTTACATTTGTATTCCCTTAAAACATTGTATGCTTTTAATTGTTTTGCTTTTACGGTTAAAAAAAAACTGCATTACTCACGAGGCTGATGAAGTTAACTTCCCACGGCATACTGCTATATCCAACAGTGAGTTTGTGTTTTTATATTGTTTTTACATTTTATTTTATATTTCATGTATAATTGCATATTCATTTTTAAAAATGAACAAAAATAAATGCTAATTCAAAAATGCTGTCCAGTATACCTCAGCGCTCAGCTGTCCTGCCTTTATTTTACTGCAATCCTTCTTTTTTGATCCCTACTTTCTATTTCAAACAAATACCAAGTGCTGTACTCACAAAGTAAGGGACGAAGAAACAGGCTAGACTTTGGTAAAGTGCATCCAGGATGGTGTACCAGAAAGTTGAAGGCAGGTAAGTCTGAAAATATTGCCAGAACAAAATGAAACGAAAATTCTCTACTCCACTAACTAGCATAATGCATTCATAGAACATTCAGTTCACCTTCATTTTTTTTAGAATTTAGTGATCAGTGGCCATTGTTGACACACCACAGCACACAGTGTACAATAACAAAATGTGTCCTCTGCATTTAACCCATATGTGACACCGTGACATAGCAGGGGGCAGCTAATTCAGCGCCGGGGAGCAGTGCTTGGGGGCGGTACCTTGCTCAGGGTACCTCAGTGGTGCCTTGCTGGTCAGGGATTCGAACCTGCAATCTTTCAATTACAAGTGCACTTCCCTAACTGTTAAGCCACCACTGCCACTATTATTGCCACTGTCATTATGCATTCATAGAACATTCAGTGCACCTTCATAATGCATTCATAGAACATTCGTAAGCTGAATGTAAGTATACCATTACATCCTGATATATCTTAACAGCTTTATTATACACTAATAACAAACATGACAATCAAAACATGACATCAATACAATCAAAACAAAACATGACAATTAATAATAACAAGCATTATAGTAGTATAATAATATACTATTTCTTATTAACACCGTTGAAGTACGTTAGGATTTTAAGGCATACTTACATGCTCCTTATGAATGCTCTATGAATGCATTATGAAGGCATTCTGAAGGTGCACTTACTGGTAAGAGTTATCCTTTATTCCAGAATGGCTGTATCTACAGCATTTGTTAGTAAGCTGATCTCAGCTGAAATGTTCCTCACCAGAGAGTCCTGTCCTGCCTGGTAGAGGACAGGCAGCTGCAGAAGAGTATCAGCAGACACATCCTTATCCAGGATGCCATACAGCAGCGGTGGGGCAGAAGTGAACAGCAGGTTGAAGAAGATGAGAACCCAGTAATTGGTCATGGTGCTGCCTGAGAAACCACAGAAGAACTGGTACCAGAAAAGGAGATTCACGTAGGCCTACGAGACATAAGAGTACATGTGGTTAATGAAGCTTAAACTGTGACTTAAAATTAATATCAACCTCTAAACAAATTGACAAATTGAGTTGGGGCCTGTATCAAGAAATATGATTACTTGCTTAGCAGGATAGCTTGTCAGATTTAAGGTCATCTGGACTAAATATAAATGAACAAATATAAAGTCTATTTACACTGGGGTACCTTAAATCCGACAAGTTATCATGCTAGATAAGAGATTCTGCTTCATGATACAGGCTCTTGGTATACTAATAATATGCTGCTAGTTTAATAATTTATTCAGAATAAAAAGTAGAGAAGATCCTATAGACCCATTGTCAACAACTGGCAGACTCTCGTCAAGTCAAGTCAAGTCAAGTCAAGTCTATCCATCCATCACCGTAACCCCTTAATCCCAACAGGGGTCGCGGGGGAGACCAGAGCCCATCCCGGGAACAACGGGTGTCGGCAGGAACCAACCCTGGACAGTTGCCAAATTACCAGGGTGCACACACTCAATAAACCTACTGTGCACACTTTTGGACTGGGGGAGGAAACCGGAGCCCCCGGCGGAAACCCACGTGAACACGGGGAGAGCGTGCAAACTCCACACAGATATTGTGAAAAACAGAAAAAATATCACAGCTTTAACAGTTGAGCATATTTACAGTACAAACCATGTCTATGAAATATGAGGGCAAAAAGCAAACAAACAAAAATAATCATTCATTAATCGCAATTGAAGGTAAAATGTTCAATAATTGTGATATTGATCTAAGGTCATATCGCCCAGCCCTAGTATCAGTGCAGTAAAAGATACACAATGCTGCCATCTGATGTCTAGTACTCAATCTAGGTACTGACCACATTCTTGTAGAAGAAGTAGAGGATCATGTTAGCAAGCCTGGTGTAGCACCAGTGTCCATGAACAAGAAGCAGCTTACGGAGGTGCTTAAACCTGGAGATAGCAAAGTCACTGGACATCACAGCCTGGATGGAGAGAGACAGAATTACAACCTCCTCCTTGGTGGGAGGGATGTTCAAAACCTACTCTGGCCCTTAAGTACCAGAGGTTTAGAGCTTCCTGTTCCAGGAGTATCAATGTACTAATGCCTTAGACGCCTTATTAAATTAGCATGCATTCATTTCTTCACTCATTCACTCATCCATCAATCCAGCCATCCATAGATGGTAGGTTTTTTCAATTCAGTATATCAGAAGAAATGCACAGGTAAAGCAGAAATATCCACTGCTAACTCTTCACCTGTCATCTAAACTAGTTTTTCTTCACACGGACTTTTAGAAGATAAGTGTTGTGGGTGGAGCAGAGGAGACAAAGACCAGAACCGCTACTTCTACATGATCAATGTGACAGATTTGTGAATATAGTCCAGTTATTCACAGACTGCTCACTTCAGTAGGATGATCAACAGGTGTCCTTCTCCAAAGAGGGATCATTTCGGGCAACATCCCAATTCAAACCTTATTGATGCTTCTCTAGAGGTTTCTAATAATGAAGGATGGGATTCTACACACCTGCATGCCTTCCTGGCCTGAAATTCCAATTCCCACATCTGCCATTTGGATCATGCTTACATCATTGGCACCGTCACCTACAGCATGAAGCCACCAAGTCAGTCAGTCAGCAGGTCTGATAACACACAAGTGAACTGTGATAACAGGACCGACGTCCAACCCCTGTGTCATGTACACGGCAATTTGGATTCGGCTTGTAAATTTAAAGGGATTTTCTTGATCGACAGTCACTAACGTTAATCGGTTATTCATTAACGTCCGACCTCGCCCCTCCACACGTACACGATATTGACATTCAACATGCAAGTAGTACGTTGTTCAATGAAGGACTTTATTGAACAAATACCTTTTCCATTCAGCTTTTAGGCATACTAACAATAATCGCATTGGCACAAGTACAAGCTTATGAAGATTTCCCTAAAAGATTATTTATGCCACATACCTATGTTGATATAAAATCGAAACACAATGGCTGTTAATTTAAACTGTCTGACCTGTAACTTTATAAAGCCCTTCCACAGATAAAGGCTAACCTATTTATTTGTTTTTAATTCAGAAAGTTCAACATATCAGTATGCTCTGGTGCAAGGCGTATGTTCAGTCTGTTTACTGTAAAGTCCAGCTGCTGAAAATACCCGTTTGCTGGGTATCGATGCCCCAGGTACACATGAATAGCAAGATTTGCAAACTATCATAACTAAGCCAGATTTATACAATAATTATACATACAATCTATGTGCACCACCCCAGAGATCTAACTACTTGTTGCAGCAACGCAGCTTGCACACACGCTCACAATGATGTACGCCACTTGTGTAGGCCAGGTGTAGGTTCTACGCAGCGCTTATGAACAACTAGACAGTAAAAAGAGTAGGCTCACTTAATGTTGCGAAAATGCATGACTTTACGAAAAAGAGACTTGCAATTTATTCATTTAGTTTGGAACTTTTGATGAACTAAATTCTTAAATGCCAAATAATTGATCGTCAATCATTTGGATGCTACGTTATTTATCTAACCCTTTATGAAAAGCAATTGGAACTGTTAAGATTTATGGTATACTGAAATATCTGGAGCTGGCAATTTGCCTGACTGTGCCACGTAATATGTACTTTAATTAGGTCCGGCTGTGAATTAGGGAATGAAAATTATAGCAATAAGAACTGCAACGGTTCATAAATGCTCAGAAAGTTCTTTGTGAAGTGGGAAACGGATTTGTAGTCAAAACAAGGGTGTCCAGCCCAGACCTATGACAGCACTAATGAAAACATCAGAGAACCTCTGGGATTCAAGTCTCCCAAGGGGAAATTTTTGATTAAAAGAATTAAAAGAATTTAGCTCTGAGACTGGTGGTAAGCTCTTCAGTTAAGAACATAACTAAATTGTTTCCTTTAATGTTCATTACCAAGACTTTTGCATACTGCCCAGATAGTCATGGGGAGGGGGGAAGGGGTCAGGGCTTACCCACAGCCAAGGTCACGACCCCCAACTTATCCCGCACCAGCTGGACCACCTGGCTCTTCTGCAGGGGGGTGGAGCGGCAGCAGATGACAGCCCTGCAGCACCCAGCCAGCTTCAGGAAGGAATCTTCCAGGCCCCCCCGCAGCGCCAGCTCCAGCGTCCAGCCGTCGATAACGAGCGTGAAACCGCTTACGGCGCCCCTTCCATCCTCAACGGTCTTCATCAGGTCTGCCAGCAGGACTTCACAAGCCTCCTGAGAAGAAGATGAAAGAGACAGGGTTAGGGTTTAACCTGTGGGCACCTTCAATGAGAACAGCAAATACCTTCAGTCACACTGACGTTAAAGGTGAGATGCCTTTCTGTAGGATCAGTTCATGCTAAATACCAGTAGTAGATGGTCCAGGTCCAGAGAGTAAAAATCCAGACCAAGATTTTGTTTCAACCAACCAGTTGAACATACAGGGCCACAGTCACAGAGTACTCAACTGGTTGACTGAAACAAAATCTTGGTCTAGAGTTTTACTTTCTGGACCTGAATTATCCACCTCCGCTAAATGCTTTACAAGTACAATGGCCTTTAAGGACGTCTATACATCTTTCAGACAATAGGTGCCAGTAATCATAAAGGCACAATGAAATGTCTAACAAGTCCAAAGGTTTTGAACTGAAATGAAATGATATTTTTTCTACCATTTGTACAAGTATAAGTACAGGTACATGGGAATTCTTTAGTTTCCACACATCCTTGTGTTATTCAAGACACACACAAATACACGTGAGCATGAAGCTTGGGCTCAGAGCACAGGGTCAGGCATTTATCCAGCACACCTGGAATGACTGGGAGTTAAGGGTCTTGCTCAAGGGCCTAAAGCTGAGCACAGGATTTAACCAGGCAAACTTCTGATGCCAGACACAGAGGCCTGATCCAGAGAGCGACACGCCACACAGCTGAGACACAGAGGCCTGATCCAGAGAGCGACACGCCACACAGCTGAGACAGAGGCCTGATCCAGAGAGCCACACGCCACACAGCTGAGACAGAGGCCTGATCCAGAGAGCCACACGCCACACAGCTGCTTGGGATTCGGGGTCACTTAACAACACACTTAACTACTATATACACTGCATGCATGCAGTCTGTGGGTGTTTCTTTTTACTTTAGCATGTAAGACTAGTGCATTTACAGTGTTTAAAAGCTTTACGATCACTACAGCTGCACGGTAACAGGACAGTGACTCTCAAAATATTCTTTTTGTTTTTGAATGAATGCGGCCAAACCAGACCTCATAAGCACAATGAAATGTGCATGAAAAACAGCACACACATACACACACACCCACACACACACACACAGGCACACACACACACGCAGACCTTGTTGGCACAGTTGGCAGTCAGCAGCTTGTCTGATGCTCGCAGCAGCTTGCAGGAACAAGCGATGTTGATTGCAGTCTCCTGTTTGTCGCCGGTCAGGACCCAGACCCTCATCCCAGCTGCCTGCAGCGCCTCGATTGTCTCTGGGACTTCATCCTGCAGCTGGTCCACGATTCCTGTAGCACCTGGAAAGGGGGGGTGGGGGGCACGATCAGCTTCCAGACCCATTCTGCCTCTGCTCAGCCAGCACGCGTCACTGAGATTTAACAGTGCAGAAAGTGAGGGCCTCAGCCAAGGACACCACATCTAATTAGGGCCGGAACTCATTAGAATCATGCTGTAATAGTGAGTGAGCTGGGCAGGAGATTAAGGCAGCACCAGAAGAGGAAGGAGGACGAGCTTGAAGCTTCCCCATCTCCGCTGCTTTATCTGGCTGCCTGGCCTGACAATCTGAGAGTTTGGTGTGAATCTCTGCACTGGTTTCTGATTCTATGCTTTAATCATGTCTATTAGATTCTTAAAGAGAAACAGCCGAATTTCTTTAATAATAAACACGCAAGCCATGCATCTCCTGCACATGAGAAATCAGACATTTCAGGCAGCCTGCCCAGGGTGACTGAGGCAGCCAGCTAGCACTGGGGGGGGGGGGGGGGTCGCTGGTGAAGCTAGCCTCAGGTGCCACATGGGCTTTGGCTAGTACTGGTTTCAGTTGTAGCCTCAGGTTTCCCGCCATTACCCAGCAGGGTCAGGTTGGTCTCCAGTTCGCTTGTAGACTCCTGCAGCAGTTCCTCTCGGTGCTCTATGCTGGTCTCCGCGTAGCTGTGTCTCTTCAGCCACATTGCATAATCCTCCTCTTCCAGGACCTACGAACACAGAGGGTCAATCCAACCAGCCATACTACCATGACCATTCCCATCCAAACTGTCTCACTTCATTTGCTTCGCTTCACACCCTGGGCAGTGGTGACTTAATGGTTAGGGAAGCGCACTTGTAAGATTGTAGGTTTGAATCCTCGACCAGCAAGACACCACTGAGGTACCCTGAGCAAAGTACCGTCCCCAAGCGCTGAATTAGCTGCCCCCTGCTATGTCACATATGGATTAAATGCAGAGGACATTTCATTGTGCTGTGGTGTGCCAACAATGATCACTAAATTAATCTGAATTATTGTATTGGTTTTTTTTTTAGCGTAGAGCGGTACCTTTGTGGCTATGCACAGGGTTCGAAGTCCCTGGCGGGCGTAGTCGTCCAGATGGAGCTGAGTGCGCTCTCGTATGTGTCGCAGCCTTCCGGCAGCCTGCCTGTCGTCTGCAGGCAGGAGATGGACAGCGTCAGCTAGCTAGCAGAACACGCTGCTTCAGCGTCTCCTAAATAAGCAGTTATTCAATATGATTATTTAAGACCTTAGGAGCCCCACACAAATGCTTGGTTTGATTATAAGAAATACGTGATTAACCAGCTGTACTTGTCCACCAAGCATAATACAGGTTAATATATTAAAATATAACTGGTAAATGACACATGCATAACTGGAGTAATGGAGACTCTGAGGGGTGAAGCCTACAAATGTAAAGTATCCAAACGATCGGCTCACGCCCCCCACAGTTAGAGGTTTGAATGTGGCCTCCACTCCCCATGCCCGCAGCTCCCCACCCCGCCTGTAGTGTGCGTCAGCACTGTGCCCCGTGATGGAGCGGCACACTCAGGCTGTTCCCCAGGACTGTGCCCTGCACTGCCTGAGATAAAATTCCCACTTACCTGTGACCCTGACCAGGGTAAGTCGCTGGGGAATCAGAGCATCCAAAGAAAACCACACGCAGACATGGAGAGAACATGCAAACTCCACACACAGAGCCCTGGGGGAGACTCAGACCCCAGTGCAACTAACTGAAAATAATTCATTTAATTTGGATCTTCACATCTCATGCGGTGAGATACTGGATGTCACCACAGGAAGTATGTAAAATGTAGCTGGTGCCAACCGCGGACCCCAAAAGCATTATTAATTCTTTGAAAGGTGAGCAAGGTAACAATTACAGGCTAAATTCAAGAAAGGCACATATCATCCGGTTTTTCTAACAAATCAGGTTTGAGACATATATTATGGAATGATTTCAGATCTACTGAAGATAAAAGACTGTACAGCAAACAGTATAAAGCAAGGCCTTCCACATAGATATTCTTACACTTTGGACCTAGAAGGCTGTTACACAAAAGCATCTTTGAGAAGGCTGTCAAATGATTATTAAGTTTTATCTTCCATGTACATGAATATTTAAGGTCCAATCGAGGTAAACGGTACCTTTGGGTGTGGTGATAAGGTCCATGACGGCCGAGTCGGCCCCTTTGGTGTAGACCACCACCTGCCCGGTGAGAGGGTGCCGCACCACCACGGACATCCTCTTGCGGAGGGAGTCGAAGGGCAGCATGTGCAGCAGGGGCACCGTCAGGTGATCCAGGCCTGGCAGATCCACTACCAGCTTCTCCGAGGTCCGTGCCCGCAGGGTACACCTGTAAGCCCGAGCGGCATGGACCAGCGCTGCCTCGTCCGGACTCTCTGCCTCGTACATCAGCTCCTCCGCTTCCTCGTGGTCCGACCCGCCGTCCCCACCGGACTCCGCCTCCAGCCAGGGCTCCGCCTCCGAAACCAGTGCACCCAGTTCCTCCTGAGCTGGACTGGGGGCTCTGACTTGAGAGTCCTCCCCTTCTCCTATATCCATCTTTGGCAGAGCGACGGATGAGGCAGAGCCCTTCACCCGGAAGAGCAGTCTCTGAGTAAAGTTAGGGGGGCTCTCCGCCGCCTGCGATACATTCCCCCCTGGGGAAGAGAGCGACGCGAAGCGGGGGACCACAAAGCGAGGAAAGAGCAGCTTGATGTCCTCCAGGGCTCGGATGGGGTTGCGAGGGACATCCAGTGTCAGATTCTGCAGAGCAAACGACAGGCACCTGCTCCAACAGTCCGACTTAACACGATTACATTTCCTTTTTATTTACTCCATCCAAAACAGGATCAGCCAGTCTCTGGAGCAATCGGGGGTTAAGAACCTTGATGAGGGGCCCAAAGGTGATATTACTTTGCCAGCTATAGGATTTGAACCTGCAACCTTCTGATCCACACACCACCCAAGATGTTAGCATGCAAAGTTTCCGTGAACATTATTTTAATAAAGTTTTATTTAGCAATAATTACCCCCTGAAGCATATAAAATCATTTAGATAGCTGTAACCCGAAACCTGGGTGGAACTTGTAGTCTGAGATGGAACATCTCCAAGATCTCTCGACGGAGGTGGAGGGTGGGGACTTACTGTGGTGCGTTGCAGCAGACCAGGTGATGACACTACCACAGTGTTACACAGGGCCAATGCCAGAAAGAAGTCTATAATGTAAGGGATTTCCTGGGATGCGTCTCCCATGCTGTCCAGCAGAGGGAGTGTTGGGGATGAGAGCTGAGCCAGCTTGTGGAGGAGCTGCGGATCAGGGATGACGTCCTTCTCCTGGTCGGAGCCACCGGAATAAGGAGAATAAGGAAAATGAGAAATGGGAAGTCTGGGTTTCCCTGCTGAGACTGCTGCCCCCACCCCGGATCAAGCGGGAGAGGATGGATGGATGGATATCCATTGATGGAGGAAAAGGAGGAAAACTAGAAAATGGCCAAATGATCCCCCCCTGGGAATGGACAAATATTTTCAGAATTGTCATAACATGATAATTTCAGGCAGCAGTCTTTGCGGAGAATAAATGAAAGCACAGGCTTTACTTTAAGCCTGGACACACCAAGCCGATATTCAGCCATCGGAAGTTGCTGGGGTGTCAGTGAGAGTCAGTGGCTGCCTGTCGCTCTGCCGTGTTGGACATGGTTGGTCCCCACTGGCAGTTTGGCCGGGTGTAAGCTAGTTGCAGCTCTCTGATTGGGCTGCATGTCAACCGACTTCTCCAGTCGTACTGGGGTGTTCCAGTGCAAATGCTCACGGGAGCCGATCATCTGTCAGCCTTGATTGGGCCTAGTTTTAAGCCAAAGGCTTGGTGCATAACCAGCTTTATGGCAGTTTACACAGCTTTCCCTGGGCTTCCTAAGCAGGAAGTGAAACTCAGGCAGGCCTTGACAAGGTCACTGGATGCTGACAAGACCACCTGCATATTTATAAAGTTAATACAGGATTATTTATTTTGAAGGAGATAACACTTTCTACACAAGTTGACATAAGCAGGCAGAAAGTAAAATTAATCATACTGGCAGCGACTGAAACTCTTAAACAACTCCTAAACTCAGTTGTACTGCCACCTGTGTTCTGGGAACACAGTGAAGTTCTGTATGAGATCACTGCGTAGGCCAATTCCGAAGAGGTTTCCAGTATGTTGAGTCAAAGGCGAACTCCCATGTCTCTGGGGCCAAAGGGTGGTCTGTTTCTGCTGAGTGGTGCTGTCCAGGGGGACATACCATGTGGCTGCTGAATGCCGCCTGGCGGGGGGCAGCTCCATCCAGAGGCTCCGTCTGCAGCCCGGGCTCAATTTCACAGCCAGTGAGGGTGTGCAGAGACACTGAGCTGTGGTTGCAGTTCAGAGAGCGGCAGCTGAGCGACCTGAGGCTGGACCGCGACTTCACCTTCACCGTAGGGTGGCAGACGTCGTCGTCGTCGTCGTCGCAGTCCTGATCACGATAGAGCTCCAGCCTCCGGGCTGGAAGAAATGGCCACAGTCTCATGTTGCTGAAAACACCCCGACAGACCATTGGGCAGGCAACACCAGCCTAATACAGCTGTAGCCTTGGAGAAGAGTGTCAAGACAAAGTACTATGGAAGATGGAGGGAACATCCATGATAAAGATACACAAAATAACAGAGAAAACACCACGACTAACCAATGCAGGAATCACGGGAGATTCTGCGCGCTGGAAGCTGCAAATACTGCAGGTGGGAAACCAAGGTCCTTGAGATAAAATATATGCTGATTGTCACACAGCTCTAACTAGCTTTCCTGGCCTTCAATTAAACTAACTATATTCTCTACACTGAGATCCTCCATACCTCAGAACACCAGGAGGCTGCTTGGCTTATTAACCTGCATCCACGGTTTTGCTGAGGTCTTCTAATCAAACGTCGTCCTCCAGCTCTCTGCTTACTTAGTTGTGTGTGTGTGGGGGGGGGGGGGGGGGGGGGGTTGACTGAACATTATCACCCCTCTCATGTCCTAACCGTTTATAAATATAAACACTGGCCTTGCTGCTGTTTCACTGAAATAGAAGACACCATGCTGAACTGCAATTTCACATATTTCAGACACAGTACATTTCAGATATGTAGAGCATTTCATCCCATTCACTGAGTTCAAATGGTGTGATGATTTGCTCTTATGTGAAGTGCAGTGTAAACTGAGATTCTTATACTTTCTGCCTTTGGTCACCAAAGGGACCTTTTCAGTTTTGCATTGTTATTCTGTGTTTGCTCTGATAACATCATAAATGGCAGCCACACCTGCCTAGAACCTCCTGCTTTTGTGAGCCTCCTTCCTGCAGGTCAGCTCACCATTGTCCTCGTGAGGGTACTCCACGCCCGCGATGCTGCAGCGGCAGAACACCATCTTGTTCTCTGTGAGCGTGCCGGTCTTGTCGGAGAAGACGTACTGGATCTGGCCCAGATCCTCTGTGATGTTCAGTGCCCGGCACTGGACTCCGGAGGCCAGGCGCCCACTGTGGAAGTCTACGTCATTCTGGATGAAGTATATCTGACCCAGCTTGACGATCTCGATGGAAACGTAGAGGGAGATGGGAATCAGCACCTGTTGGGGGAAGGTTGGGAGGTTTCATCTCCAAGGTCTGGGGATTTGGCCTCATTAAAGGCAGAGCTTCATGTAAAGTCAATCTATATCAATGCTGATTAAACAGGGAATGTAATCTGATATACCTTGATTTCTGTGAACATTAACTAAAAGTGTTCTTGCTGTTATCTTTACAGGAAAAAATAAATTTATGATGTTTCATGGTGCCTAAAAGCCAATACTGAAATACAGCGGTACCTCGGTTCTCGAACTCACTAGAACTCGAATTTCTTGAAAGTCGAACAAACCAGTTTGACCTAGAACTCGATC
>JAODJU010004371.1:0-14140 GCA_026776725.1 Gnathonemus echidnorhynchus | reverse complement strand
TAAGCCTGATTAAGGTAGGGTTGGAACGAAAACATTCTGGCAGGGGGGTCGCCAGGAACAGGGTTGAGAACCACTGCTTTAAGTCATGGATTTTTGGGATACTCGCAGGCTATGTTGCTGTGGTCATTAATGTGCTGTATAAAGCGTAGAAAAAGTGAACAATAATTTTAGATTTTGAGTAACGGTCACGATTTATTTTAATACCAGTGCAGCACCAACGCAGAATAAATACACCCGCACCATAAACTCCACTAAACACAACCATGGACTTAAAGATCACATTCATCGTTAACATGTACAGCTTAACAGCAGTAACGAGAAATAGGGTGTTTCGAATAGTTTTTGTCCTACCGTTTTTATCTGGCGTACTGGTAGGGCAACTAAATGGTTCAAAGGACCCGAAAGCTGATGGGAGGTGTAGTTTCTGTTTCGCTAGGCAGTCATGGAAAAGTGGAATCGTGTTTCAGGAGATAGGAATCACAAAATGAGAATTGGGGTAAGAGTATGCTTTCAATTGTACGTGTATGTCTAAAAGTACAAGACGTTACTTTTTTTTCCGAACTCAGTCGACAAAAACTAAGAAACCGAACACCGATCGAAGCTACCACCATGCAAAGAAAGCAATGATAGTGTGTTATTCTCACAAGGAAATTGAGAACCCTTTATCTAAGAACACGACAAAAATACCGCCAACGGTCGCTTTAATATTTATGTCAGTCAACTGACTCCTATATTTATTCACCAAGGTCTACTACCACCACACGGCAGCACTCGGGTTCTCATGCCTGAGGTGGTTTATCGTGTGGTGGGTGCGGCACCGCGCTGTAATCAGCGCATGCTCCTTACCTCCTCCACTGGAATACCGCTGCGTCCCAGACCCACTGGTAGTAGTAAGTGGTAGAGTAAGTAATAAGGTAATAAAAAGGGTAACAATATAATAGTGAAAAACACCATAGCTTCGGGCTATGCACTGTTTTCGCATGTCGTTAAATTTCACTAGTGACTAGCTCGAGAATTAACACCCTAACTGTATATTATACATATACTTATCACTCTCCTTCGTCTTTCCGAATCCAAAAACAATCTCAATCTTGCTCCTCTTTCTGATGGCACGGGCTTCTGATATAAAACACTTGTTGACCAAACTTCTAATTGTAAGACGCAGTAAAGGCATTCTTAGCACGTTTTACATTTTTGAATTCAATGAAAGAAACACGTGCAGTAATTCTCAGACATATTTTAGCATATCCTATGATAAATAAGGCTGGTACAATTAACTGTCAAAGTCAGCTTTATTGTCAATTCTGCCATATGTACAGAACACACAGAGAATTGAAATAACGTTTTCTCACAAACCCTAGTTAAACAGAAAAACATTAATACAAAAAATAAAAATTTAAAAATACAAGAGAAATATAAATACAATATACAAGGGCACGTGGCAGAGAGTGCAAAAAAAAAAAATCAGACATAAAGTGCAATAGAGCTTGTAAGAGGTGTTAAGTAATAAATAACAGCCTTGAACAGTATATCGAACTGTATATGCACATGGACAACTGTACAATGTGTCTGTCTACTTTAAATTGACACATATCAGAATCGCTACTGACACACTATCAATATTGGTTGCGACGTACTTTTACCAGAACAAATAATTTAATTATTTGGTTTTTGATTTTCAAGGTTAGGCATCTATAGTATATCTCTTCTCCAACCCGAGCCAGTAAAGTCGTTTTCTTGTTGCTGTAACGTAGGCTTCTTTTGCTTTCAGCCCGCCCATAAATTGTGTACGCCGCTTGGCAGATAAGTTAAGCTAAGGACTTTGGTCTTTACCGTAATGGCGATTTTTAGCGTTTTGTTTCGAATTTTCTTTTTGTGGTGAGCCGCGTTTCCCCAAGGCGTCCGCTGTCGCCCTTTCATTTTAAGAAATCCTGTAAGAGGCCGGAAGGAGGAATATGAAATGAATCTAGACGATTTTGACCGCTGTAGCCGTTTTGAGAGTTTTAAAGAGTCTTGGGATCATTACGGCTATGGAGGTGACTTCGAGGGCATGGTGCTAGCAGAGTTTTCCAGGATTAAAGGTACATCGAGGTTTGCACATGCAGCTGTAATAGTTTAAAAACATATAAGATAGCATCCTAAGAATTTTTTAGAAATAAAAAATTCTAAGTCTGCGGGTATATGTGTAATTCATACTGAGCCCCTATAGGGACAAGGCTTGGAGAATATTAACATTTTTGCGTTCCCTCGGAATCCTGTCTTGTGATTTACATTTGCTGTGGACTGTTTTGTTGCTGTGCCACGGATTCAGACATATCCAATGGCAATGGATCAACTGAATTTTCTTCTAACTTATACTCCAAAATACAGTTGGGGCGTAGGTAGCGGGGAGACGTGTCCCCCCAGTTTTTAAATTCGAATTAATTAATCACTCCAGTAAATACACCTTCGTATTTAAATTCGCTGTCTCTTAAACTCTTGTCTCTCTTTCTGGACCCTTGGGTGTATTTTCATACTTCTGACCGAGGGAACCGGCAGGGCTATGCATTTCAGTTAAGTTGTGCCCCTTGAATACCAAAGACTGTCCTATACTGTTGCACAGATATAGTATATATGCTTTCCTCAAACGGTCTCACACAGCATTGTAGGAAAATGGTGAAGCAAAGGCCATTTGTTAAATTAAAATGGAACGATCCAGCCCCCAGTGCATTTAAAGTGAACAGTAGACCTATATAATATACCTTGAAATTGGCATTATTCGTAATTTTAAAAATAATGACTATTTCGTTTGGGACCGTTTTATATTTGAACTTTCAACTAATTGATATAATAAACTTTTTATTGTGTATATAAAATAATTCAATGCAAGTGGTCACTATAGTGTTAAGTGGGGAGCAGTTAGTGGCTCAGTGGACTAATTCTCTGTGCCCGTGATTAGAAGATCACACAGTACGTTTATATACACACTAAGAAAATCGAATTATTGCGTTAGTCTGACTTAAACCGGACTTTTAAAGTACATGTAAACATGTTAGTCCAACTGAAATCGCAGTTCTGAAGTCGAATTTCTCTGTCGGACTAAGACACCCAGATGATGCGATTGGGAGTTGATTTTGTGAGAAATTAATGTTTAACTCCTTTTTGTTTAATAAATACCTCAATATTTCTTACAACAAAACACATTGCAATATTTGAAAAATTTCCAATATCGTGCTGTATATATTATATATTATACAAAATATTTTATTTCTTATTATGGTGTCCTGATCTTGCATCTATTCTTCCAAACTGGTCGCAATTGAAGCTTGTCACTTCATTTGTCCACGCATCCGTTATTAATGTTATTTTTTTACGTCTGTGACGCAATAGGTCAACCTGAAAACGCACAATACTTACAAGCTTCATTGCCACCTATTGTAATGGAGTCGGACATACTTTGGTCAATAAATCGACTCCCCTCCTGTGCATGTATACTGGGACAAGTAGTCTGATTAAATGGCATAGTCGAGCTATAACTGTAGCTTGACTTAGCTGTGCATGTAAACATACTGACTGGTTCAAGTCTCAGTAAAAAAGTCACATGTCTGTGTTCCCTTAAGCAAGACCCTTAACCCCCAGCTCCAGGGGCACTGCACTTTAACCGAGTCTGCACTGTGACCCCCCCCCAAACAGCAAGATGGAGTCAGCACAGAGAAGCATTCCAATGTACTTGGAATGCTAAACAACAAATAAAGCATGTTTTGTTCACTTCTTAAAAAAATATATTCTTACTCTAATGGATAGTTCCGACTGTTGTTTGAAAAATGTTCAAAATTCAATCATCTGTTAAAATGTTAACAAGGCAAAAAATGCTGTGGATCGTAAACTGAATATTTGTTATTAAGCAGAGCCCTGAACTTGGGATCAGTTTTATGTTTTGTAAATTAAATTGATTACCTGATTAAATTACTGGGACCCAGGCAAAGACTGGTTGAAAACCCAGCATTGTTCCCAGTTTATAATATTGGCCCCACAGTCAATTAAAAAGCATAAACAGCCCTTTTCCTAGGGATAAACCAGATCAATCAATTTAACTACAGTCAGCCCTGCTACAACGTGTGATATTACACTGTAAATGTGTTCTAACGTGACTGAAATATTAGTACCTACGTCAGTGGCGGAACAAACTGCACACAAGGCCCCGGGGCAAAAAAAACGATCTGTCCCCCCCTCCCTCCCTCACGCACACGTGCACACACACACACACAAACAATACGTATATGTGGCGGCGCTGAAATGAGTTTTAAAGTGTGGGTGCGAGAACACAAAAAAACTTAACGAGAGAATTCAGCTGTCCCACACAAAAACTTTAAAGTTTTAGTGGCTAAATTGCGTTTTCTACGCCTTTTCAGACAAGAGGAGATTTGTTTGGCTATGCCTAGAAAACAACGTTGTTACCAGTGTGGAGACAGTCAGAGTTTTACCAAGGACAAAAATTCCACCTCCAGCTGCCTGCCCATCTCATCCATTTCTGTTGCAAAAATTACAGTGTATTGTCTAAGTGAACAGGGTATAGGTTAATAAGTGGGCGCACACCGTCTTTCTCATTCTCATAATGCGTCCATGCCTCCGGGTATAGCCCATTCAAATGTCAAGCCTAACTTTTTATACAATTTAGTCAGCACAGAATCATTAACCTACTTTAATGCATTTATTTATACAACCACATATTTCCCACATTTTGACATCAGTGATGCAGTGAAGATAGTCTCCATTTTTTGATGCCAACCTTCCCCATTAATCCGGGCTTGGAACCGGCACGTAGTTGAGCTGGCTTGCTCCCTTAAGTGGCTGCGTTAGGCTAAACCATATACATATTTACAAAGACTACAATAAAACATCTCGAAATATGTAGTCTAACAAAATGCAGTTTAAAGAAGGTAGCCTATCTGGCGAAATTGCAAACAAACAAATTAAAAGGCCCACAGCATATAATCGGGTTATATACTTATATATAGTTATATACTTTTATTTAGTGCCCCTCCACATACCGTAATCCACTATATTTGTGCTGTGTGCATGTCCTGCGGCAACTATGGCCAAAACGAGGTTCATGCACCATTTGCTATATTTGCTGACCCCACAACATGGTGCTCTCTCTATTAAAAAAAAAGGCTCAGAACATGCCCCAAACTAAACCAAGGGCACCATCTAGTGAGGTCACAAAATACAGCAAATGGTTTATGAAGTGTGGTTTTGGCCATCACTACTCCCAACTCTCCGCAATCAGCAAGTTAGCCAGCTTGACACATGTGGTTGCAGCAGTTACTAGGCAATTCTCCTGAAACTCATGAGACCCATAGGAGATGTTTATGATACAATTTATTAATGCATTATTTTCTATGTAAAATGCATATAACTACATTAGTTATTGGTCACTATTATCACTGTTTTTATTATTTAATTCACTTTGTTTGGTTACTAAGTTACTAAGTTTTGAAGTCGCATTCCCCCAAACCTCTTTTTCCCCTTGGATATGTGTATTTTAGTATGCGATTTTAGCAAATGCAAGGTCTTTCAGGAATGCTTTAGTCATGTTGTAGCTAGACTGTGTATATTTACACATAGCATCCAGTTTTTGAAAATGAAATAGTGCAAAATGTGTCTTGCAAGTCATAAAGTGTCACCCATTAAAACAGACAAAAGTCCACTAGAAAGTAAGGTTACTCACATGAACAAACTGGAACCCTAAAATTGTAGGTAATTTATGCATTAAACCCTGTACCAAGCAAACTGCCTTCCCAGCAACTGCAGCTGTAATGACTAATATCAACTGAAAGTCATAATTGGAGATTTAGGGTTTCATATACTTATACAGAGTGTGTCTCGTCTTCAGCTCTGGTCAGTATGTGAAGATATTAATGTGACATTCTCTGTCTTTGTCCAAAAAAGGAATGACTTACCTCGATCATGCAGGGACAACATTGTTTCCAGAGTCACAAATTAAAGGATTCTTCCAAGATTTATGTGGAAGTGTCTATGGTGAGCTTTCATTTCTTCTGCTCATTCATTTTGTTCTAAAATCCAGTTTCATATAAACAGTGGGGATTGTTTGCAATAATGTGTATCCAGATGCTACTTTAAATATAGAGTCGGAACTCAATAAGCTAACAAAACCCTAGATTAGTATTCAGTATATACTAACAGAGATGGGGACAGGTGAAAAGTAGTAATGCATTACTTGTGTACTTACAGGCTACACTGACATGAAGAGACCACAGTGACAGGAAGGGGAACTGATTGCACAAAATAATGGGATATGCTAACAGCAACAGGTTACAATGGTGGGATCGGATCAGAGTTCACTACCAAAAACAGGCCACACAGGTAGAAACAGAAATGGTTTAGAGCTACAGGGTTAGGCTACACCTGTAGTTACAGTTTACCATAGGAGCCACAGAAACAGCCTACACTGATGTAATCAGACTGCTTCGATAGGAACAGCCTACACTGATGTAATCAGACTGCTTCGATAGGAACAGCCTACACTGATGTAATCAGACTGCTTCGATAGGAACAGCCTACGCTGATGTAATCAGACTGCTTCGATAGGAACAGGCTACACTGATGTAATCAGACTGCTTCGATAGGAACAGGCTACACTGATGTAATCAGACTGCTTCGATAGGAACAGGCTACACTAGTAATCACAATCAACTGTAACAAGAATAAGAACAGGCTAAAAGGCAAACAGGAAAACTAAAGATTTTTCCAGGGATGATTATAAGCAAGTGTAGAAAAATTGATTGCCTTATTCTGTAGACAGCTTCAAATGCATAAATAATTGACCATGTATTTAAAAGTAAGAGTTTTGTCATTGATAGTAAGGTTTATTTGGCAAATATGTAATTGTTTTTTTTACCTAATAAATGCCTACAATTTATAATGCATATTCTCCAGATACACACGGTTTTCTGTAGCCTATATGCTAATCCGTAAAAGTTGTGCCTCAGTAGTTTTACATTGCTGTATTTCAGTGCTTCTCCAATCAGTCCTTGGGGAGCCCCAGACGGTCCACGTTTTTGCTCTCTCCCTATTCACAAGGCATAATAATGAACCACTGTCAAAATGTACTAGATTTTTACAATAAACAAAGGATGACTTGCTTAAAGTGCATTTAACTGTGATTGGTTGAGAATTTAGTGTGTGGACTATTTAGTGTGTATCTATTTTAATATTCCCTCTGGCAGGTAACCCACACAGCCACAACCCCAGTAGCAGACTGACTCATGACACTGTGGAGCATGTGCGCTACAGGTATGTTATACCGGGAATTTAAATGTAACCGAGGAATACACATAATACACATAAGTGCAACAAGTATCACTGAAAACAATAAGCAGAAAATAGTTGAAAACAGTAAAGGAATAAATGGTTAAGGTACATTTGCTGGAAACTAGATTTTATCATATTTTTTATAAAATATGCATTTTTCATTATTTGAAAATGTAGAAAGTCCATTACAATAAACAAAATATGTGGAATACACAGTAAGTTAGCAGTGCTCAAGAAAATTTAAAATTGTTTCTAATTCCTGGATTCTTTAAAAAAGCCACCATTTGCTTTGCTAACAGCTTCACAAACACAAGGCATGTGGTTAAGAAGTTTCAGCAGGAAATCACCTAAGTCTTCCTAGCTCTTCTGCAGCAGTTCCCAGAGATCATGAGTTTGAGTTCTTCCTTCTTTCCCAGATAGCTCTTGAAAAATTACAAGGTCTTTTTGTATCATTGTACTTTTGAAGAATGAAGGGCAACCTGGTCTGCTGTAATCCTGATGGAATAATATGCCTTTGAAGTGTGCTGTGTTATCCATGCTGGTTGAGATTGTCAGGGATTTCATAAAGATTACCAACTCTGTCACCAGCAAGGCAAACCCAGACCATGACACAAAAACCACCATACTTAATAGTGGTGACCATAAATGCAGATGTCATGTGTATACAGTTTAAAGCCCTTTGACTGAGACTGAATGTACTGATGGAAAAAGATGTGGAGTAAGCCATCAACATTTATGAATCTTGAATCCTTTACACTCATGCAGTGGTTGAGCTGCTTCTGTTGGTTTTATTTTTGAGATGGAACACTTCTGTTGACCTTTATAGGGATGAGGCATTGGGAAATAATCAGTGTGTCTTCCTGGATTATTATAGCTAGAATTGGCCAGGGGCAGCTCATGAATCTTTGATGCCAATGTCTAATATCAGATCTTGGATTTGCCTATAAGACCTATTATTCCTGTTATAGAGAACATCAGCAAGGAGTGGGGGTTGAATCCAATGTATTAATGTTATGTACCTCTGGATGCCAGGACTGAAATCTGTTTTATGTAACTAAACTTAACCAATTTATGTACTGGGTTGGACCCTTTTGCTGACAGAGCAGTCGGAATGCACTGGGAGCTTTCCTTATTCCATGATATTTTTGCATTTGTAGCTTTCCTGTTGAAAGTGAGTGAGAGAGATTGAGTTGTAATTGTGAGCAAGAGAGGATGAGTTCCAAGTGAGAGATGTTGAAAGTGCGTGAGAGAGATTGAGTTGTTATTGTATGTGAGAAAGAATGAGTTCCAAAACATGAGAGGGATTAAGGTCCATGCGACAGAGAACCTGTCCTACACCAGCAAAAGATATTGGGGGTCCTATTAAAATATTATTAGGAATAAATAAATAAAAACATGTAATGATCTCAACAGTATTTCATGAAAATTAAAACCTGTGTGCTTTTCGCTGAACAGAGTGAGTAAACAGTTAAAATGATCTTGAGCACTGCCATAGTTTCTTGCAGCAACACTTTGAAATGCTGTCAAAAATGGTTGACCACCTACTGCAGAATAGTTTAAAGACACGCAAAATCCTTGCCAATACCAACAACAGTACAATTAGGACTGATAAAAGCATGCTAGCATGCAAACAAGTGGCTTGGACTACAGAACTACATAGTGCATAGCCTGAGCAGCTAGTGGGAACAACAGCTGTGTTCATCAGTCCTTCATTTGACTATATTCGATTTAAACATGCATACTATTGCTTTAACATTTGTAAGTGACCATTTTTCCTAAAGTAACTTTAATTCAATGATTATGCATGCAAACAAATCCTCATATCTGATACACACACATTATATAGGCTACAAAGGACAAGCCTCTTCAGAAATGTGGTAGGCTTGTGTTCTGTTCATTTCTGATGAAGCAAAAACAGATAAAGAGTATATGCAAGGGGGGGTATTCCACAACCCATCCATCCATTTTCTGCAACCGCTTATTCTATTCAGGGTCACAAGTAGCTCTTTCACACCAAGCCCTGGCTGGAGCTGGGCTAGAGCTCACACGGGACCCACTGGAAACCGTCTCGCATTCACACTGCATTTGGTGCCGAAAGGGTACAATGATGATGTCAGTGTGTGTGCGTGTTGCTGTGAGAGGGGTACCATTTCGATAGTGAAGACAAAAATGGAGGACTGCGAGATGTGATGAATGCAAGACTTTTTGGAATGTACTGCAAATGCTTACATTATTTGTAGCTTTATTTGTTACTGTTTCCCATTCCTTTTGAAGGTCACTTTATGTCATCCTACAATTTATGAGAAACTCGGATAAGTTAACAGTCATCTCTGGAATTAGAATGTAACTTCCGCCCTTTACCTGGCTGGTTTCAAGTCCAGTGTTTACCCTACCATTATATTAGGGGATGCCCTGCCCCCCAATGACACCTCCCTCCCCCCCTTGAAGGTCAAGTAAATTTTACAGTGGTACCTCAGAACTCGAACTTAATCTGTTCAGAACTCCGGATCGAATCCTAAAAAGTTAGAGTTCTGATTGAATTTTCCCCATAATAAATAATGGAAAACCAATTAATTGGTTCCCGGCTCCAAAAAATTACACCTAAATATGTTTTTTTTTAGCATTTAAACAGAAAACGAACAGGATAAAACAAGAGCATATACTGTACTAAACACATCTAAGCACATTTATTAAAACAAATAATAACAAAATAAATGTATCCAAACAATGTGAAAGGTTAAAAAAAAACCTACCCCGATTGTCCACTCCTTCCATGTGCCACGCCCCCTCGTTAACCCCGTGTGGAATCCCCGTGTGATCAGCTGTTTCTTTTTGTTGTCATTAGTCCTCTGTATTTAGTCCACGTTTCAGTTTGTTAACCCAGTCCGGTCATTGTATTGTCCGTCTGCGTTTTGCCTGCCTTACCTGTAATAAAACCCCGTATTCCCCGATACCCTGACGTCTGCGCCTTAGTCTCCGTTGCATCCCTGCTTGGCACAGCAATATTATTATAATTAAATGTATTAATGGTTTATTATTATTATTATTATTATTATTATTATTATTATTATTATTAATAAACTAATTACTAAGAAATCTTTATTTTTAAATGTATTTTATTATATAATAATTACTGTTACTGTCTATCATTGTCAGTGTATTTTTACTGTCTAAATATAGGTATTCAGGTAATATAAACATGCACTATCCTATCACAGCGAATGTGAAGCTGAGACTGAAGCGTTACCCTTTGTTTCCGCTGAGAGACATGCGGCGTGACTCATTTCCCCGCGTGTACAAGTTATCTTAGGTCGGTGTTCACGATTCGACTTCTGAGATTCAAATCGAGTTCTAGGTAATATTTTTTTTAACTGGTTGGTTCGACTTTTAAGAAATTCGAGTTCTAATGAGTCTGAGAACCAAGGTACCACTGTATTTAATTTTATTTTCTATATAGCGCCAGATCACAACAGTCAGTCATTTAAGGTTACCTTTCCTATAGAACAGGTCTATACATTGTCCTTTTATTAAACAAACTAAATAGCCTTATGTTATTTATCTTATTCACACAACAGCTTGTCATTTTTGTCGCACGTTTACAATTATCCTCTGCTCTCTGTATCGCGCACGGCGGTGTTCCGCCGATGCTTGCACACAGACACACAGGTGAGCTCACTCCCACCAGCGGACAGAGCGCGCGCGTCGGAAAATATGTCACGTCAACCGCCTGAAAAGCAGACAAAAATATCTGTGTTTTTTTGACTGCTGTCATTAAAAGAAACACATGAACACCATGAATCCTGTCGGCGTCCGTCTAACCCCCCCCCCACCCCCATCTCCTGCTTCTCCTTATTTTTGTGTACTGCTGTCTTAGAAATTTTGAACCTGAAAGCATCCTGCTGCTCAGTGGAGCCTTCTGCCAGCAGAACCACAATTAAACCATGATTTAAAAATGCAGATTTGTTTAAAAATATAGTGGTGTCTTAATTATGTCTGTTCCCTTTACGTTTTTAGTACTTCTTTACCAAATCAATATCCCAACATTCAACAAACTTTGCATTGCAGAGTGTAGATTACAACACATGTGACCGAGACACATCTAAGACTTATCAAGTCATCCACCCTCCAAACACTTGTGCAATAGAAAGTCACAGAGAGCCTACAGCCTATCTCAGAAAGCACAGGGCAAAAGGCAAGGGAATACACTGAATCACATTTAAGTGAATCACATGGCTTAATTGCATGTTGACCTGCAGATTCATATCATCAGACATATAGAGAACATTAACAACAAAGTAAATTGTGCAGTCCTATCTCTGCTAAAGTACACCATGAAATAAGATGAAGTGCTGAGTGTCTGCAGCAACAATAGGTTAAATAAAAGTTTCCATATTAAAGCTTAAATGTTAGCTTAGTTACTGAGTGAGTTGTGACTGTGCTAGTTTCTCTGTGTTACGGGTTTCTTTGGTTGGGTTATTTTTTGAGAGCTTATGTCAGAATTCTGTAGCTGACATGAAATGCTACATTAGCACAGAAGAGGAGCTTGACAGTACACTTACTCTGTCCCTGCAGGATCCTGCAACACTTCAACTCCAGTCTGGAGGACTACACTGTAGTCTTTACTGCAGGCTGCACAGCAGCTATCAAGCTAGTAGCAGAAAGTTTCCCGTGGACTCCAGCCTCTTCTTTCTGTTACCTGACTGACAATCACACTTCAGTGGTTGGCATCCGTGGCCTGACATCACCAATCGGTGTAGCATCCATACCCATCAGGCCTGAAGAGGTGGAGGGGAGGGCAGGTGAAAGAACATGTCCCAGAAACTCCCAGGCACCACACCTCTTCTGCTACCCAGCCCAGAGCAACTACTCCGGGAAGAAGTACCCTCTGTGGCATGTCAAGGGCATCCGTTCAAGAGAGCTGTACCCCTCATGTACTCGGGACGGCCAGTGGTTTGTGCTTCTTGATGCATCCAACTTGGTGGGTTGCTCACCCCTAGACCTACAGGAGTGTCCTGCAGACTTCCTACCTGTTTCCTTCTACAAGATGTTCGGCTTCCCTACTGGATTAGGGGCCCTGATCATCCGAAACAAATGCTTAGATATGCTAAAGAAAACCTATTTCGGAGGAGGAACAGCCGCAGCCTACCTGGCTGGAGAGGACTACTATGTACCAAGGTTTAACACTGATGGCAGGTATATCTAAGCCCTCATTCACTTCAGTCAAATCACACTCTCCTCAGTATATCAACCAGAGTTTCTTCTGTTGCTTTTGGTAGCACATTGTTCCGTCTACCATGCGTTCAAATGCACTTGGAGAGAAAATGCAGTTACCTGTGTGAAGATGTTTCATAGACTATAAATATAGTTTCACTAACGCACTTATGTCTTTCTAAATGTAACACTTAACTACTGTTGTCCTGGCTACCTAGTTCAAGTCACCCATTTGATACCTTCCCTTGTATTAGGTGGCATCTACCTATTGTTGCTAAATCTTTGTAAGGCACATTTAGGTGACTGTTTTAGCAATTCAGCTGCATAAAAATAATTGAATATCATAAAATATTTCTTGAAAGTTTTAATATGCTTGGAAATTTCTTTGTGTGTAATGTTCCTTCCCTTACTTTGTGTGTAATGTTGTGCGACTGCGGTCTTTATAGGTTTGAAGATGGCACCATATCCTTCCTTGACATCATTGCAGTAAATCATGGCTTTGAAGCCCTGCACAGGCTCACAGGTGAGCAGATACAGAATATTGGGGAAAACAAGAGCTGCTTTCCTGAGTCATTTCAATACAATGTGAACATGATGGCCAGTTTAAGATAAATGTGCCACTTTAAAATAAAGTGTTTTGGACAATGTGTGTAGTACACCTTCAGAGAATGAACGAGATCAGTAAATGAAATGGAATATCAATAAATGAAATGGACAAATGAGATGTAGACCTGCTTCGCTTAAAAGTGTCTTGTTGGGCAGTTTTGTTTCTGTTTCCTGAACCGTTAGTGTTAATATCTTAGTATGGGACATAAGCAAAGCCCACAAGTTATTAGGCCACAGATAGGGTTGGCTTGTTAATGTGCCTCTTCTGCATTTGTCTCAGCTTGATCTTTGATCAGTTTCAAGAATAGTAATGACAAAAAAAGAAATGGAGAGGATTTTGTTGTCATTTTTATTCAAGTGTTTTATCACTGTAATCTGCTCCTAAACCTGAAATCTAACATAACTGATGAAAATTTCTCCTGAACGCAACACAATCATAATATTTCAAATGAAAGAAAATTTTATGAAGGCCTGCCATCTCTTTATAATTTAGATCTGGAAGTATACTACAGAATTTTGCCTGCGCTTTGCATGGTTTAAAATCTTTAATGTATCGGTGTGAACAACAAAAGACAAGCTTAAGTAAAACAGCAGGTAAGGCCTCCATCAAAATCCCTGTGAATCTAGCCTCTTGTTTTTTCACAGTACTACATATTGAATTTTATACTTGTAATTATCATTATGATGTGAGAATAAGCCTCACTATCTGGCTATATATGAATACATTCCCATATTCTAAGGACATGCTAAATGACACACTGACCCCCCTTGAAGGTCTAGTTAATTTAATTTAATTTTATTTTCTATATAGCGCCAGATCACAACAGAAGTCATTTATGGTTACCTTTCCTGGAGAACAGGTCTATACATTGTCCTTTTATTAAACAAACTAACCTGTCCCGTGAGGGGGCGGCATGGTGGTACAGTGGTTCGCACTGTTGCCTCACACCTCTGGGACCTGGGTTCGAGTCTCCGCCTGGGTTACATGTGTGTGGAGTTTGCATGTTCT
>JAODJU010004370.1:0-14145 GCA_026776725.1 Gnathonemus echidnorhynchus | reverse complement strand
GTTTTTTTTACTCATGATAATTTTCCCCAAATATCAGATTTTTCCTGTTACTAAAACTTAATTTGAGCCTGAAAGGGGGAAATCTCTCTGATTTTGTCGAGCTGTGTCCCTGATTGGGATACAGTTCAGTAAAATCTAATAGTACCACAAACATTGCTAAAAATAACAGTTTCATCGTTATATCTCTGAAGCTCTTTCTTTTCCCTTCAGTCGGCCAAGATGTTTAACTATGCAGGCTGGAGGAAAACTTGCAACTATATCTTCATCCTGTTTGCTGCTGTCTTCTTCATCACTCGTCTCATCATATTGCCTTTCCGGTAAGGAGCCACCTGCATGTGTAGCCATGGTGCAGAGCAATGTTGCCGTGGCACCTGGGCTCCAGTGGGGGCTCCCGTGTCCTTATCAGACTCTGTATCCCTCCCCAGGATCATGTACTGCACGTGGGTGTACCCAGTGACCATCTATCCCCCGTTCTTTGGATACTACTTCTTCAATGGTCTGATGCTGGTTCTGCAGTGTCTGCACATCTTCTGGGCTGTCCTCATCCTCAGGATGGCCATCAAGTTCCTGCCAGGAAACGTAGGTCTTTCAGCGCCTGCCGGTTAGGCCTTGTCCCTGCCTGAGTGCCAGGCCTGCTGTCTTATGTAAGGTTGTGTAAAGTGAGGGATATATTCAGTGACCCTGTCGCATAGCTCTGAATGACACTCTGGGTCTCCTCATGCCCAAGCAAGCCACACCAGGCTGAGATGGTCCTGTCCTGTTCTCTAGGAGATTGTGGAAGATGAGAGGAGCGATAAGGAGGAGACCGATGAATCTGAGGAGGAAGAGGAGGAGGAGGAGCAAGGGAAACTGGAAAATGGGCCAGTGAGCAACGGCCACCCTGCCCTCAATAACAACCACTGCAAAACTGAGTGATGTTCCCCAAAGGGGGCAGTGGACCCGCCCCCTCCCCTGGGCCCAGTATGCATACAGACGCTACACATGAAACATGACCAAGTCCTGCTTAGATACAAATACCAAGTCTGCTGAGAGCTGTACCGTGGGCCTCAGCGGATGCTGGACGTGTTACAGCGCCGTTGGCCCCTTGAAGGGTCCAGCTCTCCGTCTTCCTGCCCTGTAGACTGAGAGGTGGAGGGTAGATGAGACCACCTGCACCACACTCTCATTTCCGGTGCCTTAGCACGTGGTTGGTCTCCCTTTCCTCTTTCTCCCTAGTCCTGTGGGACAGAGTAGTTCCGTCTGATGGCCCACAAGCACTGAGCTGCCCTGGAGAGAGAACTTGATTACATCAGGTACCTGTTTCAAACCCCTCAGTAGAGATGTCCCTCTCAGTCATTTTATGCTGCCTTCCCAGCCACTTGGGATTTCCTGTTTGGCCAGCTGGGATCCCCAGACCTTTCCCATGCTGTGCTGGGGGCTTGTCAGTGCTGGACCTCTTACAAACAGACGGCTCCACACCAGTGTGCCTGCATCTTGTAGTTTGGATTGGAGCCTGGGGGGGGGGGTTGTGGCCGGGTCTTGTTCCTTTCTGCTGCAACCAGAATTAGCACCTTCTGAGACATGCTGCTCTCTGCCAAAGCCAGGTGCCGACGGAGCCCGTATGGGCCTTTTGGGGCTTGGTCATCTTCATCTGCGCAAAACGCCGAAACCTGAGGTTGCAGTTCTGAAATTCACTACATGACGGGCTGGAAAGGAAAGTGATTTGTCCTTATTTGGGACAAGACTGGATGTTTTCTGTGTGTGCGCATGCATGCGTGCGTGTGTATGTGTGTCTGCGCGTGCGCACGCACATGGATGTGCATGTGTCACGATCTATTTGAAATCTCTTTCCATTTCCGAAAGTGGATGTAAAACCAGCCAAATCCATTCAGAATGCCTACTTTTGTCCAGGGCATCAGATGAGGTGAATCGAGGCAGCACACCTTACAGTACTGCCCTGCTCTGTCATTCAGTATTGCTCTGATCTGTGAATGGGACCGTGAATGACCTGACTGTGTTGGACCAGTATGTCTACAATCTATGATTCCTCTTTCATAATTATGGCTTTCAGTTTTATTATCAGAAAGTGCCACAACCCTATGTGTACTTCACTCTATTGACCATTTTTTCAGAAAGAACTAACACAGAACACTAGGTCATTTTCCACAGTATGTAGAGTCTCTCTGTCTCCCCCGCCAGCCTTCCTCCAGTTTTCCTTTTCTTTCTTTTATGTTACCCTCTTGACCTTTCATAGTGGCAGTAATGAGTGAGAACGGTGATGTCATCTTGTTTTACTATGTCTGGAAGTTTGTCTGATTTTGGTGTGAGCGAGACAGTGATGTTTACTGTCACGGCTATCCCTCAGCCATGACACTAGCCGACAGTGTGATGGGACAGACAGGACAGCAGGTGAAAATTTAACATCTGAATGGATCTGAACTTTTATAATTTACACAGGTAAGGTATCTGAAATTGCGGTGTGTGCTGGATATAAAATATTGTTTCTAACCTACAGTTCTAAAAGAACCTGGAAAAGAGAATCAGCTCCATTAAAAGAACGGAAAAACAACAATATGTAATTGAGTTTTCTTTGTTTGAATATATTAAACATTCTAATGTGTATATAGTCCCTACATCCTTTTAGTGTGGCCCCTGCCTTGTGCCCTGTTCTTTCTGCTATAGGCTGACTGCAGCTGTTGTCTGGGTAGCATTTATGGGAAATGGATGTATATATAACTATGTCCACCTATCATGTATCCTGGGTATCAGAAGGAAACGAGGCTATTGGATCCTTTGCTTTAGAGCTATTTGTGTATATAGATCAAATTCAAGTAAATGGGGAAAAAAACATTTGCAGCTGAGGTCCCCACCTTGGTGGTAGTGTGCCGCTTTCAGTCTTGAATGTGCCATGTCACTGACTGGGGTGTCAGTTACACCTCAGAGCTCTGATGGCACTGATCCAGGTAGTTCTGTGGTTCGGATACAGAAGCCAAACGGCAGTGCACCAAAATGTCATCTGTTCACCTTCACTTATCTTGGTCAGAGCTGCAGATACCTGTTCCAGGCAGCACAAAGTAGAAGGCGTAGCTTTGGTCTATGAAGAGACGTGCAACATGAGGCGATCATGTGAGCTCCACTCACACACAGTGGAAGTGATATTCAAACCCCCAGTCGTGGAGTGTGAGGTCACCAAACCACCCGACAAAATGATCATAGCAGTGATATAGCCAAATAAGTCAGAAGCACCTTTACTCTTCTGCACTGCACCCATCCTTGCCGCTTTCAGCATTAAACTGGACTGCCAGGCTGCTCGAATTGCCCTGAAACTGCTGTCATGCCATGCGACTGGAAGTCAATGAGGCTGTTTCTAAACAGCATAAAACAGGTACAGTGTTAATTGATCCTTCCATATTTGGAGCTGTGCTAATTGATCTTTCTGGGTTTGTCAGTTTTCTGTAGCAACTCTGCTTCTGCAGCCCTAGGACATGATTAAGGGGACTAGTGTCTCTGAATAGAATATTGTGTGGCTGAGAATATATCCACCTGAAGTTCAATAAAAATGTTGACGTTTAAACTGAACTCATATACAATATTAGTGCCACTGATCTGCTATTTTATCACAAATTAGTAAGCGACCCCAGTTGCACAAACTACAAATGAAGGCATATGTGTTCCACAAGATTTATTTGGTAAAAATTTGAAGTTTTGGTGGCCAAATGATAAATAGATAAAAGTGCACGTATGCCCATCTAACACATTGTTAAAGTGATGGGCTAGGAAGCCTGTCCCCTTGGCAGTGGACTGCATGAAATGGGCTCGTCCACTAGAGTAGGAAAGCGGGGGTGCATCACTCAAACGGTAAATACTGGCAAAATCATGGATATCTCAGCTATTCATGAAGAAACAAGTGCAGCTACATTCAGTATGTGTAAATTTTGCCAAGATAACTTTTGCTAAACGATGTCTGGAATGCTGGATGACCAATCCATTGCTGATAAACGTCAGCACTGGCACATCTAGACAGCAAGTTCAAGGCAAGTAAAATCACAAAAAACAGGCCAGTGGAGCATGACAGGATAACATTAGCTAGTGAAATGAGTCAGTTCCTTAAACTTACCAAGTGGTGCCCAACGACAGAAATTTAGTAGCTTTGTACGAGATCTTCCTTAAGAATTTAATTTTATTTCTGCCTTCGCTGAGATGCCCATTGGTGTAATCAATGGCATAAGAGTTTGATATTGAGTGGGACACAATAATTTAAATGCATAGGCAACGGTGTTTTTTGGTTTCAACATTAGGACCAGCCTCCTGTTCCTACACCATTGGGTATAGGTTGCCAGGTGTATTTAGAAAATTCATTATTCATTCAGGTTCCGTTTTAGTGGGTAAATGCTGTTTCCACCTTAGAAAACAGAATGCTCCCTTTACAGATACGACCTTTGAACCATGGTGTCAGTTCAGATTGAAAAAGCTCTGTATTCACTGAAATGCAGAAGGTAATTCACACCTGAATTTTTACTTGGTAGGCCTGTAATAATTACAGACATGGCATGTTCTTACTGGATGAAAATTACCATTAATTGTATAGGGTTTATGATACATGGTGACAATCCATTTCAAATTGAAAATGATGATACTGAGCATTAAGCTGTTAAACTGTTAGTGGGTGGTTTACATCGGTCATTTGCCCTGGATGGGTCATAGGGAAATGCCCCCTAACTGCCCCACAAAGGGTTATTACCACCTTATTTCTTTCTCTTGATACACAAACTTATGCACACGTCATGAAAGCAATGGCATTTTGCTCAGCAAATACCACAACTGTGAACACACATCATGAACTGATCTGGATTCAGCTTTAATGATTTTCCATGAGTGGCATTTGTGAATGGGTCAATGTCAAAATAGAACTGTCATCATTATACTGTGAGCTTCATAATTATTGGCAACCTTCATGAAGATGACTTAAACATTTATGTATAGGATGAGCAACAAGTGTAATGAATAGTATTTTGGGCTCAAACAAAAGTGCAAGCTTTGTGTTTTGTTTTAACACAGTTCAGTTTTTTCAAACACTATTATTTAGTAATTGTGTTTTTAATGGAAAATGTAGGTTTCACAAATACTGCATAATATTTAGTTAAGCCTCCCCTGACAAGGATTACTGCACTACTCTTTCTATAACTTTTAACTTGGTTGGAGAACATTTGTAGAGGGATCTTAGAGGACTCTTCCATATAGTATAACTCCAGTCCCTTAATATTCTTGGGCTTATGGTGGTGGACTGCCCTCAGTCACACTACAGGCTCTCTTTGATTTTCTGTTCTTGCAACCATTTCTGTATAGATGTAGATATGTGCTTAGTAGTGGTGGCTGGTGATTAAAAATTTGGGGGAGCCAAACTGGATTTTTTTTCAAATTTAAAATCTAAGCCTGTCCTTGATCACTTGCCGACTGCTGAATTTGCAAATTGGGTCGGTCCAGTCCAAGCTCCTTTATCCTTTTTTTTCTTCCAGGGTGTGACAGGGTGTTTTTGTAAGGAAATAACCAAATTTTCTTCGATTTCTGTGGTCCTTATTGTTGCCATTTCCTGAAACTACCAGTCCGCTACCTTGCTAAGGATCACAAGTGACAATTCCAGTTTGCTGCCAATGAAAGTGGGAGTGTTTGGGCTGCAGAGAGCTGCGCCCCACGGAAAATCTGAATAAAGCAATTAGAGAGCAGCTGCAGGTCTCCTGTTTACCAAAAGTTGAAGGACTTACATAGACCCTGAGACCTTGCATCCAGAAAGTATCAGACAGAAATTAACCCAATACAATTTGGAACCAATTCTTAATGAATGCTGACAGACTACCAAGTGCATTATACAAATAAACAAATTCTATTTTATAATTATTTCACATTATCTAATTCATTTATGTTTAACATGTTTAAATAGATCTTTTTCTCTAGATATTTGGAGGGGGGCGGTGCCCCAGCACCCCACATTAACGAATCGCCACTAGTGCTTGGGAAAAGGTCCATCGATGGCTGAGTTTCAGCCGTCTGGCAGAGGCAGCAAGGTGTTTGCCTAAAATGTCCTGGTATTTTGTAGAATTCTTGATGCTATTGATCTTCACATGGGCCTCTGGGCCACTTACAGCAAAACAGCCCCAGAGCATCTGTGATCCAGCAGTGGGAACCAGGAGCTTCTCTTTGTGAGTGGTCCTCTTTATTTACCAAGCGTATCTATGGTGTGCATGACCAAAAAGCTCAACCATCGGACCACAACATACATTTCCAGTTGTGATTACAATGACACCTGGCATTTTGTGGCATTCTCTCAGGAATGGCTTCTTTCAAGAAATTCTTCCAAAATTTTTCTGGTGATGCATATGGCATTTGACAGTCTATTTTGAAATATTAAAGTCTCAAGATTCAAGCAAACAATACAGGTCAGAAACTGTGATTTGCGCTAATATGCTGATGAGTCCCCTTCCAGGCAAATTTCCAACTGTTCCATGCTCAGTTTTTAGATAATTGCCCTGATTGTTCTCAGTGGTGCTTTTTGTCTAACAATTTCTCAATTTTTCTTTAGCTGTCACCTAATTTGTTAACATTAGCAACCTTTAATCTCATTTGAGTCTTATGATTTATCCACGTTGATGAATGACAAAGGGATTTTGTGTGTGACATCATTTGTGTACCCCAGGGAAACAGGGAATGGCCATATACAACGCATGACTTCCTTTGCAACAGGAGCAATACAAAGACATTTTTTCACTAAGGATGTAAATATCTTTGCTGTTAGTTAAGGTATTCTTCAGTGATGCCAACAATTTGGCTCCCCATGTGCATGAAAGATTGCTCAATTGTGAATACTATATAATGTCACGTTCTTGAAGGATTTTAATTAAATGAATAGTAAGCAATTTTTCTACATGTTTTGAGGGAAATTTTGATTCTTATATGCATTTTTTATTTTATGTTATTTATATTATGTTATATGTTTATTGTATTTGGGGTTGCCAGTAATTCTGGAATTCACCCTATACTAGGGCTTTCTAAAATTTTGTTGACCAGTGACCAATTAGTATCATACAAAAATTTCACAGACCAGTAAGAGAGGGTTGAGGGAGGTCTACTTTGCTGGTAGATCAATCTGTGGAAGATTTCATAACTTTCATAGTCCATTTTTCTAATGCAAATTTGCCTATAAGTGTGCCCTCCTATGAGTTGGCACCCCTTCCCAGGTTATTCCCTGTCCTGAACCCGTAGCTGCGGCCAGATAGACTCCAGACCCTCACAACCCTGCATAGGGCAAAGCGGGTATAGAAAATAAATGGATGGATAGAAACTGATTAATGCTTGTGTGTAGAATGTGGACCCTGCTTGAGTTCATTCATTTAAGTAAACTGGCTGTCCAGTGTCTGTCATCATTATCTACAACTTTCAGTTCACTACATGCTGCTGCTTTTTGTCATAAGGCTGGATGACAGAGCTGCATGGTCCAGTGATTCCTGCAGCAGAGGGTACTGTAGCTCTGCAGCTATGGTTACACCCTCTAAAGCATCCGTCACACATTGGAGCCTCTGGGTGAAGTAAACAGCACCACATTGTGGTATAAAAAGGTTATGCGGTGGGAATTTCTGACATAATGTAATGAGAGCATAAATAAAATGTTAATTAATGGGTACAGGGGTGTCCTTTACTGGCATATGCCTGCTGGGGTCCCCCCCTACCACTGTGTGGAGGGAGAGATCGGAGCGTCATACATTGGTCGGCAGTCCTATCTAGTCTTCATGAATGTCATGTGGAAGCATGTTTGTTGTTGTATGTTTGTTTGTGTATGTGTGTATGTGTATAGTTTTTTAAGATAAGTTTATTGTTACTGAAAGAATTTATTGTGCTGGGGCATAGCTCTTGTTCTACAGAATAAAATAAGAGTTTAAAAATACAAAGAATACAGTACACTACATGGAAAATCAAGCACCTAGGCATGCAGTCAGGTTTACAAACATTTGGGAAAGAATGGATCATTCTGAAGAGCTCAGTGAATTTAAGTGTGGCACTGTCATAGGATTCTACCTTTGCAATAAGTCAGTTTGTGAAATTTCTTCCCTGCTTGATATTCCACAGTCAACTGTAAGTAGTATAATGGTAAAGTGGAAGTGTTTATGAACAAAAGAAACTCAGTCACATGGCATGACCATGTAAGGTAACAGAGCAGGGTTGCCAATTGCTGAGGTGCATTATGTGTAAAAGTCACTAGCAGTCTGTTGACTCAGTAACTGCAGGGTTCCAAACTTCCTCTGGTCTTAAACCCAGCACAAGACTGTGTACTGGGTGCTTCGTGAAATGGGTTTCCATGGCTGAAGAGCTGCATGCAACTTTCACATCATCAAGCACGATGCCAAGCATCGGTTGGAGTAGCGTAAGACCACTAGACTGTAGAGCAGTTGAAATGTGTTTTGTGGCGTGACGAATCATGGTTCTCTGTCTGATGGAAGAGTCTGGATTTTGGGGGACGCCAGGAGAACATACTCTGCCTGATTGCATCGTGCCAACTGTAAAGTTTAGAGAAAGATGGATTATGGTATAGGTTTGTTTTTTAAGGGTTGAGCTAGGTCCCTTAGTTCCAGTGAAGGGATATTTTAATGCTTTGGCATAATAAGTGTCCCAATACTTTTGTCCATATAATGAATCTGTGTTATTTTTAAAGTAACTATCACACCATTATCTGTATCTATGTATTCTTGCTCATATAATATGTCCATATACTGTATGTAGCTAGTGGCATTTTTGTCACAGTGTCTAATTGGACATTAATGGGGACATGACTCATTAAGTGAGAACAGAATGGCTCCCCGGGTCAGTATTTGGAAAATTGTGCTAACTCAGAACCTGTTAGCTGTCACTTAGTAGCTCCGTGAATAAGGGAGCTTACATTGGACACAGGAACAGAGGGGTGACCTGACCGCTCTAGATGTGGACGGCAGAGACACTCACTTAAGGTCTCCGGAGCAGCCCAGCTGTGGCACCTGCCCATTTGTCACTGTCACCATGTCACCACAATTTCAGAAGTAAGGGATCGCAGCAGAGATACAGGGAGTCAAAATGAGTTTCTCTCCCCTGAGTCAGTGTCAGTTACAAAAGTCTTGTCTTTGATTTTGCCAAACCGCGGCTTTGAGCTTCCCCAGGTATAGGAGATCATCGGAGGGAACGTCGAGGAGGACCTGAAGGGCTTCCACCTCAAACCAGAGGCCCAGATGTACGGCTAAGACTTCATCATCTCAGGCATTTAGTTTGGCTGCCAAATTGACCATGACCTTTTAGAGCTCCTACGACTGCTTCCCATTGAACTTTGGCAGCATCACCAGCACTGCCGGGGAAGCATGGATGGAGGCAGTTCGGTTGGAGGTGAGGTCTTCGGTCTGCCTTCCCATCTTGGACTTCCTGGAAGCATTCGCTCTGTCGGTTTTCTGTGGATATCACTGGACAATATGGGTCTGGCACCTCCCTGCTACCTCAACTTGGAACTCTTCCACTTCCCCCTCCAGATCCCTCTAGAGTCTTTGCAGGTGCACCACATAGACTTCCCAGGCTAACCCAATTCTGAGACCTGTGTAACACTGAAGTGGCAAAGACATTACAAGGCAGACTTTTATTAGGCAGTGCTTAAATGGATTCCGCACAACCAACAAGCAAGATAATTCTCGCTACACAAACCAGACCGGGTGAAAAACAGGAGGGGCCTTCTTGATTGTTTGCACCATGTGCTGAGCCTAGGCATTTGAGCTGGGATGATATGGTACTGTTCACACATGCCTGATGCCCTTACAACATCAAACTCCTCAGACTCTGCTGAGGTAAAGGGGTATACCATTATCCTATTTCCCCTCCAAAGTTTAGCTGCTTTGTTCTCCACCACCTGGAGAGAACAAAGAGGCTGTAAATTCCAAAGTTAATTGTGGAGACGCAGATATCGGAGTTACAAAATCCAGTCACGCTGATAAGTACTTCCTCCCCCCACGAGCACACGCATTCACATTCAGACTTACACAGATGCAGACACACCCACACACAGCTTCAAAGACACACACCTACACAGGTACGCCCTACAGATACACGCACCCTCGCACATACTTAGACTGCTAATTTAATCAAGAAGCGGCATTGTTCAATTGATTGCTTTTGCTCACCATTGATGGCAGCCAAGACAGTGCTCTGTGTGGATGTCAGCATTTGAAATCTGAGTTTTATATTTTCTGTGTGGGTTATTCTTTGTTATTTAAGACTGATTTTGTACAATACCGACAAATTCCATGCAGTATTTGATATCTGGATGACTTACATTTGTTATTGGACTGAGTCATAACTTCTTAAGTCTGGATTGAGAACTCAGACTCTGCTAGCCTCCAGCTATCAGCTCTGCCTGCAAGCCTCCAGCTATCAGCTCTGCCTGCTTGCTTCCAGCTATCGGCCCTGCCTGCAAGCCTCCAGCTATCGGCCCTGCCTGCTAGCCTCCAGCTATCGGCCCTGCCTGCTAGCCTCCAGCTAGAGGCCCTGGCTACTAACCTCTAGCTATTGACTTTGGCTGCTATCCCTTAGCTTTTGGTCCTACGGCACTTGATCCAGACTGCTAACCTCCTTCTCTTGGTCTTGCTTCCTAGCTACATCACATGTGGTAAAGTGGGTTATCTTCATTTATGATGTCACTGATTGTTATATTATGTTTTATATCTTTGTTTGGCTTTGCTAGAAGCCCACATGGGCCTAGTATTACTTTTTTTCTTTTTCCAATTACTCCGTTTGAAGATACACAGTATGAAAACTTTGTCAATTTAACTTTTTTTCACTGTTGGCTGTAGACGGACCCTATCCTATCCATCTCAGTTAACAGTTATAGTGTCAATAAACATATCAGAATGGTTGCTTTTGACTAAGGAGTCTCTTCATCTTTACTGTTTACTAATTTTGAGAGAACATTTTACTACTGTTGAAACTTCCCCCTCTATGAGTATAATCTCTACCAGTGTGATGACTAATTTAAAAGGCTGTAATATTAAGTATAAATATCTAGTTTTGTTATTGCTATTAATAATGGGAAATGTTGAGACCAATCCAGGCCCTGATACTCCAGTACAATGTTTTACACCTGAAGATTTTAAATCTTGATCTGGTCTTGGGATTATTCACATCAATGTTAGGAGTTTACTTCCAAAATTAGATCTGATAAAGATTTGGATAAATTCAATAAATGCTGATATTGTGGTGTGATCGGAAACATGGCTTAAAAAAATCTGTGCTTAATAAGGATATTACCATTAGCAGTTAAAATGTTTATCGTACTGATCGACAAAAAAATGGTGGTGGAGTGACTATAAATATAAAGCAGAAATTTGATACTAAAATAGTGCTCTCTGATTCGGTAAGTAAGGAACTTGAATTGTTGGTTCTTGAAATTGAATTATCTAAAAATCATATAATTACATTAGTGGGATGTTATAGGCCCCCATCTGCTCATAGTAAAACATTGTCAATGCTTCTAAACTTTTTATTGCAACTGAAATATAAAGAATTAATCTTGGTTGGTGATTTGAACTTGGACTGGCTTACACCTGTATCAGACGCAATGAAAGCACAGTGTCATTTTCTAAATCTTACTCAATTAATTAAATCACCCACAAGACCCAGTGTCAAATGTTTACAAAAATCTATACTAATTGACTTGATTTTAACAAATATGCCTTTTAAATATGTGACTTCAGGTGTTTCCCCTAACGATGTGAGTGATCATTGTGTGATAGCAGCAGTGAGACACAAGGATCCCTAAAAGTGAGCCGCGTTTTGTGGTAAAACGCTACAGGTATATGAAGTTATTTAATGAGCAAGCCTTTTTACATGATTTATATAATTTTAATTGGGATAGAATTGTTCTTTTTGATTACGTTAATCTGGCATGCAATTATTTTCATAAAAACTTGTTTTGTAAATAAACATGCCCCTTTTTCGTAAATTTAGAATCAAAAGGCGTGAGAATCCATGGTTTACAACTGACCTGGCAGATCTACCGTATGAATGTAATGCCGCTTGGGCCAGAGTGCGTCAGTCTAAATTAGAGACTGACTGGCTTAACTTTACACAACTTAGAAATAAAGTTACTCTTTTGCTTAGAAAAACTAAAGCTGGATTTTACTTGTCCACAACTTTGGAAAGTCTCAATAACCCAAAGAAATTTTGGAAAACTGTCAAATCATTGTCCGCTAGCAATAACTCAGTTAGTCTTCCAGCCAGTATATTTGTCGATGATGCCAGACTAACTGACAGGAAAGCAATGTTAAATTACTTTAATAAACATTTTATTTCCTCTGGTTATTTGTTTCAGTCTGATAATTTAACTACAGAATCACCAATTTCAAACTGTATCTGTGAAAATATGCAGGTCTTTAATTTTAGTCCTTTTACCTCAGCAAAGGTGATAAGGGCTCTAAAAGAACTAAATCCTACAAAATCACCTGGACCAGATAACGTAGAGCCTGTCTTTTTAAAATTGGCATCTGAAATCATAGCCGAACCACTGTGTTATATTTTTAATCTAACATTGTCATCAAACACAATTTGATTGGAAATCAACCTTTATTATCCCCTTCCTGAAAGGGGGTGACCCAACTATATTTTAAATAATTATAGGCCTCTAAACTCTCTGTTGTTGCAAAAGTGCTTGAATCTTTGGTCAGTGCACAAGTGAAAGAATATTTATATAATAATTCTGTCCTTTCATCATATCAATCAGGTTTTCGTAAAAATCATAGCACTACCACTGCTGTGATGAAGGTCATAAATGACATCTTAAAAACCCTTGATGACAAGCAGTGTTGTCTGTCTTTGTTTTTGGATTTATCTAAAGCCTTTGATACTGTTGATCACACAATTTTAATTGATCGTCTTATAGATATTGGTTTTTCTAAACAAACAGTTTCTCACAGGAGAAACAAAATTATCTCACAGGAAGAACCCAGGCAGTTCGGAAAGATGGTTCTACCTCAGATTTATTGCAAGTTCATAAGGGGGTCCCACAAGGTTCGATACTTGCCCCATTACAGTATATATATAAATAACCTGGGACGGAACATTCCAAAGTCAACTTTTCACCTTTTTGCTGATGATACTGTGATCTACTGCTCTGCACCTACTCCCGCAAAGGCTTTTGAATATCTTCAAGATGCTTTTGACAAAGTACAGGAACAACTTTGTCATCTACAACTCAGTTTAAATGCACACAAAACAAAACTTGTGTTCTTCACCACTTCAAAAACAGATAGATCAGCACTGGCTGGGAAAATTTTAATGAGAGATGGTCAACAAATGGAATTGGTATCTAATTTTAAATATCTAGGATTTTTAATTGATGACCACCTGTCTTGTAAGGAACACATTACTGTAAGTATGTAGCAAAAAAGCTTGTTATTGACTATGGTGATGTACTGTACATGCATGCATCTGCTCATTGTTTACGCATGTTGGATAGGGTGTATCATGGAGCACTGAGAAATATTTCAAACAGTGGTTTTACTCATCATTGTGTGCTTTATGCTAAAGTAAATTGGTCATCTTTACAAGCTCGTCGGCTTAGTCACTGGTATATGTTTATATATAAAGCCATTCTGGGTAAAATTCCTTCTTATTTCTCATCATTTCTGATCTGGAAGCAAGGAGGTTGTAATCTTTGCTCGATAGACTTTTTAAAACTGGTTGTTCCAAAAGTAAGAACTGAATTGGGAAAGAAAGCTTTTAGATTTTCTGCATCTGACGCATGGAACACTCTTCAAGCTGAACTTCGTCTGCAAAATTTAATACCCTTGAATGAATTTAAAGCTTTGGTAAAAACTCTGGAGTCTAGGTTGTCTGTGTCTAAGTGCATGGCTTGAGTATGTTTTATGTGATTTTATTTTTAAGAGTATGTCTCTTATGTAAGATTTTATACTGAAACTGTGTTGCCGCTACTTTGACCAGGTCTCCCTTGCAAAAGAGATCTGTGATCTCAGTGGGACAAACCTGGTTAAATTAATCCATCCATCCATCCATTTTCCAACCCGCTTTATCCTATTGGGTCGCGGGGGGTCCAGAGCCTATCCCGGAAGCAATGGGCACGAGGCAGGGAACAACCCTGGACAGGGGGCCAGC
>JAODJU010004369.1:0-14172 GCA_026776725.1 Gnathonemus echidnorhynchus | reverse complement strand
TGATATAACTAAGCTAATACAGGGGTTGAAATTTCAGTCTCAATGCAGGGGCAGACCGGATGCAGGCACGGGGTGCTCGATGCATGATGGCAAGATCAACAGTGGCATGGCAGCAGGGAAGGAAGGAGAGGCATCGCGTGAGCCAAGGGCATCACCTCCCTTGACTTAAGTGGTGGTCCAGTGGTCAGTAATAGTGGTGTAATAGTTAGTGGTAATGTTCATGTTATTGCTAGTGTTAATGGTTGTGGTAGCGCTAATGCTAACCTCCCTACTATCATCTATTTCACCTTTTTATTCTTTCATTCACCCCTCTATCCTTCCACATAAATCCATTGATTTTATTAGTCTCATGGTTTAAAAGCTACAACAATCAAACTTTGTATATAGACTCAACAACTGATTAAAAGCACTAAACAAGCACTCAACTGCTTAAATTAAGCACAAATGTTTATAATTGCTTCATCTTATCTTTCTCAGTGTCTTTCTACTTTTATGCACACAGGAATTTACACATTTTCCTCAGGAAATACCCTTTCTAGTTAATATACAAATTTCCTCATTAGACTGCAAAATACAGCAGCAGAACAATAACATTGTATCAACATATTCAAGGGGAAACTCGTGTCAAATCTGAAATGTCCAAAATGTATCTGGGAGTATAACGAGCATTTCAACCACACACTAGGGGGAGGAAATGGCCCAGATGTAAGTCTCCCGGGCTCCACTATCGCTAATTGACATTATTTCCAAAAGAGCCGAGATCATAAGGTGCAGGTCAGCCAATCTGTCTTTTAAGGCCTCTGATTTGACTAGTTCAGTTCGGCACAAAGCAGTCCTCTTCCTCTTCCCTGACCCACTTCCATAAGTTGCTCCCTAGATATTTCCTCTTTGTCAGGATCCCAGAGCCCCTGCACATCTGACACGAACAGAAATGTAGCTTTGCCAGGTGGGGTTTACTAGAAACATGCTTTTCATTAAGGATGAAAGGAGAGCAGCAGCTACATTTTATGCTGTCCAAAGCATTTTTTCAGCAATATAACAGCGTATGTTGAACATTTCTGTCTCTCCTTGGAAAATTAAGCTATAGTGACGTTCTCTGCCAAGACAAAGGTAATTTCTCACAGTCAGAGAAGCCTGCCATTTCTCCAAGGGGCCAGTCAAATTGTGGTCTGATACTTCATTGATCTGGATGTCTTTCCCTCACGATCATCACACCCATGTGACGTCACTTTTGAATGTGACATTTTGGACTACAGAAGAAATTTGGGTAAAGTTGCATTTATATTATTCTGGTTATCTAGATGCCCTGTCAGTGTTAAGCTGTATTTTTGAAGAACACATTGTTGAAAATGGACTAAAACGTATATTCTTCTGCTGCCCCATGTGCTTAACTTTTATTAAATAATAATGAATTAAACCTATATAGTCTATTTTACTTTTAAAAGGCTATTAGCCTATGTGTTTACCAGAGAGTGCTGACTGAAAAGCAGCTCCCTGAATCCCAATCTGTCGTTCTGGTGCTCAGTTTAAAACCGTCCACCCATTTTGCCTTTTCTTTTTGTTTTTTTTTACGGTAGAGGAACCTGAAACTTGGGACCGGTAACGCTTAATGTGGATCTCGTCAGGACAATGATAGTGATTATAAAAATGTAGGCCTACTGATTACTCTGTAACCTAGTCGAATTTTGTTGCTTGGATTCATACGCACCCGAAGTAGCCAATCTTCATCTGAAGTCTCTTATTTCATGAGAAACATATTTCAAATATTTCAAACAGAGACAGAGAACCATTTTTACTGAATCAGACAATTATTATATAATGATCTACCACAATAATGATGCATTTTGAGCTACTACCTGTACTTAAAATTTGGTAAATCTCATAGAAATCTAAAAGCAGATTATTAGTCCACAGTGAACACTGGTTAAAGCAGGATATATCTAGCTAGTATTTCAGTACTGCTTGAATATTTAACAAAACTGTTTTCCTCTGAAATCCATAATTCCTTAATGGCAGGTTGCACTTTTCTCGGCTGTGTAGAGATTTCAGCAAAGTCGAACAAGGTAGGCAGCCGCCTGGGCCGCCCAAAAACTAGGGTCCTCATGGAGACAAAATTTCCAGAAGTTACATTTAAGCATACAACATCATGTGATAATTTAAATTACAGCATTGTGTTATTTGTATTTTTAGTGACAGTAATCAGGGTATACAATATTGCCCCCATCCAAGCTGTAATGGACTATTCTACTTCAGGACTTTGCGCTGCCCACTTTCCCTTTAAACACCTGAGCCTACCGGTTATTTCGCTACCAAGCCAGCTGGCATGATAGCCCTCCTTCTCTCGATTGGCGAATTTTACCAACAGACCAACAGCACCCTCTTCCCCACCCTAATCGGTAAATCTTACCACTGGCACCACGTGCCTTTATTGCCATATTATTGATATTCCACTGTTTTTAATTCCATCTCCTTTTTCTTTAAGCTCCACAAAAGAGCTCAAATGGCCACTTAGGAGGCCCCTACCCATGTCAGCTCAGGGTCCTCTGACCAGTTAGTTCGCCCCTGGGTTTCAGTATTCATTCAACCATTGTATGACAAACCTATTGCTACAACGCGTGCGATCTGTTTAGATGCACCTTGTAGTCGAGATTGTTTACAGTTCTATTTCGGCGTGGCACTGGGGGATTTGGACCTATATATACACTCACACACAGACAGATACACATATACACACACAGACAGACAGATACATGTATACACTCACACACACAGAGATACACGTATACACTCACACACACACAGAGACAGATACACGTATACACTCACACAGACAGAAGACATACTCGTATACATTCACACCCAGACAGATACACATATACACTGACACACACAGATACACGTATAAGCACACACACACACACACACACTCTATTTCTAGCGTGAAGAATAACCAGAGGAGTCTAGAAATGATGAGAATAAGCAGTTTTAGATTAACTCGTGGGTTATACACATACACAACTTTAGAGAAGAGGGAAATACTTTCTGGTACAGAAAGACCAACAAACTGCTGTTAATCAATTTCTTTATTCTCCTTTCACCATAAGTTTTGGACTGAAAAGCACACCGATGAGCAACGGAAGCGTTTTTTGACCTTCCCCAGGATTTTAATACTGCAAGAGCCGTAAAAATAGGATGTCTCGGGACCGAATAAACGTGAGCCTATAGTCTATGGGGCGCGCAAAATACTGTAAAGCACAGCTGCCGCCCAAGCCAGATTGGCGCTGTGAGGCGGCAGCCCTCCCGGACGTCTCTGTGCCTCTTAAGTTTGATAAGAACTGCGTGCCTTTTCTATTATGCTGCTGTAGATGAACAGTAATTCCCATTGGCACCATTGTTATTTGAGTTTTTCGAACATAAAAACACGGTGCTCGAATGCCTGGTGAAGTTTCCAGTTGGACACGTGTTTTTTTTTTCTTTTAAAGCAGGAATTGCTTTGGCTGGGAGGCAGAGGACGGCCTCGCTGCCGTGAAGAGCGTCGGACAGCGCCGTTATCGCCGGGTTTGCTTTGTTTTGTTCCTTCATCGTGGCATTTTTGTTTTGCGATCGTGATCAGATACATTTTCCCTGTCAGAAAGACCCCCTCGATCCTCGTTACGTACTCAGTTTGAAGAGGAGTTACGGCTTGTCTTAGCGAAAAACGCCGGCTGATTTAACTGGGCTTTAACTGTTACTCTGCCGGGAAAATCGCGTACAGGTAATATGTGCCTTTCTTTTTTCCTTGTGTATTTTTTGTATTTAAGCACACTGGGTGGATTCATGATTTGGTCACTACAAATATTATGCGCAGAATAATGTGTTCTTCAGCTCTGTCGTATCAGTTCTTGCTTATTTGCGTCCTATTTTAGACTCGGGACTTGCATATATTTCGTTTTTTTTTTTGTCAAATCCAAGTGATATAGAGTTGAGCTTCTAGTATGTGCAGTGCTGTACACTGATTTACAGAGGACTCAAGGAATTAAACGCTTAACAATACTTTCCCCGGTCGGCCTAATTTATCCTTCGGCACCGAGGTTGTTAGCATTTGAAACAGAGCTGGAAATTGTGCTTATCAAGTAGTCGACCAGGACTAGTAATTGTACTCTAAGGAACTGCCGCCCCCTCCAAAAAAGTCGTTACACCTGTCTGAGGGTAGCGAAGCGATACCATAAGTAAAGCTGGCAGATATCTATTTTACACGTATCGTTTTGCAGTACTGAGTTCTTTTTTCCCTCCAGGTAATCCGAACAGGCTGTGGTTTATGAGTCTCAGACACGTCATCCGATGCGTCATTGTTCTCCACCTTGTACACACATCTCCACAGTCACTGGGAAATGATTGAACTGCTGGAATCAAGATCTGGGAGAGGTCTTGTCATATGGTGCCCCTGGGATAGGTATTTATGCTGACTCCTAGCAAGAAAAGATAGTGCTGTATAAGGGAAGAAAGTGCCCTTCTGTGAGCTGTGATGTTATGACTGAGAGGGAGCTTGTCATTGGTCCAACAGGGGCCCATGTCAGCCCCCAACAGAGCTGCTTTTAAGGAGCTGACAGGAAATGAAGGTCTGATCTGTGACCAGATGAACTTCTAAACTCTCAGCGGAGATGAGCAAACACATTCATACTGGCAGCTGCGCTAATGAGACCTCTGTTTTCCGGACTCTTGCCTCTTAATAAACGTACAGTTCTGGAGTGATTAAGGATTTACTGTGTGACATGGTGGATGTGATGCCTTGATTATGGCCCTGAGTGTCATCTTGGGCTGCCAGCACCTGCGTTGGCATCTACGGTGTCTCTGGGTTCATGTTAACTTGGCCTCTGTGATCTAAAATGGTGCAGTGTCAGTGTGTTTGATGACCTGTCAGACATGTTTTCCGTGTAAGATTGCTTGTATACAGCATGTGAGTATGTGTGTGACACGCTGCGGTTCGTATATCACCACATTTCGTGCGGGGTTCTTTCTGGAGGGAATGACAAAGCCAGCTGGACTGGTGAGTGGGTGTTTATTGCAGGTCTTTGTGCTGGGAGGGTCTCGCCTCCCAGTAATAGCCTGGGTAGATGCTTGGGGTGAGGGAGTGGGAGACTGGCTCAGCCTGCTTTACGTTATATACTGAAAACCAGAAGAGTCAGCTATAGCCAGGTGTTGTCCATGTGTTTCAGCAGCTAGTGGCATTTTTCTGTGATGTAATTTCCTTTCCACCTCCTGCCATGAAGTTTATCATAAACTGTTCCCCCACCCGGCTGGCGGTAGATAGTTTCCCACTTGGCAGGTTGGCCGAATCTCACAGGGCTCCACCGTAATGGCAGCAGTGGCTGGTTTTACCGTATTTTTACCTGACTAAATGCTGTGTGTATTTCGAGGACCCAGGGGTCAGGGAGCTGAGCCAGCAGTAGATGGCATCAGAGCTCTCGCTTGAAATGTATGATGTGGATAAGCTCAAATGTTTATAAAGCAAAAAGAGTAAATAAAATGAGTGAAGTGGGATGCTGGGAACGCTCGGGTCACCTGTCAGCTTCTTCCTGTTTGCTCTCCTCATTCCTGTCGTGGTTTAGCTGCCGAACGGCTATTGGATAAGAAAGGCTCTGTTCTTGGCTTTGCAGTTTCCCTCTTTCAATAAATAAAGGTTTTCTGTATTATCGCTTTCCTGTGCCCCAGTTCTGTCACGGAGAAGCGGCAGGGAGAATAAGGGGTGGCTGGAAGGTTCCCTCTGGGATCTCTGCTCTGAATGTGGCAAGGCTGTCCTGGGTCATCCTGCCTAGGAAACACAATACTGGAAACACAAGAAGGTGTTGAATGCATTTTAAGTATGTCACTCAGCTTGGGATTATTAAGCCTGAATCATACCTGCTGTTGGTCTAGATCTGGGCAAACATAAGTAGCCATTCCTCTTCACTGTAAACCACCTTGTAATGATGTTATTTTGATACGAGTTTTGGGTTAAATCTATAATTTCTAACACGCTCTGCTGGGTCTTGCAGTATTTGGGTGGGAGCTTTGCATAACTGTCTCAGAGCATCTTGGATCCAAGCCCACGGTCCTGCCCTCCCCGGGGGAGGGGGGCAGCTCTTTCCCCACTCCTCTGCAGGGATTACCCATGCTGAAAGGCCGCCTTTGTGTTGGCTGGGCTGGAATTCCTGTGGAATTCTGTGTCTCTGGGATGCAAACGGCCAAAAGTCAATATGTCAGTGGAACATCAGAGCAGCCCCCGGTGGAAGATCATGTTCACAATGGCCCCCATGTACTCCCGCCCCCACAAACATACTCACTGGCACCTGGACAGTTCTCCGTATTGCTGACATTTTGAGGCCAAAGAAAGAGCAATCTCTCAGTATGAGATCCAAGGCAGAGGTTCTCAGGATGAGAGGAGCTGTTTGTTGTGTTTTTTTTTGCTTTTCTTTGAGGATTGTTGCTGCATTTACTAATAATAGTCCACGGAAATCTTATAGATTATTCCTGGAGATGGAGAGAGTGATGTTTCCTTTGCCTGGGCAGCTGCTGGCTGTAGTCTTCAGTGGGCTCACATTCTGCATTTTGAAATGACCTCCTATATCTTCCCCGGAAAAAGTGCCTATGAAACATTGTCTTTGGGCCATCTGATTATGGGGCTTAACTGGGGTGTGGAAAGAGGACTCCTCCTGTATTGGTGCAGTTTAATTTGTCTGCATCTGACCATATTAAATATCTTTTACGTGGTCCTCTTTTTAAAGGAATAGATGTAGAGGTGTGCCGATTCTACTTTTCCAGTGCCGATACAATCCGGATACCTGAACAGAGGGTATCGGCCGATGTGAGTACTGATCTCATACCAAAGCTCTTTTTTTAAACTAGTAAATACAAAAAAGAATGCCAAAAATTCTGTAATTAGGCTACTAGAAACATGCATAATTCCTCCTTGTTTGTACATGTTGTTTTAAGCATTTTTGAGGCATTTGTAGTTATGTAATTTGAATATCTTCCAAGTGAGGATAAAGAAAAGGCGAATACTTAAAATGCCCACTGTGTTTCTCCCACTGATAACAGTGTCACTTACACTTCACTGCGATTGCAGCCCCTCGTGTGTCACAAGCTGTAGCCAGTGAGCAAAACAGCTCAACCTAGTGACTCCTAGATCATCTATTGCTTTTTTCATATTACTTATAATGTCTTGCACAATTGCGTGCACTTTATTTAGTGGGTTTTGACGTCACAGCAGGCGGAAGTCACTGCGCTCACACTCACTGAGTGGCAAATCGTCTGAATTGTAGTGTGAGCGTTCAGCTAACACATATAAAATGGGAAAGAGCTGTCGTACGATTGTACAAAACGATTTAACAAGAAATAGGAGTTATCTTTCGACAGGCTACCGAAAACTAAAAAAGTAAATATCGGACGTGGATCGGTCACAAATGGCTGATACCCAATCTGTTTAATAGGTTTGGATCGGTGCTGATACTGATCCTGAATATGGAATCTGTGCACCTCTAAATAGATGTACTACTTTATTAGGTGAGGACACGTCCAAGTGTAATAAAAATGCAGCGCACCACCATGAAATAGTAGTAAGATAAATAAGGACTCTGTGTACTCATTGTGCTGGACAGGCTTCTCCTCACTGTCCGCTGCTTGCAGTTTCCGCTGTGTGATTGTTGGTCAGCTGGGATCACTCACAATCATTTCCTGAATGACAAGTGGAGTCTGTGGAAGTGCTTCTAGTCCCATTTGGACAGCTGCGGTCTCCTCCTATCTCTGGAAGCCTGTCTGAGCCAGGCCTCAGCCCACCGGAAGAAGCCTCACAGGAAGTCCACGTAAAGATAGTTGAGCTGCTTGGTGTCTGGCACTGCCTTGCCCGATATGAGCGCGGCTGTCTTCAGCTCCCCAGGTTTCCGCTGCCATTCTGCCCAGTAGCTCAATGACTGCAGGCCCCTGGATGTCCTCCAGATTGTTCAGCCCCTCATAGGGGATGCTACAGTCGCCCCACATATTCGGGAGGAATATTGCACTCACCATAACGGCTGGAGTGTCCGTGATGCCTGCTGATTTCTGTGGCTCTCAGAATGTGGTTATGCTGCTGCTCCACAAGCACCGTTTGTGAAATATTACTGTTACAGTAGCGCAGGAGCCAAATGATGCAGGCCTCACAAAAAGCGTTAAAGCTGTTTAAGCAGCAGACTGTGATAGTAACCCTACAATGTATCCTGAACCACTGTTGTATCACCTATTGCCGGATGTAGCTGTTTGTCCTATGGCTGGTATAAATAGCTCGCTTAGACCAGCTAACAAATAGGAAACCTCCGTGTGTTTTGCTGTTCTGAACCCCTCCTCCTGTGCTTGAATGGCCGTTTGGGTGGCTGTTCCACCTCCTTCCCCCTTCGCCGAATGGCCGTCTGGGTGGCTGTTCTGCCTCCCTCCCCCCGTTGATTGGTCGCCTGGGTGGCTGTTCTGTTCCCTCCCCCCGTTCAGTGGCCGTCTGGGTGGCTGTTCTGTTCCCTCCCCCCACTGAATGGTCGCCTGGGTGGCTGTTCTGTTCCCTCCCCCCGTTGAATGGCTGCCTGGGCAGCCGTTCAGCCTCCCTCCTGAAATGTACATGTAAGTGGAACTTTTGATGTTGCTTTGACCCATCCTGACCCTCTGCTGGGAAGGTGGGTTTGAGCTTGATGACTGGACCCTGCCACCCTAACCCGCCATTAAGGCCCTTTGTGGCATTTGTGTCACCAAAGACCAACCCAGACGAATAACCTCGTACACATTGGGAGTGATCAGGATGTAAACCGGATGTGAGCAAAATGGATTTTTTTCTTTAATGTGGTTTTTTGGGGTATGTGAAGTTTTTGTTTGAAGCTGGTTGTAGGCAGGAGGCAGTAAGGGGAGATTCCTGTGAGCTTGGCTGTGCTGGTGGGGTTGGTTTTCTTGGTTTGATTAATTTAGTTGCAGTGAGGTTCTGGGAAAAATATCCTTTTAAATATGCTTAGATCACATTATCATTGCAATCAAAAATGAATTTCTAAACACACGTAGGCAAGTTTGTCTATACAGTATAGAGCTTTATGTAAGAATAATGGAAAACAATAGATAAAATTGGGAATAATTATGACGGCGGCCGGTATCGGCATCCGCCCAGCTTCCTGCTGTCATTGGCCCGCTTCGGCATCTCTGGGAGAAAACCGACTGGATTGTCCGCTAGAATCTTCAGGACATATGCATGGTTTCTCCCGAGTTTATCGCATGTGCAGAAATCTGTGTGCTACAGCTGGAGCTAACTGCTACATTCTTTGAGGTGACACCACACAGTTGGGGCTAACTGCTATGTGCTCTGAGATGATGTGGTACGGTTGGGGCTAAACGCTACGTGTTCTGTGATGACGTTGCACGTTGGGGCTAACCGCTACATGCGTCGTGGTGATGGTGCACGGTTGGCACTACAGCAGCATTTTCTGGGTGACCCACTAAAATTGTTAATGGCCACCTTAAGCGCCCCAGAAAGCGGAGGGCCTGGGCCTGCCAGTAGGGGGCAGAGCTGCACTTTCCCACGCTCTGCCTGTGTCTGTGCCTTTCCTTTGCAATGTGGCTCTTTCTCCTGAGCTGAATGTCCAGCAGCTGCCCGATTGTCCTTCCTGTGGTGAGGATTCTTGATCCAGCATGCTTTCTGGGCGCAGGCTTCAGCTCCTGCGTCATTTGGTCGATGGGAGTGGAAGACATCCGGTTTCCTATTGCTGCAGGTTTATTTAGTGACCTCCTCCTAACCAATGAGGGGAGCAGCGAGAGCAGCAGCAGGAAGCATTATGGATGGATGCTGCCATGGTGTCACTGAGGGCCATGCTTTCAGGTCCTCACTCAGGTCCTCACTTGGGCTCTTAGGGTCTCCGTCTAGGCAGCCTTTTCATGTTCTGTTCATCGGCTGGAACACAAGTATGTCAGCTTGCAAAGTTCTAGGCCAGTTCTGGGATTTAGAGACTGATCACATCCACTGCAGAATGGCAAGTGAATGGCTCTCTGTGGGGGGCTTACATCTGAAGAGGTCAAATGCTCATATTTTAATCTTTCTAATTTTACCATATTTCTCTGTCTCCCTGCACCTCTGTCTCTTTCTCTCTCCTCTCTCCCCTCCTTTCTGTCCTCCTCCTTCTTTTCTTCATAGCCACAGGCTGCTTATCTGCGTGCTGACTGGAGGGTAGGAATGTAGGGCTAAGCCTTCTTAGCAAGCGTGGACAAGTTTGGCTCATGAGTTGAAGCAGGCATCCAGAGAGAACAAGAGACACAAACAGACAGACAGAGACAGACAGAGGGCTGTTATGATCCTGTGTAAAGTCAGCAGCAGGCTGTAGAGTCAGAACAGGAGCACAGCTTCATGGTAAAACCCTTCAAAATGGAGACCTTGTCACCTTTGCAAAATTGGCCAAAGGTAATGATTCTTGGTATCTCGTTTCAGTGCCGGTTTCGTTTGCTAAATATTATATAGAAGAGCTCTTTGTTTAGTCTTGATTTTTCTTTCACCTTGGATGTGTCTTTGTTTTAATAATATGGTGTAAATAATGGTAGTGAAATGTTCCACTCTGCTCCCATGGGATGTAAACAGAAAGGATTTGTGGCAACAGTAACTACAGTCTCTGATATCAAATGCTAAGAGAGCGTGGGATCCTACAGCGGTTTGGAAATGCTCCGTTCCGAAGCTATAAGGTAAAGACAGTGTGTTTGCACTCAAGGTAGACGCTCTGATCCTCCTGTTCATGTCCTGCGCTCTTTCTCTGGGGCTTGCCCTGGCATGAGTTGTTCTCTTTCGCCAGAGCACATTACATACGCATTACGTCTGCGCAGATTGTGCCGTCTGCTTAATCTTACCAGAACTTTCTCATATGTTGCCTGCCGGTTAATTTCCAATTGACTTTTCATTTCCTTAATAGACAAATGTGTTTTGTTTTGGGGACTTCAGCTACTGCTGAAGCTTCTGCATTACGGTAATGGAATTTCCAGAGGAGCATTTTGGACCGGGGGGGGGGACAGGCGGGTTCTGTGAATCCTTGGCAGCCTTGGACAGCCCTGGGGGGATGGGGGTGCTGGTGGGGGAGGTGGAGTCTGCGTACTGGATCGCAGTAGAGTCTCATCTGAGTGACTTGCTTGGGTGAGGAGACAAAAGTGGACGTCAGATGCTCAGGGTCTGACTTTCTGACACATTGTCTTTATGCCCACATAAGGTGTGACTACATGTGTAGCTTTCAGTGTAATTCTTCGTAAACGTCTCCTTCTGGTGTGGCTCACAGGCAGACATTGACAGCAGCGGGCTGATATTTTGTAGCAGTTCATGTTCACAGCCTGAATGAGTGACGGGGGGGCAGGGGGCGCTTCCGGCACGCAGCTTGGCTAACAGTCGTTATGGAAACTATTATGACCTGTTGTGGCTCTTTGTTCCCGTTGTGGAGTGTCATCATTTCAGCAAGCACATGTTTTCCGTGTTTGTTTGCCTGAGACGCTGTTTACTGCCTGTTACTGGTTCACATGGTGGACTGTGGTGAAAAGCCAGCTCAGAATGGCATAATGCCGCCGTCTCTCTGACTGGCACCATCATGGAGAAACACGTGGGGATTGTTGGGAATTCTTCTGTTCTTTTAGTGGAAAGGATGGATTTAGCAAAAGGCACATTGGTAAGCTATGAGTCTATTAAGGCAGTTAGTTTTGTACTCCTATGACGTTTTTATTATGTGGTTGACAACACAGCAGTCACCACACCTGCGTATGCTGTCTCATCTGGTGTTATGGAAAGGTACAGTTAAACCATTCAGGAGTATGAAACAGCCTCATGTTTCTCCGCAGGAGCTCCATGTGGCTGAGGGTGTGACTGACGCTTTGGCAGGCATGGAGGGTCTGATGCAGAGCCGGCCCGAATGTGGGAGGCAGGGACACCAGTGCTTCCAGGTGGGTTCTTGGGCCTGTCGGTGCCTCCAGGCGGGTGCTCGGGCCTGTCGGTGCCTCCAGGCGGGTGCTCGGGCCTGTCGGTGCCTCCAGGCGGGTGCTCGGGCCTGCCGGTGCCTCCAGGCGGGTGCTCGGGCCTGCCGGTGCCTCCAGGTGGGTGCTCGGGCCTGCCGGTGCCTCCAGGCGGGTGCTCAGGGCTTTTGGTTTCATCATTTATTCATCATTTATCAAGTTGCCTGTCTGGGGTAAATTTTGCCAACGAAGGGTATATTTTGCTGGCTATATTTCTATACACAATATATATTTTTATATGCACAATTTTTCCTGTAAATTCACTTCATTTTCTTTTTACTTTGTGCCACCATTTTTGCTTAAGATTCTCTTAGCATTGCCATTAAGCACATTTATGACACGTAAAAGATGCATTGGACTTTAAACTGACATCTTTTTACCTTGTTTATCCACAATATCTCTGAAATAAAAGCTGCTTTGGCTGCTGATTGATCGCCTTCTTCGCCGACATCTGAACTTTCCTCTGAGGGAGCAGTTTTCTCTTCCATATCACCAAAACAGTAGCATGCGTGCTCTGCCAACACAACCAACCTTGCTGTGTGTAGGTTGTCTGTTCTTAAATGGTTGACAGTTGATTGGCTGGAATTGTGTTAGTTTTTGTGATATATGAAGATAAGTTGATATGTGTATCGCTCAGCCGTATCCCGTCGGTTTGCGTCCGTGTGGCGCCCATCAGGGGTCGAACATCGTCTCCCTGTCACTGTTCCGTGGCCCATTAGAGGCTGCTTGCCTATGTCAGGGTTTTTTTCTCAATCAATAACAATCGCGATGAACCTTTAAATAAATGGGCAGCATTTTTACGTGTTTCCGTCTGTCTTTCTTTAGCCCACAAACACACAGAAACATTTCATTGTCAGTTCATAGCTCTGTGTTTCCATTGGTGGAGTCTAAAGATTTTAGTTTCCATAACTACGTGACTAGAATTCCTGTGTCTAGCAATGTAGGGTCAAACTTCAGTCCCGAGCAAACCCTCAGATCCTCTCAGATACGGGCTCCATGGCCCAGCAATGAGAAGCAGTCATGGAAGATCTCGCCTAGGAAGAAAATCGTCCCCATCAGCTTTCATAACTAATTTTCTGTCACTGTGAATAAAATGCTGTCATGTTCTGTCTGTGACCACAGAGCACCCCTCTGGACCTGATCGAGATGGAGAAGGGACTGAAGGTCCAGACGGAGCTCCCCCATCTGGTCAGTCTTGGAAGTGGGCGCCTCAGCACTGCCGTCACTCTAATACCTCTGCCTGAAGGTGCGTGTCCGGCGCCGTTAATCACCCGGAGCAGCTCTTCCCAGGAGTCTCGGGTTCCTGTGACCTTTCACAGGACTCCTAAACTGAAATATACTCACCTGTGAGCTGGCAAACTGTGCAACTGTAATCTGTTTAATGCTCTCCCAAGCAACCACATTCTGTGTACCAGTACTGTAATGTAACTGTGTGCTATTACTCAAGTACTGCACTTTAAGTACAAAACTGGGGTACTTGTACTTTACTTAAGTACTGTGATTTTTTTGTTACTTTATGCTACATAAAGTACATTCCAGAAGGAAATATTGTCCATTTTACTCTGCTACATTTATGTGCCAACTTTAGTTGCTAATTATCTATCTGGTTTGTTTTATAATTTTTTTCCTCATCGACTGAACTCTTACCCTGGGTTTCATGAAAAAAAATTATTTATTAAGAAATGATTGGTAATATAACTACCTCTGAGGCAGACGTTGCATAATTTGAGTCTGCAGTCAAACTACTTTTAATAATTAGAGAAAATTGATATTTTACAGTAATGAGTTCATGAGAATGACCTATATACTCCCCTTTGTGTTAATTCTACATTTATCTAGGGAATTGCCGCATAAATATAAGTTTTAATGTTAAAAGAAAAACTTTTTTAATCGATTCACAGTGCATATATATACTCATTGAAAAAAAAAAGTTAAGCACCCAGAAGTAATGGTCCGATTTGGATGTAATTTGGTGCGCGTGCAGACCAGCGATGGTGTAATTTGGTACACGTGCAGACCAGCGATGGGTATGTAAATGATTTGATTTGCAAGGTGCTGGCGCGTCTAGTCACCAGACACAGAGGATGCCTCATAAATGCATTACACAGCATTACCAGCAGTTGACGCTTGATTGGGGTCGTATTGTGGGTTTGCATGAGGCCGGGGGGGGGGGGGGGGGGG
>JAODJU010004368.1:0-14184 GCA_026776725.1 Gnathonemus echidnorhynchus | reverse complement strand
TTAACTATGCGAAGTGATATGGAACTGTAATGCGGTCAAGAGAGCTGCCTGGAACTACGTTCGCCGTGCGTTTCCCTTAAAATAATTGCACACCTCAGAACGTTCGTCAGCCAATCAGATTCAAGCATTCAACGGTCCCGTAGTATAAAATTCATTATTAAATCTGCACCATAGATTGATCTTTCATTTTCCACAGAATGAAAAGTCATTCCACTCATCTATACCAGTAAGCATGTCAAGTTTCACCACTTTTTTCGGAATAAAGAAAATATGCAACTCAGTTGTCATTATTTTGCATTGTGCAGCAATGCTGTATTCAAATCGGTCTTCAGTGAAGAGGATAGGTTGGTTTTTGTAAGATTAATACATTTGAATGTAGAGTACTTTTTACTTAATTACTTTTAAAACCAGGTGTTTTTTTATTTTTATTTAAGTAGTATTTTACTGGATGGCCTTTATTTGAGTAATATTTTAGCTGTATTTTCACTTAAATAGGAAAATTGAGTACTTTATCCACCACTGGCCTGGACCAGGGCTGACAACCTTTGACCTGCATCATGCCCCATCATACATGGTCATATATCGTCATGCACCATCATACATCACCATCCCATCCACCGTCATATGGCAGCTACACAGTTAAACATCACCATACATGGTCATGCACCGTCATACATGGTCCTATATATCGCCATGCATCGACCATACACCATCATACAGCATCTTCATGGACATACATCGTCATACACTGTCATGCACCAACATAAATGGTCATGCACCATCACGCATCATCATGCACGGTCATGCACCACCATACACAGTCATACACCATCATGCACTGTTATACACCATTATATATGTGGTAACACTGAACGTGTTTCAAATAGCAGGAAGTTACTATATGTTTCTGAGCACTTCTTTGGGTGGGTGAAGGGGGGGTAACAGCAAAGCCAGCTTTTGGTGTCCTGGGTGTTCTCTACAGGAATCCACACAGCATGGCACCAACTGGACTCTCTAACGAACAAAGGAGGCTGCAACCCGAAGATGAGCTACAGGGATGTGGTCAGAGTGACACTGCGTGATGGTCACACACTAGTACATGAACACCTGTGTATCTCCATACTAATCATTCTCAATTAATAAATGACTGATACGTTTGTATCCCATGAACAAATAACTGAATATATCGTTTTGTTAAATTATACAAATGATGAAATGAAGGAGAAGCAAACGCATGCAACTGCATTTTCTGTTTTGTTAATATTGTTAAAATTCATAGCAAGTCAACCAGTAAAATTACAGTAAGCTTCATGATATGAGATTTAATCTATGAATCCAGCAGTTCAATCTAATATAATTGTCAACTGAACTGGAAGCCCTGAAAGAAGTTCTTTAACGATTTTCTTAAACTGCACTTTTATTAGTTTAACCCATAAACAGCCAAAGAGGAAAGCCAGCAAAAGGATGCAGTGTGTTAGTTATTCACCTGGGCTGTGATACATACATTGGCAAAATTCAGGTTGAAAAGTCCTTTCTGAGAAGCCAGCCAACCACAGTAACAGGAAAAACAAGAAATAAAACCCCAAATTATAGCAATAATGTGAAAAAATCTCGTTTCTCTAAGCTTTTAAAGCTCATTGCAGGATGAATGGTGACTGAGCAGGAGGCGGGACCCACCTTGCTTGCACTGCGTAGGTGGTCGTAATAGACTTCCTCAATGGCTTGAAAGTAAATGACTCCCTTTAGTTTGCTCTCGTGCTTGTCTGGGGGTCAAACATAATGCAATTTTATGAAATCGCAGAGAGACATCTAGCAAGAACAAGTAACAATCTTACAACACTATAAAAACATTGCACAACACAGCTATGAGAAGTTTGAGCACAGAACGTGACAGGGAGTCGGGGTGCCGTCAGAACAAAAGGCGAATCTTTATTCAAAACATGCTTTGTAAATTGTAATTACATCCTTAAATTACAGTTATTCGTAGTCGTAGCAACAACAAACAATATTCATTTTTTTATAAATAAAACATCCATTCTTCGAAATGTATCTATAATTTGTGCCATTTTAACAGCGCACCAAGGTAAACAAACAAATAATTGCCTGGTTTTATTTTATCAGCCAACCTGTACAGGATATGGATATAAAATATGAGACCGTGAGCGGCTGGGCGACGCGACTCCCGGAGCTGAGCTCAGACGTGGTGCATCGCTTGCTGCACAGCTGCGGTACCTGAGTGTATCTCAGCACACGCTCTCTGCACAAGCACACTGTGAAGGTATTGCAGCTTATTTCATCATCAGTTACCAGCCTGACTGAAGGCAAACAGGAAGCTGCTCCCTGATGTGTGTAGTAACTTCATTCCTAAACCTTACGAATATAAAATTTAAATATTAAAGTGGCTTCATTTCCAGAGTGAGCCCCCCGCTTCCTAATCAATTTGATAATCAGTTTGGATAGATGGATGGATGGATTATAATAAACACGTAGATGGACTGGATGAGTCCACAGCTGCCCACATACAGGAGACGTATGATGATGTACATATGGGGATTTGAATGAGATCCGCTGGCCAAAGGTCCTGTGTTCAGATTAGCCTTACAGTGGATATAAAATGTGTTCACACCCCTGCTAAAATGGTGGCTTTTGTGTAAAATCATGTCAGAACTTTATTCCACCTTTATTTCAAAATTGCAATCTATACAAAGAAGGTGAAAACAAACCAGAAACTGTTTAGGTAAAAAATGAAAATAAAACCCAAGCCAAAACCTGGCTGCATAAATATGTACAACCTTCTATAATCCAGGATGTAACTGTGTTCTGAATCAACTAATCACATTATCTCCTCTTAAAGAGTCGTCATCATAGACCTGACGTCAGTTAAAGTGACTCTGAATGACCTCAGATGCAGCTTGGCTCTTCCTGTAGGATTATTCTGATGTCCTCTTAGTTGCTCCAAAAGCCATGGTCCACAAAGTATCCAAAGTACTAAACATCCCACGGAGCCCAGTGAAGACAGTCATTAACAAGTGGAGAAAATATGGCTCAACAGTGACTCTACCAAGATCAGGACACCCCTCAAAGACTGATGAGAAGGCAAGGAGAAATCTGGTCAAATAGGCCACCAAGAGACCTACAGCAACATTACAGGAGCTGCAAAAGTGCTGGGTGTGACAACAATCCCACATACTCTTCATATGCCGACGTTGTGGGGTCGGCTAGCAGGACAAAAGCCTTCGCTTACTAAGAAATAAATCCAAGCCCAGCTAAACTTTGCAAAAAGGTACATCCAGTCTCCCACAACCATGTGGAAAAAAATGTATTGTGGCCTGATGAGACTGAGGTTAAACTTTTTGGCCATTCCAAAATCCCAAAAGGTATGTTTTGTGCAAAAATAACACAACAATAAAAAAAAATAAACACCAGTGCCATGGTCGCTCATGCAAAAGCAGCGAGGTAAACTTTAAATTGATTTTTAAACATATATTATATAATCGATAAAAGCAATAATTAAAATTGCAATGCTAGCTAAGTTTTTTTCTATAACAGAGTAAAAATGTTTCGGCAAAACAAACTCCCTGCGCTCCCTCTGTCCGTATACAGAATTAAAAGTGAGAAAAAACCTGATCTAAATCTAGCTTAATAGTAATGTAAGAATTGCATGTGCACAACATGCAATGTTGGTATTAATATCACACAGGCATTTTTCAAATTCAGTACAAAATACCCCGCCTCATGTTGTGATGTCATTTGGCGCCGGTACCAGTGGAAAAACATAATGTTCAAGTACCCTACTCTTGGTACTTTCTTGAAGTTACTTGCAATTTTGCAGTATAGATGGAATAAGTGACATGATTTGTCTTGGTTTAATTTTTTATCACATTAAAACCTGCCATTATGGCAGCACTGTGCAGACTTTCTATAGCATGCAGACTTTTCACTGTAGCTCATGAGCCTTACCCACATAATAGGAGAAGGTCCTCCTCATGCGGTCAAAGACAAACCAGCGCTTCTTCCACGACTTGATTTTGCCACCCATCTTGACCAGGTAGCCCTTGCACATCTTCTCGGTGAGCATCAAGTCATAGCAGCTGGTGAGGTTATGGCCGGCGGACTCGATGTGCAAGCACAGGTCAAATTCCTCCTTGCGGTTGGGCAGGTAGCGGGTCATGGGGCGCGCCTGGAAAAATGTATTTTGGATCGGGCCTGTGAGACAAATGCTGAGAATGTGGGTCCCTGATAAGAGACGGTGCTGCTGTCAGAGACCCAGCCCAGCCCCACCTGAGACAGGTTCCTGGCCCTCATCTTCACCTCCTTCTCCACCAGCTGCTGTCTCAACATCATCTCCTCCTCTAGCCTCCTCTCTGCCTGCTCCCGCTTCCTGCGCTCCTCCTCTAGCAGCTCGCTCCTGGCCTGGCTCTCTCTCACCTACATGTGGAGGGACAGGCAGTAGACAGATCGCCATTGTAGTAGGAGGCATGTAACCATGAATTGCGAATCGGTTAAAAATCGATGTAAATGTATGACGATTTAAACCAGCTGATGTGGAAAATGAAATCGCTACTTTAGAAGTACTTTACGGTACTTTACTTGACAGAAAAACTGATGTAATATTACTTTGATTTCACAACGTCAGTTCGACTGCGTATTCACGTTGACGTTGTACGTTGGTTTTTTAGTTTTGACCGAACGCGAGATGGTGAGCAAATTTGAAAAGGAGGACACACCCCCCAACAAACGAAAACGGCGAGAAAAGCACAGACGACAAAAACTGCGTGCAAACATTGTAAAATACTGATAACATACACAAATAGCACAACAAACAATAAGCTTTATTTGGTAACGCTTTATATTAAGTGCACCTTCATAATGCATTCATAGAACATTCATAAGCAGCATGCAAATACACTAACATCCTAACATCCCTTAACAGCTTTAATATACATTAATAACAAACATTACATGACTATAGAATTATAATTTTTATTATTATTATTATATAATGTTTGTTATTAATGTATATTACAGCTGCTAAGGGGTGTTATGTAAAGGTATACATGCATGATGTTTATGAATGATTTCTGAATATTTAATGAATACATTATGAAGGTTTACTGAACGTTTTATGAATGCAATATAAAAGCATTTTGAAGGTGCAGTTCATGTAAAGCATTACCGTTTAGTTATTTGAAGATTTTTATTTTATTTTTTTTAATTTTGATTTGAGATTTTTTTTTTTTTTTTTTTTTTTTAAAAACAGAATTTCAGTTGCACTGTTAAGAAGAGGACACTTTTTGCACAGTTTAGAAAGATAAAGGAATATTTTTGAATACATTTCTCTGCAGCTCATTCTATTAAAAAAAAAAATCATGAGAAAATCGTATTGTGAACTCAGAATCGTGAATCGTAGCGAATCGTGAGTCAAGTGTATCGTTACATCCCTATTTAGTAGGCAAGAATCGGTGAGCCTGCCTTTCTCTGTCAGGCCTTATCTGGCTCTCGATGAGCTTGCCTTCTCCAGCAGGCCTTACCTGGCTCTCAATAAGCCTAGCCTTCTATAGCAGGCCTTACCAGGCTCTCGATGAGCCTGGCCTTCCTTAGCAGGCCTTACCTGGTTCTCGATGAGCCTGGCCTTCCTTAGCAGGCCTAACCTGGCTCTCAATGAACCTGGCCTTCTTTAGCAGGCCTTACCTGGCTCTCCATGAGCCTGGCCTTCTCCAGCTGGGCCTCTCGTAGCAGCCTCTCCATCTCCTCCATCCGCAGGGTGTCCATCACGCTGGCACTGCTCAGGTGGCACGGGGGTGTACACACGTCAGTGCAGTCACAGAAATAAATCTCATTTACTCTGCTTTTAAGAAGTAACTTAAAAATGACAAGGTCAAGTGTTTTGTTTACCTGGAGAAGGTGTCTGGGGGGAAGGAGCTGTCACCAGTGGAGATGCTGGTGTCCAGGCTGTCGGAGCTCTCCAGGCTCACCGTGTCGTATGGCCTCTCTCCCATCGAGGGGCGCCGGTGGTGCAGGATAGAGTGATGTATCCCAGCAGGCCCAGGCAGCAGGGGAGGGGCGTCAAGCCGGGACTGTGACCCGCGCAGCGCCTCCCACTGGCACTGTGCTTCCAGCGCGGCACGCTCCCTCAGCTCAGCCAGCCGCCGCCGCTGCTCCTCGATCACCTGCTGCCCTGAAGGATCATGGGAGGACAGTAAAGGCATGTAAAGCAGCAGGGCATCCACCAAAGCCCTTACAGATATAAGAGCAAGGCAGAGACATGCACACAGATACACTAGGAAGGATCCTACATTTGAGCGGTTCTGCTTCACTGAATACAAGGCCCATTCTCAGAGAGACACATGCTGTGCCACCCAGGATGCCGGGGCCATAAAGTCCCTCCCCCCCAAACTGTTTATCAAGTTCAGACGCGCAAAGCCCTGCAACATGTATGTGTGCCACATCGGCACACCACACAGGCCAAAAAACGACACCAGAAGAAATGACAGAGGGCACAGAGCCTCCAGGTGACACCGGATTGACAACTTATCCGTCAGCACTCACTTTGCCTTCAAAGCCGGATTCATGCTCACTTTTCAAAGTCGTTGGAGGAGAAATGGCAGGCAAAGGAGGCTGGCTGACAGGAGGGGGAGTACCAAGTGTGGGAGGGGTACAGGTGCTATCCATCGCAAAACCAAACGCCCACCAGTTCCCGGCTCTACCGGTGAAGCTCTCCTGGACTGGGGCAAAGCCAGGTGAGGATAGCAGGGGCCCTGCGCCTGATGGTGGACACCGACGTGGAGGGACCAGGGCAACAGACATAACTCAAGATGTTATAGACGGGAAGACACACTACTGGGAGAAACGGTAGCTCAAATGAAACGCGTCTCCAGCTCCCAAAAGCTCCAGTCTGCATTCACTACATCCACAAGCTTTGAAGTTAAAACAGGAACAGGAAAGAAAAAAAAATGCTGTTCAAAGAGCCTCAGCTCCACAAGACACCGACACTGACAGACACAGACACACACTCGCAGACACACAATCACAGACACACATACAGACAGATACACACAGACACAGACACACACAAACACAGATACAAATACACAGATAGACACAAAGTCACACACACACATACATAGACAAAAAGTCACACACACACACACACACACACACAGACAGACAGACAGAGACACACACAAAGAGACACAAAGTCACACACACACACACACACACACACACACACACACACAGACAGACAGAGACACACACAAAGAGACACAAAGTCACACACACACACACACACACACGCAAACACAGACACACACACAGATACACAAACACACCCGATAAACCCAACAGGCTCATTTCCAGAACATTTGTGCAACCTCCCAGACAGAACATATGCAGAGGAGTGGGGGTTTGCGGCTTTCAAGCCAGCGGTGGGTAAACACCGTAAGGAGCTCAGTATCTGGGACGTATTTGCTTCACAGGCTTGGCATTGGGAACCCTCTGACTAAGCCACTAATGTTCCCAAGGTGCCTACTCATTTCCAGGCACCTGTGAGTTGAGTACCCTTTCCAGGACCGATCTGCATTTACCCTGCTGTTTCAAAATGATGTGGGGGCACACAGGCCCCCTTGTGGCAGAGCTAGAAAAGGGCATCCCGGTTACCTTTCTGCTGTAAGGCCAGCTGCCTCTTGGCCTCGATACCTTGCAGGGTAACGGCCAGGTTTCGTGGAAGGCTGCCAGTGTTGCTAGAGGCCACCAGGGGGCTCTGTGGAGTCAAATTGGAAGAATCCATGAGTCAGAAGGTGTTTACCCATTTACTTTGGTCTCTACATTACAGCCAACCAATAGCATACTGTCCAGATCATGCTTCAACAAGGATGAGGGCTACCTTAGTTGTACGTCCCAGAGTGGCTGCGCTGTATTGCACTGAAGATCCAGTCTGCCCTTGATACACCTGGGGTGGAGGATATAGAGGTTAGAATTCAAAGGTCAAAAGACCTCCTGGAATAATTTTCCTGTATTGAATGGCTGATTAAAATCTGCCATAAAAACAGATTCCATTGCATATTGGCTGGGTTTACTTGGGATAGACCCCCCACACCAACACCCCCAGCGTGAGTAGAAATACACTGCCTGGCCAAAAAAAAAAGTCATTTGAATTTTTCTTTGGACTGCCTTTAGCTTTGATTATGGTGCACATTTCTCATGGCATTGTTTCCACAAGCTTATGCAACTTCTCACCCTTTATTTTCATCCAGATTTGCATTCATTTCTCACCGAGATCCTGTATTGACAAGTGAGTTGAACCTCCATAAAGCCTCCTTCAGCTCATCCCAAAGACCTTCAATGGGGTTAAGGTCACAACTCTGTGGTGGCCAAGTCATGAAAATGATTCCTCATGCTCCCTAAATCACTCTTTGACAATTCAAACCCAATGAATCTTGGCATTCTTGTCCTGGAATATGCCCATGAAAACAGGGAAGAAAAAACCCACTGATGATGGATGGAGGTGTAACCTGGCCATTCAGTAGATTCAGGTACTCAGCTGACTTCACTTTATTGCTGCATAATGTTGCTGAGCTGTAATAATGATCCAGTCATTGGCTCTTACATATCTGCTGATGTAAATTCAAAAGACGACTTTTTTTTTTTGGCCAGGCAGTATAACATGGTCTCAACCAAGCTGCCGTTAAATGCAACTTAAAAAATGGGGGGGGGGGGGTAGAACCAGCGCTCCATTTTCTCCAACGCAGGTCCAATGGGGTGGCAGCTCTACCCCTAAGGTAATGTCAGACACCAGAACAACAGGCTACACGTCACTTAGCACTGAACACAGATGCAGAGGAGCAGAACCCAGAAGATAGAACAAACACTCATTAAATCCTCATGACCCACTGAAGATACGCACAGATACGCATAGAACTGACAAGCAGGGAAAAATTGGTGAGCAGGCTAATGGTCCTGAGGTATTTACCTGCAGCGACCGGGCAGAGAACAGAGATTTAGCTGGGAGAGGTGGGGGGCACGGTGGAACAGCCTCCCCAGGAGCCATGAGCACCTGGAACCACCACTCTAAATCTGGAGAGGGCATCTCAGGCCTGACCCAGTCACACTGGGCCAGAAGAAGCCCCCGGCCCAGGAGAGCAAGATAGCGGAGGAGCAAAAGGAGAGAACGAGAGAAAAGAAAGAGAATGGAAATTAGAGAAAAGAAATGAAGAAATAAAGTCAGCTGTTTATCAGCAATGGCCAGCAGGATGATTGTGATCTTGATCTTTTCAAAGAATGTAACCATCCTTCCGGTGCAGAGGCTGTTTCCATTACCCCCACCCCACCCAGCAGCACAAGCCCTCTCAGAGTCTCCTGAGAAACCCTCCCCAAGACCCACAACCCAGTTCCTCTGAATCATACTCCGAACTCGCCAAATGAGACAGATCCTGCCACATGCAGAGCACTTCCTGGAACTGGCTGCACATAACTGCCATTTAACTATACCTTAAACTATTTTTCAAATAAAATAAACACATAAATAAGTCATGCTTCCACAAGGTGAATTCCACAACATGCAGCACATTTGCACCAAAAAAAAAGCCCATGGCCATTTTGACCCAGCATCCTTAAAACCTACATTTACCTTTTATTTACATTAAAGCACAGTTATAAACACACACACACACACACACTGAGGACAGCTTTTCTGAGCACCTCATATGGCAGGGAGGGAGAGAAGCCATGTGAAGCTGTGCGACAGGAAGCAGAGTGCTGGAATGATGGGGCAAGTGGGCTGGCGGGGGCATCGACCTTCGGCATCCCAAAGATCTGCTTCAGCTGTCCGACAGTGATGTACTCCTTCTCAGCAGCAGAAGCAGAAAGAGAAGCACAGGAAGAGAGAGCAGGGACAATGTGAAAAAAGGCAGACAGAAGGAAGAACATTACAGAGGAAAAGAATATTAGAGCTTCAATGAAATGCAGTCATTTATACTATCAACCTGACAAGTAGAGTTACACAAGAGGAAGAGGAAAGGAGTGTGCTGATGTACCTTAGAGGCAGGAGGAGGAAAGGGGCATGCTGAGGTACCTTAGAGGCAGGAGGAGGAAAGGGGCGTGCTGAGGTACCTTAGAGGCAGGAAGAGGAAAGGGGCGTGCTAAGGTACCTCAGTGGGAGGAAGGGGAAAGCAGGGCTGAGGTACCTCAGTGGGAGGAAGGGGAAAGCAGGGCTGAGGTACCTCAGAGGCAGGAGGAGGAAAGGGGCGTGCTAAGGTACCTTAGAGGCAGGAGGAGGAAAGGGGCGTGCTAAGGTACCTTAGAGGCAGGAAGAGGAAAGGGGCGTGCTGAGGTACCTCAGTGGGAGGAAGGGGAAAGCAGGGCTGAGGTGGACAGGCAGAGTAGGAGTTGCGCCCATCACCCCCGTATGTCCTACAGACATCTGGCATCCTTGCATGATCCTAAGGCCGCCACATGGAATGCCAGATGGAACAAAGAGACTGTCATGTCATGGTCACACAAACAAACACACACACACACACACACTCACTCACTCACACCAACTCACTCACTCACACACCATCTCTCTCTCTCACTCTATCAGTCACTCACTACCACCAATCCTGTGCTCCAGCATCACCTAAATCCCTGTTAGATTCACTACAGAATCATAACATGATTAGTTTGGACCAATAAGGGATGAATGTGTCCTTTGGTCCTGTATTGTAACCACAGCAATGTGTGTGCCATCTTCCATTTTCCCAGACTGGGCACTGTGACACATTACCTCTCGAGGCCTGCTCAGAGAGGAGGAGGATGAGGAAGGGCCTATGACTGCATCAGCAGGCTGACATAGGGAATTCTGGGAGTGGAATTCATCTGACAGGTCGCTCTCGCTGATATGAAGCACTTCCTGTTCAAAGTTTTACTGGTCAGGAAGAGTGTCACGGATTCACAACCACGCCCTCTGAATAAGACGGCAAGTGATACAGCAGTTTCTGGGTTCTTGCTTAAGTTCACACCCTGACGTAAACTGGAATCAAGACACCTTCAATGGAATAAAAACACGTAAGAGACAAAGACTGAAGACTTATTATAGTCCGTCATTTTCACTTAAATGAACACTATATTGTGTGTTACCAGAAGGGGGCAGTATCACCTCACCTCATTCTTGGTAGGGGAACATTTAGAGAAATTTGTCCCTCCGTTGAGACTCAGGCACCTTTTCTCCAGGCTAGAGAGCCTCTCCTTCTCCTACAAAACATCTCAGAGTGTTAATAAACAATAATATAGTGACCGCTGTGGTCAACAGGATGTGGGGAAACAGGGTTATAACACAGACCGAGGTTGGTGTACCTTGTCCAGTAGCTGGAGGGTATGGTCCCGCTCCCGGCTGAACCTCTCACACTCCTGGGCCGCCTCCAGTCCGAGGCTGCTGGCCCGGCTCTCCAGTGCCGCCACTTTCTTCTGGGCAGGATGTGACAAAACGGGAGAGTCAGTCCCAGGCAGACCAGCACACCACAGACTTCATGCTTAGCCGTAGGGGAGGGTTTGCTGTAGTAAACTCCCTGAATCAGTCCAGTAAAATATTTAGATAAAAAAATGGCTATGGTGCCAATACAACTAATTACTCGACCAAAACCAACAAAGACGCACAGAAAATCACCACATTCATGGGCAGAAATCTGGACTTTGAATGGATAAAGCAGTTTTCTGTTCTTACAGGAAGTGCTTCAAGCCCAAAGTTCACACTCGCACCAGTGGCGGTGTGTGAGCCTGAGCCGGCTGGGCTGAGCCCTAACCCTAACCCTAACCCTAACCCTAACCCAAAAACGTAGCCAGCCTCACACACCCACCTTTCTGTGGGCCAGGCTGCTCTGGTACCCGGCCTGCTCCTGCAGCAGCTTCTGACTCAGAGTTTCCCGCTCGTCCTCCAGGCTGCTCTCCTTCTCCAGCTGCTGGAATTCCAGGTCCTCAAAACGCTTGGTCTCCAAGTCCAGGAGTTCCGACTCCTGATAGGAGTGGTGGTGGGGGGGGATCAGTGCTATCCCAGGTGAAATTCGATTAGGCTGTCCCGTTAAAGCGACAGACCAGGGGGTGCCCTTACCCGCTTCAGTCGCTCCTGCAGCTGCTCTCTCAGGGACTCGGGGCACCCGTGCAGCTGACTCTGCAGCTCCTCCAAGCCCCCACGCAGACTCTCCAGTGCCCGCCGATCTGATTCGACACTCGCCCTTCCCTGACAAAACAAAACATCCACCCCCCAAGGATTCACCTGGATCGTAACGTCACATATTTATGCACCCTGGCATCCACACTATGTAAACGGCATGGTACCTTCTCTTTCTCGCCCTGGATGGCGCTGTCCAACTCGCTCAGTCTGCCCTGCAGCTGTGCAATGGCCTGTGCCTCTGCTTCTGCCCGCTCTAGCTCCCCCTGCCGCTCCCTCTGCAGCAGCGCCCGCTCCAGATCTGCCTGGGGGTGGCAGAAGAGCAGCAGTCCTACAGTGAACCCTAGGTTTCCTTGTGAGTATGAGCCCAGACAAACAGCACACACTTACCCTGATGACAGATAGAGCTTATCAGCCATCATTATCCTCAAGTCACTTCATTATGAGGGAAAATGATAAGGGAGTGTCTGTCTTCCTTCCTCTGCCACTTCCTGTTCATTCCAGCACAGGATAATTGGGTAAAGGCTTCCTAGTGCCTGTCTCCCCCCATCCCCCCACCAAGGGGCATTGAGGGTAGATCTTGATTCCTTACCTCCTCCTGGGACTCCTGCAGCTGCTTCTCCAGTTCCGTGACTCGGTTCTTCAGCTTGTCCACCTGGGCCAGGACTCGCAGCCGTTCTTCTTCTAGGTCTCCCAACTCCGGGGACCCAGATTCCAGTGGGTCCTCGCACTGGTGTGTGTGCAGCAGGAGTCAGATGGAAACATTCATCCACCTCCGTAATACACATGACACCTAACTGCACAGCATCCTTACTGGGGGCGCTCACCTCTTGGTGGGTACTTTCTGTGCTGCTGCTCTCCTCCCTGAGGTTCTCCTCATCGCTCTCTGGCTGCGTTTGCTCCACACCGTCCCCCGCATCCACGCAGGGTCCCCTGCCGCAGGCCCCACCCAGACCAACAAATGGAAAGCCTGTTTTCACGGCCTCAGCTACACCCGGATCTCCCTTGTTGTACTCGGCACACAGGTTCAGGATAGTCTCAAGACGCTGGCGTTCCTGTGGACATGCAGATATCACTGGAGCGGCTGGCCATTTATCCACATGCTCATTCTACAGCAGGCAACAAATGGGTCCTCAATTCACATGGGACAGACTAGTCTATTAAAGGAAAAATATAGCAGAGAATGTGCCAAAACCCAAACATTTCTGCTCTAATTATATCATAACACAGCAAGCACTGTGTCAGAACCTGAACATTTCAGCTGTAATTTTACCACAACATAGCAGGGACTGTGCCAGAACCCAAACATTTCAGCTCTAATTATACCACAACCTTATAACACAGGTTTCCAACATCCCTGCCTCACATCCACAGCCTCTCAATGTCTGAAATAGCCTTCAATATTTATCCCGCGGTCTCCCTCTCACTCCCTGGGATCTAATCAGTCATGTCTCACTCAGGTGCTATTTCCGGGACCAGGGAAACACTGAGGTGCAAGATCAGCCAGGACTCAACAAATATTGCTAAGTCCAGCTCCCCTGTTTCACTGCAGTTTTCTATCCTAAAAACTGACATGCAGAGAAAAATGTTCCAGGCTTACGTCCCACGAACACCAAAATGCCATGTTCTTCAGTAACTTAAAGTTACCTTCACCAGAAATATGTGAGTTCAAGCTAAACAAATATCAGTAATTTATGCTATTGGTTTGCTAAAGAAGACATCGCATATTAGGTTAGGTTAAGTCTACGACATGCATCCTGCTATCAGAGCACACAGATGAACTGACCTAATCCAGCCCATGAAGAGACACAGTGATCTATATATACATCTGCGGCTACGCAGACCCACCCTGCTCTCCAGTGAAGCGGCAAGTCCCCAGCCACCCCACTGCAAACCCCCTTCCTGCAGGGTCATAGCCCATGGACTCACGAGAACGACCTTCCTGCAAGGGGCCTCTGGGTATCTGTGTAAACAGGGGTTGTGCAGCTAGTGCACTAATCGCTTGGGGCGGCGGGGGGGGGGGGGGGGGGGTGGGCGGT
>JAODJU010004367.1:0-14211 GCA_026776725.1 Gnathonemus echidnorhynchus | reverse complement strand
ATCACAAAAACACTATAAGATCATGATTACATTTCTTTTGTCATGCAAGAGTTGAACACAGACAGAAGGCAGTAACACCTATAAATATAAATAAAAAGGAAAAAATGAATATGAAGATGACATCCCAGGGCTGTCAAGTTTGGTCAGCCGGCTGGCGTGAGATTTTCGATTTCAGACAAGTCCGCACACACATTTACACCTATGAGACAGTTTTATTACCTTGTAAATAGTCTGTAGGGTTTGCAAACTACCCCAAACTTAATTTTAGGTTTATACTGTAATAATATAAATTTGCCGTAAGATTTCTTGCGCGAGCGTGAGAGTCCAAAAACGTGAGTCACGCCAGATGCGTGAGAGTTGACAGCCCTGACATTCCTATTTTTAAAGTCCCTTGCTTTGGGTAATACCTCAGAAACAGCATTGGAAAATAAAGAGTTTCTCTCCTTCTCTTTACAGGTTGTCATGCTGTAGAGTCACAGATACAGGCTGTGCTTCTCTGGCTTCAGCTCTGAGGTCAAACCCCTCACACCTGAGAGAGCTGGATCTGAGCTACAATGACACAGGAGACTCAGGAGTGATACAGCTCTCTGCTGTACTGGAGGATCCAAAATGTCAGCTGCAGAAACTCAGGTTAGTTCTCAGACTGTTTCCTTACGAAAAATGTGTATAACAATGTTTAAACTGAGATAATTATATACAGTTCTTCTATCTGTCTGATAAAATGAATTGTGTTTTGTGGCTTTCAGCTGAAATAAAGGAGCCCGTACTGATGGTTTTGTTGACTTTAATGACGTTTGCAGGTCAGAAACCAACGTAAGAGCTAAACAGATAGGACAAATAATAAAGAGATTAACATATTGCATAAGATGTAGCGTGAATGCATCAACATAAACAAAGCATCGACAGCATTAATATAGACATAAGCATTAACCCACCTTGTTACCACTCTCAACTGAAGCTATTTTTATTTCTCTCCCTGTTTCTCCGTTTGTCTCCATGCCCTTTCCTGCACTCCCTTTCCTCGTTCGCATGCTCTCGCTCCACCGGAATCCCACACAAAACAAACGTTTATTTTACAAGAAGTACCAAACTGATGACGTAAAATTACAAAATAAAAGAACCAGAGCTGCTTCACATAGGGGGCGTCTACATGTATCATAATTAGTAGTAAATTGTTTATTTGGAAAAAAAAAAATGTGTAATGCAAATACTTTCTTCAGTGAACTGAGCTGTTTGTCCAGAGCTGAAAGAGTGAAGAGTTATGTATAGATTATGTACAGTTGAACATTTCATATATTTTTCAATCTTATTATTTTTCTTATTTTTTTCTATATTTTGTTACTCTCTTATCATGCACAGCTGCTCGGAGTGACCAGGGTTACGTTCCATTACATGTTGTATGTGTACAACTGTGTACTGACAAATAAACCTTTTGTATCTTTACAGGTTGTCAGGCTGTAATGTTACAGATACTGGTTGTGCTTCACTGGCTTCAGCTCTGAGGTTAAACCCCTCACACCTGAGAGACCTGGATCTGAGCTACAATAACACAGGAGACTCAGGAGTGATGCAGCTCTCTGCTGTACTGAAGGATCCAATATGTCAGCTGGAGAAACTCAGGTTAGAAGCCACAATTTAACAAAGTGAATAAGAAAAAAATATTCATAGCTGTTCTTATTATACGTTAAAATAATACATTACTTAATTGTAGCTGTAATTCGGAATTTATTAAAATATAATTGCAATTTATTATGAATGCTGTCATGGAGTTTAGCTATAAAACAGGCAGCAGTGGGTGTACGAGCATCAGCACTGCAGAGGCTGTATTTACAGAATAACAGTGCAGCTGAAGTCCGGAAACGGGAGTAACTGGCAGGGACTGTGAGAGATGGCTGGTGGAGTCGTCACTCCATGCCAGGGGGGTCTGAGAGTATGGGGGGGGGGGAAATGACAGTGGGTGGTCTCTAAAAGGGAACAAGAGGAGGGTGGGAACCAAACCCAACAAACAGAAAGACAAAAGAGGGACAGAAGCATCACTCAAGCTGTAGCAGGCAGAGACACACAGACACCTATCCGTCAGTCAGAGTGACACGTGTGTGTAGATCCCAGAGAGGTGCTGTCATGATGGTGTTTCCATAATGAACTGATTTATGGGTCCAGAACTGAGAGAGTAAAGAATTTCTCTCTTTCTCTTTACAGGTTGTCAGGCCATAACATTACAGATACAGGTTGTGCTTCTCTGGCTTCAGCTCTGAGGTCAAACCCCTCACACCTGAGAGAGCTGGATCTGAGCTACAATGACACAGGAGACTCAGGAGTGATACAGCTCTCTGCTGTACTGGAGGATCCTAAATGTCAGCTGGAGATACTCAGGTTAGTTCTCAGAATGTTTCCTTACAAAAAATGGGTATAACAATGTTTAAACTGAGATCGTTATATACATTTCTTCCATCTGTCTGATAAAAATAAATGAACTGTTTCATAATTAGTAGTAAATTAGTTATTTGGAAAAAAAATGTCTGTAATATAAATTCTTTCCTCTCTGAACTGAGCGTGTCCAGAGCTGAGACAGTGAAGAGTTTCTCTCCTTCTCTTTACAGGTTGTCAGACTGTAGAGTCACAGATACAGGCTGTGCTTCTCTGGCTTCATCCCTGAGGTCAAACCCCTCACACCTGAAAGAGCTGGATCTGAGCCGCAATGACACAGGAGACTCAGGAGTGATACAGCTCTCTGCTGTACTGGAGGATCCCAAATGTCAGCTGGAGAAACTCAGGTTGGTAGTCAGACTGTTTCCTTGGAAGAATATTTGTATTATAATGAATAATCAGCATAATATTATTCTATATATTAATTGCAATTATCTGTTAAATGACATAACTGTCTCATTATTAATAGCAATTTGGCTATTTAACAATAAATCTATTTTAATGCAGATAATTTCTTCACTGCACTGAGCTTCTTGTCCAGAGCTGAGACAGTAAAGCATTTCTCTCCTTCTCTTTACAGTTTGTCAGGGTGTAGAGTCACATATACAGGCTGTGCTTCTCTGGCTTCAGCTCTGAGGTCAAATCCCTCACACCTCAGAGAGCTGGATCTGAGCAACAATAACACAGGAGACTCAGGAGTGATACAGCTCTCTGCTGTACTGGAGGATCCTAAATGTCAACTGCAGAAACTCAGGTTAGTAGTCAGACTGTTTCCTTGGAAGAATATTTGTATAACAATGTATAATCAGCATTAAATTATTCAATACATTCATTGCAATCATCTGTTAAATGACATAATTATCTCATTATTAATAGCAATTTGGCTATGTAACAATAAATCTATTTTAATTCAGATAATTTCTTCACTGAACTGAGCTGTTTGTCCAGAGCTGAGAGTGAAGAGTTTCTCTCCTTCTCTTTACAGGTTGTCAGACTGTAGAGTCACAGATACAGGCTGTGTTTCTCTGGCTTCAGCTCTGAGGTCAAACCCCTCACACCTGAGAGAGCTGGATCTGAGCTACAATAACGCAGGAGACTCAGGAGTGATACAGCTCTCTGCTGTACTGGAGGATCCTAAATGTCAGCTGCAGATACTCAGGTTAGGAATCAGACTGTTTACAAGCAAATGTATAACAATGTTTAAACTGAGATAATTATATACATTTCTTCTAACTCTGTGATAAAATAAGTGAACTGTTTTTTTAAGTAGTAGTAAATTAGCTATTTGATTAAAAATAAATCTTTGTAATATAAATAATTTCCTCACTGACCTAAGCTGTTTGTCCAGAGCTGAGAGAGTGAATAGTTTCTCTCCTTCTCTTTACAGGTTGTCAGGCTGTGGAGTCACAGATACAGGCTGTGCTTCTCTGGCTTCAGCTCTGAGGTCAAACCCCTCACACCTGAGAGAGCTGGATCTGAGTGGCAATGACACAGGAGACTCAGGAGTGATACACCTCTCTGCTGTACTGATGAATCGTAAATGTCAGCTGCAGAAACTCAGGTTAGTTGTCAGACTGTTTACAAGCAAATGTGTATAACAGTGTTGAAACTGAGATAATTATATACATTTCGTTTAACTCTGTAATAAATGAATGAACTGTTTTAAATTAATAGTACATTAGCTATTTAATTAAAAATAAATGTTTGCAATATAAATAATTTCCTCTCTGAACTGAGCTGTTTGTCCTGAGCTGAGAGAGTGAATAGTTTCTCTCCTTCTCTTTACAGGTTGTCAGGCTGTAGAGTCAAAGATACAGACTGTGCTTCTCTGGCTTCAGCTCTGAGGTCAAACCCCTCACACCTGAGAGAGCTGGATCTGAGCTACAATGACACAGGAGACTCAGGAGTGATACAGCTCTCTGCTGTACTGAAGGATCCTAAATGTCAGCTGGAGATACTCAAGTTAGGAGCCACAATTTAACAATCTGAATAAGAAATAATTATTCACAATTATTATTATACATTTAAATTATGCATCAATTCATTGTAGCTGTAATTGGGAATTTATTAAAATATAATTACATTGTATTATAAATGCCTTGCTGAGGTTCAGCTATAAACCAGGCAGCAGTGGGTGTACGAGCATCAGCACTGAAGAGGCTGTATTTACAGAATAACAGTGCAGCTGAATTCAGGAGACGGAAGTAACTGACAGTGACTGTGAGAGACGGCTGGCGGAGTACACACTCCTTGCCTGGGGGGGTCTGAGAGTAAGAGGGGGGTGTATGGCAGTGGGTGGTCTCTAAAAGGGAACAACAGGAGGGGAGAAACTGAACCAAACAAACAAAAAGACAAAAGAAGGACAGAAGCGTCGCTCAGGCTGTAGCAGGCAGAGACACACAGACACCTGTCCGTCAGTTAGAGTGACACGTGTGTGTAGATCCCAGAGAGGTGCTATCATGATTATGTTTCCTTAATGAACTGATTTATGGGTCCAGAACAGAGAGAGTGAACAGTTTCTCTCCTCTTTACAGGCTGTCAGAATGTAGAGTCACAGATACAGGCTGTGATTCTTTGGCTTCAGCTCTGAGGTCAAACCCCTCACACCTGAGAGAGCTGGATCTGAGCGGCAATGACACAGGAGACTCAGGAGTGATACAGCTCTCTGCTGTACTGGAGGATACTAAATGTCAGCTGCAGAAACTCAGGTTAGTTGTCAGACTGTTTGTTGAGGAAAAATGTGTATGACAAAGTGAATAAGAAATAATTATTCACATCTGTTGGTGGTATACGTTAAAATAATGAATTAATTGTATCTTCAACTGGATTTTCTCAGTTTGTTTATACAGTATATGAATACATTGTATTATAAATACTGTACCAAGGTTGAGCTATAAACCAGGCAGCAGTGGGTGTACGAGCATCAGCACTGCAGAGGCTGTATTTACTGAATAACAGTGCAGCTGAAGTCGGGAGATGGGAGTAACTGGCAGGGACTGTGAGAGATGGCGGGCGGAGTACACACTCCTTGCCTGGGGGGTTTGAGAATAAGAGGGGGGTGTATGGCAGCGGGTGGTCTCTAAAAGGGAACAACAAGAGGGTGGAAAACGAATCAAACAACACAAAGACAAAAGAAGGACAGAAGCGTCGCTCAGGCTCTAACAGGCAGAGACACACAGATACCTGTCAGTCAGTCAGAGTGACACGTGTGTGTAGATCCCAGAGAGGTGCTGTCATGATGGTGTTTCCTTAATGAACTGATTTATGGGTCCAGAGCTGAGAGAGTGAAGAGTTTCTCTCCTTCTCTTTACAGGCTGTCAGGCTGTAAAGTCACAGATACAGGCTGTGTTTCTCTGGCTTCAGCTCTGAGGTCAAACCCCTCACACCTGAGAGAGCTGGATCTGAGCGGCAATGACACGGGAGACTCAGGAGTGATACAGCTCTCTGCTGTACTGGAGGATCCTAAATGTCAGTTGCAGAAACTCAGGTTAGATTTCAGACCGTTTGCTGAGGAAAAATGTGTATGACAAAGTGAATAAGAAATAATTATTCACATCTGTTGGTGGTATACGTTAAAATAATGAATTAATTGTATCTTCAACTGGAATTTGTCAGTTGGTTGATATATGAATATATTGTATTATATATACTGTACTGAAGTTGAGCTATGAACCAGGCAGCAGTGGGTGTACGAGCATCAGCGCTGCAGAGGCTGTATTTACTGAATAACAGTGCGGCTGAAGTCAGGAGATGGGAGTAACTGGCAGGGACTGTGAGAGACGGCTCGTTGAGTTCTCACTCCATGCCAGGGGGGTCTGAGAGTAAGAGGGGGGTATATGGCAGTGGGTGGTCTCTAAAAGGGAACAACGGGAGGGGGGAAACAAAACCAAACAAACACAAAGACAAAAGAAGGACAGAAGCATCGCTCAGGCTGTAGCAGGCAGAGACACACAGACACCTGTCCGTCAATCAGAGTGACATGTGAGTGTAGATCCCAAAGAGGTGCTATCATGATGGTGTTTCCTTAATGAACTGATTTATGGGTCCAGAGCTGAGAGAGTGAAGAATTTCTCTCCTTCTCTTTACAGGTTGTCAGGCTGTAGAGTCACAGATACAGGCTGTGTTTCTCTGGCTTCAGCTCTGAGGTCAAACCCCTCACACCTGAGAGAGCTGGATCTGAGCGGCAATAACACAGGAGACTCAGGACTGATACAGCTCTCTGCTGTACTGGAGGATCCTAAATGTCAGCTGCAGAAACTCAGGTTAGTAGTCAGTAATCAGACTGTTTTCTTGCAAGCAACATATTTTACAGGATGTATAAAACGTAATTATGCAAAGCCATAGTGAGTTATTGGTAGGAACAAACTATTTAATTATTTCAGTAAGAGTAAATTAGCTGTTTGTTTAACAATAAATATATAGGAATGCAAAATTTTTCCTCACTGACCTGAGCTGTGTGTCCAGAGCTGAGAGAGTGAAGAGTTTCTCTCCTTCTGTTTACAGGCTGTCAGGCTGTAGAGTCACAGATACAGGCTGTGTTTCTCTGGCTTCAGCTCTGAGGTCAAACCCCTCACACCTGAGAGAGCTGGATCTGAGCAACAATAACACAGGAAACTCAGGAGTGATACAGCTCTCTGCTGTACTGGAGGATCCTAAATGTCAACTGGAGAAACTCAGGTTAGTTGTCAGACCGTTTGCTGAGGAAAAATGTGTATGTCAAAGTGAATAAGAAATAATTATTCTCATCTGTTGGTGGTATACGTTAAAATAATGAATTAATTGTATCTTCAACTGGAATTTGTCAGTTAGTTTATATATGAATACATTGTATTATAAATACTGTACTGAAGTTGAGCTATAAACCAGGCAGCAGTGGGTGTACGAGCATCAGCACTGCAGAGGCTGTATTTACTGAATAACAGTGCAGCTAAAGTCAGGAGACGGGAGTAACTGGCAGTAACTGTGAGAGATGGCTGGCGGAGTACACACTCCTTGCCTGGGGGGTCTGAGAGTAAGAGGGGGGTGAATGGCAGTGGGTGGTCTCTAAAAGGGAACAACAGGAAGGGGGAAAACCAAAGCAAACAAACAGAAAGACAAAAGAAGGACAGAAGCGTCACTCAGGCTGTAGCAGGCAGAGACACACAGACACCTGTCCGTCAGTCAGAGTGACACGTGTGTGTAGATCCCAGAGAGGTGCTGTCATGATGATGTTTCCATAATGAACTGATTTATTGCTCCAGAGCTGAGAGTGAAGAGTTTCTCTCTTTCTCTTTACAGGTTGTCAGGCTGTAGAGTCACAGATACAGGCTGTGTTTCTCTGGCTTTAGCTCTGAGTTTAAAGCCCTCACACCTGAGAGAGCTGGATCTGAGCTACAATAACACAGGAGACTCAGGAGTGATACAGCTCGCTGCTGTACTGAAGGATCCTAAATGTCAGCTGGAGAAACTCAGGTTAGTAGTCAGACTGTTTCCTTGCAAGAAACATGCATTACAGGATGTACAAAACGTAATTATGCAAAGCTATAGTGAGTTTTTGGTATGAACAAACTATTTAATTATTTCAGTAAGAGTAAATTAATTGTTTGTTTAACAATAAATATATTGTAATGCAAATATTTTCCTCACTGCTCTGAGCTGTTTGTCCAGAGCTGAGAGAGTGAAGAGTTTCTCTCCTTCTCTTTACAGGCTGTCAGACTGTAGAGTCACAGATACAGGCTGTGCTTCTCTGGCTTCAGCTCTGAGGTCAAACCCCTCACACCTGAGAGAGCTGGATCTGAGCAACAATAACATAGGAGACTCAGGAGTGAAACAGCTCTCTGCTGTACTGAAGAATTATAAATGTCAGCTGCAGAAATTCAGGTTGGTAGTCAGACTGTTTCCTAACAAAAAATGTGTATAACAAAGTGAATAAGAAATAATTATTCATGTCTGCTGGTTGTATACGTTAAAAATAATGAATTAATTGTAGCTTCAATTGGAAATTGTCAGTTTGTTTATACATAAATACATTGTATTATAAATGCTGTACTGAAGTTGAGCTATAAACCAGGCAGTAGTGAGTGTATGAGCATCAGCACTGCAGAGACTGTATTTACTGAATAACAGTGCAGCTGAAGTCGGGAGACATGGGTAACTGGCAGTGACTGTGAGAGACGGCTGGCGGAGTCCTCACTCTTTGCCAGGGGGGTCTTAGAGTAAGAGGGGGCTGTATGGCAGCAAATGGTCTCTAAAAGAGATCAACGGGTGGGGATGAAACCAAACTAAATAAACAGAAAGACAAAAGAAGGATAGAAGCGTCGCTCAGGCTGTAGCAGGCAGAGACAGACAGACACCTGTCCGTCAGTCAAAGTGACAAGTGTGTGTAGATCTCAGAGAGGTGCTGTCATGATGTTGTTTCCTTAATGAACTGATTTATGGGTCCAGAGCTGAGAGAGTGAAGAGTTTCTCTCTTTCTCTTTACAGGCTGTCAGACTGTGGAGTCACAGATATAGGCTGTGCTTCTCTGGCTTCAGCTCTGAGGTCAAACCCCTCACACCTGAGAGAGCTGGATCTGAGCGGCAATAACACAGGAAACTCAGGAGTGATAGAGCTCTCTGCTGTACTGGAGGATCCTAAATGTCAGCTGCAGATACTCAGGTTGGTAGTCAGACTGTTTCCTTAAAAGAAAATGTGTATAAGATTGTTTAAACTGCGATAATTATATACAGACGCTCCTCTACTTACGAATGAGATACGTTCCGAATCACCATTCGCAACTTGACTTGTACGTAAGTCGTTATTCAACATCATTTTATGGGTACTAAGAACTAGGATGCTGGGAGTACGCACGCTACGCTGCTGTGCGGCGGGAGTAGTGGCCAGAAGTCTTACTAGGCGGAATTGGCGTGCAGAAAAAAAAAATGATGTTACAGACAGGAAAACGGAGTCCCATAAACACAATTTGGACTTACAGTCCTCTTCCTTCGTATGTCTGAAAGTTCATAAATAGAGGAGCGTCTGTAGATTTCTTCTAACTGTCTGATGAAAAAATTAACTGTTTCATAATTAGTAGTGTGTAATATAGATACTTTCCTTTCTGAATTAAGTGAGTGTCCAGAGCTGAGAGACTGAAAGGTTTCTCTTCTTCTCTTTACAGGCTGTCAGGCTGTAGAGTCACAGATACAGGCTGTGCTTCTCTGGCTTCAGCCCTGACGTCAAACCCCTCACACCTGAGAGAGCTGGATCTGAACTACAATAACACAGGAGACTCAGGAGTGATACAGCTCTCTGCTGTACTGAAGGATCCTAAATGTCAGCTGGAGAAACTCAGGTTAGGAGCCACAATTTAAGACAGTGAATAAGAAGTAATTATTCACAGCTGTTATTATTATAGTTTAAAATAATGCATTAATTAATTGTAGCTCAAATTGGGAATTTGTTAAAATATAATTACATTTTATTATGAATGCTGTCATGGAGTTTAGCTATAAACCAGGCAGCAGTGGGTGTACGAGCATCAGCACTGCAGAGGCTGTATTTACTGAATAACAGTGCAGCTGAAGTCGGGAGATGGGAGTAACTGGCAGGGACTGTGAGAGACGGCTGGCGGAGTCCTCACTCCATGTCAGGGGGGTCTGAGAGTAAGAGGGGGGTGTATGGCAGTGGGTGGTCTCTAATAGGGAACAACAGGAAGGGGGAAACCGAACTAAACAAACAGAAAGATAAAAGAAGGACAGAAGCGTCGCTCAGGCTGTAACAGGCAGAGACACACAGACACCTGTCTGTCAGTCAGAGTGACACGTGTGTATAGATCCCAGAGAGGTGCTATCATGATGGTGTTTCCTTAATGAACTGATTTATGGGTCCAGAACTGAGAGTGAAGAGTTTCTCTCTTTCTCTTTACAGGCTGTCAGGCTGTAGAGTCACAGATACAGGCTCTGCTTCTCTGGCTTCAGCGCTGAGGTCAAACCCCTCACACCTGAGAGAGCTGGATCTGAGCTACAATAAGACAGGAGACTCAGGAGTGATACAACTCTCTGCTGTACTGGGCAATCCAAAATGTCAGCTGCAGATAATCACATGATAATCTTGCAATCGATGTATATGCAAAGAGATATATTGTCATGACCTGTCCTGTCCATCCCCTGGTATGACCAGCAGGGGTTGCTGCTGGTCCTCCAGATCCCTCCAAAATTATATTAACCCAAGTAGGGGAGACCAGAGGCAATGCAAACAGTGAGTGCAGATATGGCTATGGCAGCATAAGTAGGAGGGAGAGGCAGGTGGGAATGCAGGGATGGGGAGTCCCTGAACGTCAGCACTTCAAATCTACAATGGGGTGTGAAGCTAGAGTGACAGCACTTACAGTTCAGTTCATCGCACGCCAAGTCCCTGCAAGTTTGACTAATTGTGTTTTTAGTCTCTTGTATGAGAACGCTCTGCAGCCTGCCATTATTCTTCTTTCTCCTCTAGTTACTAATAGCTATGCTTCTCCTTGAGATCAAAGCAGGGAAAGAGAATTTTATCAGCTGGTCTCTGTTAGGTCTCTAAGATATTCTGGTGCAAAGCCTCTGTGTTTATCATAACGAAATCTTTAGCTATCCTGCACAGGTGTTCTATCTCTGAGAGCTCTTATATATCATCTGCTATGACAGATACATAACTGTGTGTTGGTGCTGGGTGATAATTTGGTAATTTAAACAGTCTCAGTCACCAGATGCCATCAGTTTAACTAAAGTAATTGATCTGAAGAACTACAGAAATCCATTTGCAGGCTTTGGGAGTTCCTGGGATAATGTGCTGGCTTCTGTCTTATCTGAATGATCACAAGACAATTGATTGAATTAAAAATACATTTATTTGCATAAACCTCAAAACTACAGCAAACCATTTGATGTGATGTTGGTATTAATATCGCACATTGTCCAGCCCTATAATATACTACAGCCATTTTCCAATTCAGTACAAAATTCCCTGCCTCACCTTATGTCAGTCAGCCCCGCTAACAGTTTTTATGCCAGTGGAAAACCAACACCTTGTAGTACTGTACTTCTTTGATATGGTTGTGATCATGCAATTCTGAAGAGTTACAAATATATTGTGAATTAAAGAACTGGCTTTTAAATACAGCAAAATTATTCTCTTGGAAATTTAACTAAGTTTGACTCATTCCCTACCAGTATTTTAGCAGTCACTATTGATTACAAGCCAAATACAAGCCTGCCCAGACATAGGTGCTGGTTCTCATCCTGAGAAGTTGTTGCTTTTCATGGATATTACAGCTGTGTGTGGCATCCAAACCTGTTTTTCATTGTAATTAATCAGTTCATACAGCTTACATGCAATAAAGACAATTAAAGACTGGGAGTGATGCAGGCATTTTGAAAAGAAAATCCACAGCATTTGTTAAATTGCATGAATTTGCCATATAAACACAGAATATGAAAATACAACACACACACAAATTTGTATTCATATCTTTGTGGTGACCGTTCATTCATTTATCTGGAGAAAACTCTAAATCCCAACATGAGGACCTAAACTCCTACCCAGCCCTATCCATCACCATAAGTAACAAAACAAAATACGAGACTTATGGCTCTTTTAGGATCTTGATTGCATTGACAGATCACCAAGCAATGTGAAGGACCTACTGAGAGCCAGGCCTTGGCTTTCTCTAAATGGAAACAGGTATTTTCATTCTTTTGCTCAGGGTCTGTGTTTTGTTCTTATACCAGATAACGTGTCTTTGTGCACTGGGTTTGGATACAAGCCATTTCTGAACAGCAGCCCTGTCATAAATTCCAGCTCTGCAAAGGTCACAATGAACAGTTTTTGTTGTGCTTCTAAGAGGTTTATACATCTATCTGTCCATCCATCCATCTCTGTAGGTGAGCTTCAGCTTGTGACCACTGTGCCTCTTTGCTGGTTGAGTTTCTCCAGGTTTGATATATATTACCATGATTTCTGAAGCTCTTCCCCACAGCACATTTACTTTAAGGTTTATGTGACCAACATACCTGGAATGCAGGCAATGACTCCCTGACCTCTGCAGACTATCAGCTGCCTCATGTTGCTTTGAAAAGGGTGGAGTGTCAGACCTCTTTTATAGCTGATAAATACTACTAACTAGCATACAACCCGGGATGGGGCACCAACCCACCACACACACACACACAATCGTGTAAACATATCTCTGTGGGGACCACTCATTCATTTCTATGGGAAAAATACTAATGCTAACTATGACAACCTTAACCCCTACCGAGCCCTAACCATAACCATAAGTAAGATTTACTGTACGGTATTCACATTAGCAGCTTTCAGCTTCATATTAGAACTGTGTAACACAAATATTGTTAAAAAAAAGGTGCCGGTCGCCCTAAAACAGCCCACAAAGTCCTGTGGTGGAAATGAACCAATAGAGACAGAGCGCAATGCGTCACACCGCCCCCCGGAGGGGGAAACATTCCATTGCTCTCCATTGACTTGTACTGGGAGGAGGTGCCTCTTTGTCACTTTTGACTGCTAACAAAAAATTGAAACATGCCTAAAAGCTGCTGTGTGACAGGAAGCACTATCGACGAGGTAAAGAACCCAGAACTAAGTCATTGTGAACTGCCAAAAAAAAAAAATGAACGTTTAAGGCAGGGTTCCCCAAATCCAGTCCTGAAGGCCCAGAATCCAGCACAGTCTGCAGATGTCCCTGCTCAAAAACACCTTAACAAGTTAATTAACAGGTTTACCAGGTATGTTTGAACAGGGAAATCTGCCTCTTGGATTCTGGCCGTCAAAGACCAGAATTGGGGAACCTTGCTTTAAGGGGAGAAAAGTTTCATGCACACAGGCAATAAAGATGGAACACAACCATCATACTCTGAAAACTACGAGAGTTTTGTCTTCAGCAAGTATAAGAGACTTCTCACTGACTAAAGCACATCTCTTACTGAGCTCCACAGCAGGTGTCTTGCCATCACGTAGCACAATGGAGATATATGAAAAACAGGAAATGCCCAAGAAAGCAGCACATATTTAAAAGGAAATGGTTCTAACTGAGGACATTACACTACCAGAAGAGACAAAAATGTGTAAATTCCATTGTAAGGTTACAAAGTGCAGTTTTATTCAGGCTTAAAGGCTAGTTATGGCTGTACCCCTTCCTAAAATTTCGTTGGTCTCTCAACGAAATTGACACCATCTTCTCGACGAGAAGCCTAGGTTCGGGGGAACCTGACTGTCCTGCAGGAACGTACTCAGCTGGTTACATGATAGACAGATGGGAGAAGTGGAGGGTTGTGTGTCGTGTGTCTGGCAGCTCTTTCCGTGGAGGATATCAAAGCTATCTACCTATTCGGAACTGTGATTACAGGTCTTATGCTGATTGGATTAGGCATTGCCCTGGTTTATCGAAGATTGAAGAAAACGGTGACAGCCGCTCAAAGCCCCACTAGGCTGGCCGGGATGGCAGAGCTGTTGGCACTCAGACTGTGACTATTGATCGCAAATTGGATAACATCACTGTGACAATTGATCGCAAAATTGGATAACATCACGGAGAAGCTCACAGCTTTGCAAAGGATTTTGGACGGCGGAGACCAGCGTGGACAATAGAAGAGCTGTGAAATTACAGCTTCTCGCCCGGAAACCCAAACAACCCTATCCTATCTGCTTTTGGCTCCCCCCTAATCAGCATTGACCTCAGCCAAGGCCGCTGCTGAATTAACAACTGCCCCGGAAGAACAAGGCAGTGAGACTCTCTTGCCTTCCTCTCCCCCAATCCCAAGGACACCTGGATACACACACACA
>JAODJU010004366.1:0-14332 GCA_026776725.1 Gnathonemus echidnorhynchus | reverse complement strand
GCCTTAAGTATTTCACATGGCTATCGTATATACAGTACTGTGCAAAAGTCTTAGGCAGTCCAAAGAAATGTTTAAAGTTATTTGACGCAAGTTCAGATTTCATATCACAGGCCCGTAAAATCAGGAGTGATGTACTGACTTGTAGAGCGTCAAGTCGCCCTGCAGGGGAGGGCCTTCCCTGTCGGGGGCTGTGCTCGACGGGGGGGGCGGGGCATGGTGCGTGTCATGGGGGTGCCGCGTCTCTAGCGCCTCCTGCGGGCTCAGGTGGAACGTCACTGGGATGACTGGCAGGAAGCTGATATACCTGCAGAGCAGAGTCAGTGTGGGAGTCATCGTCAGAAGCAAAGACTCCAAAGAGTCAGAGGAGAGGCATAGAGCTCAGGGACTCCGTAATGTAATATGAGCAGCACAGAGACTGAGAAAGCAGAGCCTGGGTCTCAGCAGACGCCCACCTCTTGGCCAGCGTGATGTTGTAGTAGCTGAAGAGCAGGGGCCAGTGCCGGAAAGACAGATGTTTCCATGCTTCCCCGTCCTCAGGGCCCCAGCGGATCTGGGGCACAGCCCGGCCTGCTGCCTGGGGGGCGTGTCCCTGGGACAGGTTCTCTGGCAGAGCAGGGGTCGGCTCAGCGGGGGGCAGGACGCTGAGCGTGCTGGTGGGGTCACCGCGCGGGAAGACGGGGGCCACGCCCAGATGGGGCAGCCCCCCCTCGCCCAGCGGGCTCTGCTCGGACACCTGGGCAGCCAGGTAGGTGCGCAGACCCGCCGGGTCCGTGTACACCAGGATGCCGATCCAAATCACCGTGCCGACCTGACGGAGACGGCGGACGCAGTCAGACGGGCTCCGCTAAACCACGGCGGACGGGCGACTCCGAAGGCTCCGCGGCCGTCTCACCATGATGATGCGCTGAGCCAGCCGCGTGCGGGCCAGGAAGTACACCACCCGCAGCCTCTTGGGGAGCCGCAGGTTCCGGAAGGCGGGGGGCTGCAGGGTGATCGTGTGCGGGGAGGGGCGGGGGGGCGGCGGGGTTTCACGAGGCCGGAGGGGCCCGGGTTTCGAAGGGGGCATCCCCGCCTCAGCCGGGAGCCGCCGGTTCAGGTCGGCCAGCTGGAGAAAGGGGAAAGGGCAGCAGAGCCCGTACTGGTTGCTAGGAGACAGGATGGGGGTGTGGCTAACAGTCTCACGGGAGACTGTCCTTATCCAGAAGGAAAAGCGTCCCATGTGACACATAATTGAAGTTTTAACAGTGTAACAGTGTTAATATTACTAACGCGGCATCAGCCCCCTGTTCATACACGGGGCAGGATGATGCATCGTCTACATGTCTAGGTGTCGTAGCATCGGAGTCGTCTCACCTCCATGCGACGGATGTCGATTGAAAGCACTGTGGTGAAAAAAAGCATCTGGAGGAAGAAATCAGAGACCAGCCCCACCACAGCAAACAGGCAGAACTCCTGGAAAGAGAGGGGAGGGTTTGTGGGTCACAGGGCACTGAGCTTGGGATCTGTCTGCAGGGGGGGGTGTGTGTTTGTGAAAGACAGGTACCTGAATGGCTGGGACCAGGGTGAAGTATCCAATGAGAATGATGCACAGCTCAGTAGCCATGTTCTTCATAATGGACCAGCTCTCGTTGCTTAGCCCTACAGTGCAAACATGTTGCTCCAGTGACTTTACACATACAGCCACAGCACACGCTTGGCCTGACGTTAGCATGCACTGATGGAGCGCTGCACGTTTAACGCTCACCCTGAGCTATGCGCAGTTTGACCTCCAGGTCAACAGGGGTCGACACCACGGACTTGGTGAGGACGAGCACGTTCTCCAAGCCGATCACCACCACCAGGTAGGGGAAGATCTCCCTGTGAAAGTGAGAGTGAAACAAACAGAAAAGCAGTGATAAGAAACATGGGTGAGAGGTCAACCTGTAGCAAAACAGCCATGAGTCATCAAAGTCCACAGCCACCATGCAGGTTGTGTAACCAGCCTCGTAAAGACGGCCAGACTGTAGGCCTGTCCCAGGGTGGTCTGACCCGGCAGCCACTGCAGAGAGGAGAGCGTCACGCCACTGACTGCAGGTGCCAAGACAGGCCACACCTCTCCCCAAACCCCACCCCACAGGGAAGTCCCACTGTCCCGAGTATCAGGGTTAGCAGCCCCCCAGTGTAAAACCCAGAGCACTTGGACAAAACAAGAGTAAACTGAGACCCTGCAGGGGGCGCTGTGAGGCTCTTACCCTCCATTGAGTGTGGGCGTCAGGCCGAAGAGGGTACAGAGCCCCACAGACATGAGGAGTGAGCTGAGAACCGTCACCACGGCAGCCAGAGCGAGGCCCCACTTGGACCTGACCATGTCGATCTTTCCTGTGGGGGAGGGAGGGGAGGTCAGGGTATGGTAGGGGCATCCAGCGCGCGGGCAGAGACACACACAGCGGGCGAGCGAGCGCCAGCCTCACGGGTGGAGAAGTAGATGTAGGCGAAGAGGATGATGTAGGTGGTGAGCAGGGGGATGAGCTCCGCCACGCCGATCTCCTCCTTGAAGTAGACGTGCACCATGTGCTCCTGGCGCAGGCTGCAGTTCGACGACGGATGCAGCTGCTTGAGACGCGACCTCAGGCTGCCCAGGAACCTGAGGGGTCGAAAGGTCTCATCGTGAAGAGAAATGGGGGCATTGCTGGGTTCCATTTACCACAGAGGTAGGAAGCTGGAGCCGGGAATGTCGGAAACAGCGTAGTAATACCACGGACCCGTTTCAAAAAGCTAAATTTCTTGCTTAGCCGGATTAAAGATTAGACAGCTGATAGCTTAGCTTGTCAGATTTAAGGTATCCCAGATTAAATGGCATTTACCTTCACTCACTAACATTTAGCCCAGACTACCTTAAATCTTACAAGTTATCTGGCTTTCTGAAACAGTCCCCAGTTCTAGCCTGGGTAATTGTTAGTCACTGTTAGTAATATCAGTTAATAATACATTATGTGGTATTTGGCACATAAGAACACCGCAGCAACACGTCCACAGATAGCGGTCGGACATTTAATGAGCCACAAATATGACGTAAGTGCTAATAAACAATATATAACTACAGCTTTAACTTCTACTGATAAAGGGTGCCGCCATCTTGAATTCTGAAGTCGGGATTGTGTAGATTCCTCTGACTTTCCATATAGGAATTCTAACTTCAGGGGTGTTACAGTTGAAATTTCCTACTAGATACCGGCAGCGTAAAGCTCTGAGCCCCAAATTCCCAGTAACTGCTGCTCTTAGACACTGCTACAGAGTGTGCTGGACAGAAAGATGTAAAAGGGGCGGGACTAGGCCTGACTGATGCCCACACCATCCACTGACCTGGCGTCATAGCTCCGCAGCGCCATGGTAACAGTGTAGGTGACCACGCGTTTGCCACTGTTCAGGCTGACCCCTGTTTGCTGGCCACGGACTCCGAACAGCAGGTCTGCAAGAGACAGAGTGTCACATGTGGCACAGACACTGACACAGGACATCACCCTCGACTTTAAAAACTTTAAAAACTGTTGTTTCATAGGAAGGTCGAAAGTATGCACTCGCTAAGCAGTATAAACAGCACACAAAAGTACGAGCACATAATCGACGAACGGCTAATCTTCTCTGAATGAGGGCAAAGGGAGTGTACAGACAGAATGGGAACAGCCAATACCCTTCCAAAGAGAGTATTGACCCACCCATGCCCCGCCCATAGCCACGCCCACTGCCACGCCCACCTTTCAGGGTGGCAGACACATGCAGGCCTTTAGGTTCATGCTGCTGGACCGTCTTCAGCAGGTCCGGGTCCGTATCGAACAGCTCCCGCTGGTTCTGCCAGTAGTTGCCAGGGGAGACGATGAGGCAGCCGTGCTCTGGGAGAATGGTCTGCAAGCGCCGTAACCCAGGCAACAGGTCCGTCACCTGGAGGCACAGTGCCTCTAGGCTTCGAACCCCAGAACTGCAGCACAGGATGAAAGAGAAGCACGGCAGTGTAAAGCCCAGCATTTCACAGCACACGCCACGCACAAAGATACACCAGCAGCACATTCAAATATCATTTAATACCTACAGAGACCAGCGATCCAAACAAGGCAAACTGGAAATCGCTCCCCAAACCTGTCAGAGTGCACGTGGCTGCGGATCTCGTCCAGCAGGGCGAAGACGCGTCCCAGCGGGGACCTGAAGGCATCCACCGGGACCAGCTTGCTGTCCCAGGGAGACACCGCCGCCTTCACCAGCACCTGCTGGATGTACGCCACAGGGGGGCCGTGGTACTGGGGGGGCCAGGGGTCAGAGGTTAAACACCGGCTGTCCACATCACAGACGTGGCACATCAGACACACACACTCACCCATTCGGGCCGCTCCCCGGGCTCCCCACCAGGGTCCTCTGGGGGCACTGTGTAATCACGCACTCCTGTGGTGAACTTCTCCGGCCCCGCCCCAGGCAGGGGCAGCTTCAGCAGAGGGTAGCTGGGGCAAGAAGGGATTGGCCAAGTGAATTTGGAGGACATGCACACAGTTCGCTATTGATGGGCAAATGAAGCTTCATGAACCATTTGCTGCATATTTTTGACCCCACTAGTTGGTGCTCTTGGTTTACTTTGGGACATGCTTTGAGCCCTTTTATGAAAGGAGAGCACCATCTAGTGGGGTCAGAAAATACAGCAAATGGTTCATGAAGCCTCATATGCCCATCACTACAGTTCACCCACACACAGCTTTTGCACAGCTGGTCCGTAGGTGTGAGACTTGTGGTTAGGCTGGGGGTACTCAGTCACACGGAGGACTATTAAAAACAGCAAATTTTACATAACAAAATCATTTTGCGATGCTCTCAGGCTGCCTGGGAAATGTGCTTCATTCATTAACACAATAAAAAAAGCCATCCTTGAACAAAATTCCCCAGACAGGATTTACTGAAAAGGATCGAGACGGACATGAATGAAAGGCGTGACCAAAAGCCTGGGAAGAGTGTGTGTGTGTGTCACTGGGGAGTTCACCATCCGTTAGTGAGCGGCATTCACAAATGCCATCCGGCTGGCACAGAAAAACCTTCCCTCAGGCAGGAGGGAACATTTCCACAAGGTCACGTTACCACGGCCTCATTGGCTCAGCTCCCACGGGGCTGAAGGATCCTCACGGCCACCAGCTGAATCACGCTTTCCTGTCCTTTGGCAGGCGAGGTCCCTGTGCACCAGCACACAGCGTACAGGGAGGAGGACAAGTCGGCCTGGACGAGACGAGGAACTCACCAGCATGCGAGGATGCAGACTGCGGTGAAGAGGATGATGGGAACAGGGTAGGAGGCGCACAGCAGGCCGTGCCAGTAGAAGGCGGCCGAGATCTTCTGTCGCAGCCTCTCGGTCACCGTCATCGTGGGGGCAGGGTCAGCTGACTGCCACGGGGCGGGGGCGCCGTGCAGCTGAGGAGGGGGGCGGAGGGGAGCATCCAGTGGCCTGGAGAGAGAGAGAATGGGGGAAGCCCCCCCTTGGTATAAAGGTCTCATACTAACGGCTCATTCCTTTATATATCGCAGCAAGGCTGGACTCTCCCGTGTGACATTTGTGACACCAGGTTCATGCTGCTCAGGGTGTTTTCGTGTCGCTCACTGGAAGCCAAGCCCAGCCGCACTTTTCTTATTTAGCATTTCCTGCCGTTGAAATGTATTCTGCCAAGAGCCTCAGCCAAATAAACTGATGCAACGGAGTAGGACGTATAAACAGCCGCATCCATGGTCCAACAGATGATCTCACACTGGGGTTACAAGCGAGTCCGTGTTCTTAACCAGCATGTTATCTGCTGCTCTGCACTCACTAATCTTATCAGGGGACCATTTGTTTTTGGCAATAACTTTCTCTCAGAATAATGATATATGGTTTTCTTGCCCTTTTCCTAATGAGGCCACAAATACTCACAAAGCTGCCCCTGTTCCACTGGAGTACCTTTGTACTTTGGACAGCTGATAAATGTCATGCTGTGTACAATAATGTCATACGCTGGCCTCTGCAAGGTTGCTCGGCCTTTGCCGATACAGACCCCAAACGTCACCTCCAGTCTGAACAACCTCACCGCCATTCCTATATCAGAGGGGGGTTCCTCACATGACTCTTGAACACCATCCAAATGGAGGAGAGATTAAATCCTGGACCAGTCTTGCACCCAGGAGGTTGATTCTGGTCAGACGGGTCTCTAAAACCTCTCTAAAAGCAAGCTTGCAATAGGAATGCTTCACAATAACAAACCTTATTCCATGACGGGAACTGGTAGCTCATGAGCAGACAACCAGCTGCTAGGATCGTGTCTGAAAAATACCAAATTAAAATACCAAATTAAAACAGAAGAAGGGTCTCACCATGCCTGCTCTGGCATTTACATCTTCCTTTCCCTTGCAGACAGCCTGCTCGTCGCGCTTACAGACACGGCCTGACACAGGATGTGGCAGCAGGCCACAGGTCCAGGCTGAGGCAGCTTCAAGCCCAGACTGGTGGTTTACAGTTGAACATAAAGGCACTCGGCGGTTTTGGCAGCTGGATATATCTGATGTTGGTCTGGGCGATACGAGCACATACACACGACAGCAAACTGTGTCAATGCAAACATGAATAAACAATAAATAAGATTAATATATTTTCAGCTGCCCACTCAAAGGGCATAAAGAATTCATCTGCTTGTTTCGTTCACCCTCCTGTCCAGACTAACTGAGGCATGCAGCAGAGACACACACCCCCTGTCCCACAGAAGGTACATCTGCTGTGCCCCATGCATGTGTGGGTGTGTATGCACACCTCCTCGGGGTCCGTGCTAGATTAGCGCGAGGACCAGACCCACCTGGGCCCTTCGGGAAATGCACTCACACCCACATGCATACATCACCACACCCCGCATGCCTGAGCTCACGTTCGGTGTAGTACTCCGGCTTGTAGCAGAACGAGGCGACAGCGTCGCAACACAGAGAGCGGAAACAGGCGCGGCGTTGCCAGATCACCAAACTGGATATTCTGGACTGTAACACAGCGTGTGGTGGGACCAGCAGATACCATATAGCTGAAAGCCCTAAGGGGGAGGGACAGACTAATCACAGTATGCTGCCAGGGAAGTGAGGTACATGTTCAACACTACTGCTGTTAGAAGTACCAAGGCTTTAAAAGCACCCATGACAGGAATAATCATATAAATAACCTCTTAACGAGGGGCGCCTCTGCATGCAGAAAGGAGAGTGCAACGTGGCAGTAATGCAGCAGAAATGCAACAGCGAGGGCTAAACAGACATTTCCCTGAAACTACACCACCAATTTAGGGATTTAAGGAAAACTGTATTATTTCACTGAGGTAGACAGCGCGGTGGATAAGGATTCGAGCGCCTGACCTGGAAGGCTGCAGCGAAGCCGAGAAACAGGGCGCAACCTAAAGCAGCGTAACTGATCTTTTGTTAAGGTTTCATTACCAACAGTCATTAAAACCTAAAGCAGAGAAATGACACCGTGACCGAGGGTCAGGGCCGTACGCCGAACTGGTAAAGCAAAACAGACCCCGCGTACCCCACCAAAACCCCTAACCCTAACGCACCGACAACGGGTCATCTGTTCAACAAATTCAAACAGTAACGCTGTTAACCCGTGAACTATGGGACCTCGTAAAATGTACTTTTAAATCGGTATAACTACTTCTTGTATGAGCATAACGTGTCTATGTCTGTAATTGTTATGCATGCGTGTATATGTTAACTTGTGGACATGTAATGCATGTCTGCGTGTTATGGGCGCATATGTACCGTATGCAAAGCCTTACGTTACTTTTATGAAATGCACGGCTGTCAACTCGCACGCATCTGGCGTGACACTCATGCTTTCAGTCTCTCACGCAAGAAATCTTACGGCAAATCTGTATTATTCCATTACAAACCTAAAATTAGCCACAGCAAATGCATTGGGGTAGTTTGCAAGCCATACAAAATATTTACAAGGTAGTAAAACTGTTACATACATATAAATGGATTTGCAGACTTGTCTCAAATTGAAAATCTCACTCCAGCCAGTTGACCAAAGTTGTCAACCCTGGTAATGTGTGCACCTGTAATGCTTAGAATGTCTGCATGTAATGTTGTGTGTACATGCAATGCATATGTAAGGTTTGTATAAATGCGTGTAAATGTAATGCGTACATAATGCGTTTGTATGTAATGTGTATGATGAATATGTATGTGTGTGACGGTTCCGTAGTCCGTGTAGTGCGGATAACGGCGCCTCTGCGCTCGCTCGCTCGCGCCCAAAGCGGCCCGTGCACCGGCTCCCACCCCCGCGACTCCCCGTCGCCTAAGCCCCTTAGCATGCTAAGCTAACGGCGCGGAGCCGAATTGAGCCTGTCACACGCGACCCGAAAGCGAATTCGGCTCTGCTTGGACGTCGACCGACCGCCTCCCGCTGCCGACAGCGCCCCGCGGCCGCTCACCTCACTGCTCTTCTCCCGTCCCGGAGCCGCGATGATCAGTCCAGGGACCGCTCTCACGCTGCTGTGATACGGCCGAGCCTATGACAACAGAGGCGTGAACCCCAGGCTGGCCCTCTACACTCCGACCTCTCACCCCGGCGACGGCACGCCCGCCAGAGTCGGGAAGGGCGACCTCTGCTGGAGGCGGATAGGAACGGAGCTCGTAATCTCATCGCGTTGCATCACGTTATGGAGACACATGGCCATGTCTTACGCGTACGTACTGTATATAAAATATGCATGTTGCCAGTTTTTATTGACCGATTTATCTTTTGTGCTACATTGCTCCTCAAAGACAGAGTATGTATAAACCATCATATTTTACACAGAAGTGACAGCATCGTGTGGGAGATAGGTGGGTATCACAACATGTCGGGACAAGTCATTACACAAAAGCACAAAGACTGCGGTCAAAAATATTCTCCTTTAAATGTATAATATGTACTTTCCCATCACGGAAGTCTACAACACACCCCAAATGACACGCGTATATATTAACAGATTATCTTAAACCTTTATTCAATGGTATTATATGTATAACCTGTTTCCCCACATTTTTTAACTATTTAAAACCCATCTTCTCAATCCCTCTTACGCAACTGTCATGACAGTCTACAATTTTTGCAATCTTATGGCAAATCCATATTATTCCATTATAGACTTAAAATTAGCTCCATCAAAAAGCACTGGGATAGTTTGCAAACCTTACAGACTATTTACAAGGTAATAAAACTGTTACATACATGTAAATACTTGTGCATGTGTGTGCAGACTCGTCTCAAATTGAAAATCTCATGCCAGCCAGCTGACCAAAGTTAGCAACCCTGTGTAATGGCGTGTTCGGTAATGTGGCTCTACACCGTGTAATGGCGTGTTCGGTAATGTGGCTATACACCGTGTAATGGCGTGTTCGGTAATGTGGCTCTACACCGTGTAATGGCGTGTTCGGTAATGTGGCTCTACACTGTGTAATGGCGTGTTCGGTAATGTGGCTATACACTGTGTAATGGCGTGTTCGGTAATGTGGCTATACACTGTGTAATGCCATGTTCGGTAATGTAGCTATACACTGTGTAATGGCGTGTTCGGTAATGTGGCTATACACTGTGTAATGCCATGTTCGGTAATGTAGCTACACCGTGCGACAAGTTCTCTGGAGCAGCCATATTGGTATGGGGCGTGAGAAACCAAGTGATATGAATAAGATCCACATCACCAGCCAGGGCTGCGGTGACACACCTCCCTGTGCACCTACAGCCCACATGAGAATGCTGACATGGTCCCACTACCCCCCACCTCAAGTTACCACAGCCAGACATTGAAAAATGTGTTTATTACAGTAGAGCTGAACACAGCGACCATGTCCAACCCTAACCCCCCCCCCCCCCCCCCCCAACCAGCACTGGTTGATCCAGTTCCCCAGAAAAATTCAGTGTCGACACAGATGCCAAGCTTTCCTGCACAATAAAGTTCAGAATTATGGCGCAAAGTTCTAGCAGTAGAAAACACTATCAAACATGGCTTCTGATCTTAAGGTCTTGGTAGACGTTGGACTCGGGTCTCCAGCTCTGGGCTGGGCAGCACGGTCGTAACAGTGAGCACCACACACAGCCTGCAATCCACACCGCACAGGGCCACCTGTCACCCCCGCCTCAGAGTACAGCACTGGATGTTCCCCTGGCGAAGAAGGACACCCCCTTGTCGTGGACCTTGTACTGCAGCAGCTTCTTCTGGGCCAGCGCCCCCCCTGGGCCAGCACCACCAGGACCACGCTCTCTCCAGCGCACCTCCACCTGCAGCGCAGTGCACACAGTGCCTCTATAAATCACCACAATCTAATCAGCTCCAATTCAAACTCATCCTGTGCCCATTAAAGAACAGCCAACCATCCATCCTTCTAGCCGCCTATGAAGGTCAGTGCTGCAGTTAAATTAAATAACATGTTACTCCATTTCATTTAAACTGAACTAAATGTATCTAAAATATGACTGTTACCATACATCTGTGTTCCAATACTAAATAATGAAGGATAACAAGGCCAAACACTGTACATACTCAATGTGAGCATTAAGCACAGACACAAACCTGCCCATGGATGTCCCTACAGTAGCCGGTGGGCAGGCCCTGGACACTGAGTGCCAAGGAGCACTGGTGAGTCAGCGCCTTCCACAGCAGCTCAGGGCCCTCCTCATCGTCCTCATCCTCGCCAACTCGCACCAGCATCACCATGTTGCCCTGTCAGCAATGTCAGAGGTGTCACTGCAGGTCCAGTGTCCTGCCAGTTTGGTTTTAATGGATCAGATGCCTATAATGCACTGCAGTGTGTGACCACAGGTCAGACACCCAGTAACACTGCAAATTAACATAAAGCCAGGGAGTCAAAATAAAATGACCCTTAATAAAAGTGTGTGTGTGTGTGTGTGTGTGTGTGTGCGTGTGTGTGAAAGGGAAAGAGACACTGAAGCCCACCTGCAGCTGGTGACACACAGTGGTCCTGCAGTAGTGGCTGAAGTCCAGTATGGCCCCCACACTGACGCCCAGGCTCAGCAAGACGCTCAGATCATCTACCAGCAGTATGGAGGGGCTCCATTCACCTGCCCCACCCACCGATCGCTGCACAAACCGGAACAGGCTCCGCAGATCCGTTTGGGAGCCTCTGCAAACATGGGGAGGGGAGTTTCTCTAAATGTATGGTCAGACAGCAGTGACTGCTGCACAGGTAGATGGAGAAAAGGCTCAGAATCTGTCTCATGCCAGCATACACAGAGGCCCGACATCTATCGGACTTGCACACAGAGCTGAGCAGACAGACAGACATCGATAAATCAGGTAATATTCACCAACACACCATTAGAGTTACAGCATAAATGTGGCTGTCCTGGATGTACCTGAGGAATCCCATTGGATAGGCCTCTGAGTCGGGGCCCTGCTGCAGCAGCTGACCCACTGAGTCCTTCAGCCCCTCCAGGAAGACCAGCTGACCCTGTTCTCTAGCCTGGACCAGATTCACGCCCTGGCAAACACACAGAACATATGGACACTCATAGCCTATGTCCACGTAGTGTGACGGAAGGGTGTACAGTAACTGGCGTACTCACCAGCCTTAGGGCCACCGCACTGTAGTGGCTGAAGGACTGCACCAGACCGAGGAAGCACACCTTACATCCCGCTGAAACGGCACGGCTCACACGTCACGTCCAACGCAACATCGTGGAAGAGTTTCATTCGGCTAAGTGTCTTGATCTACGCCCACTTACCTCTCAGGTATAAGGACAGGAAGTGGTTAATGAGAAACGAGGCGTCGGCATTTCTGTCAGAAAGCAATATGAAATCCCCCTGCAAACATCAAGGGACAGAGAGCTTAAAATAGTACCGTCGGTAAAACGCAGCAAAACGCCCTGGCAGTACGAAACACCACCTTTTCGATCTTCTCCGTGCTGAAGCCAAGCAGGCTGCCGAGATCTGGAAGCATCATGTGGAGAGACGCAGGTACTGAGAGATCACCACAAACTACTACAGCGTTCAGTCTACTGCATCCGCCTAAAAAGAAGCTACTACTTACAGACGATCTCAAATTCGCCACATGCCTTCATAAATATTAATTCCCACCATATCTACAGCGAGTTTTTATAAAGGAGCGATACGACTTTATGTAACGCTTAAAGAGGGAATCGCTAAACGTAAAGATAAATTATCCTGATTGCTCAGCATCACATAATCAGCAATGCGCACTGCTGTACATGTGCATACATGAACTAGGAAACTCACGTCCACTCCATTATGTTTTGACTGCCCACCCGTGTCACGTGACAGAAGCCTGACGAGGAAAGTCTACCGAAGCCTCAGTGGGACAATACATTCGTGACTAAAAGCGTTTCCAGTGTCCGTCCGTAATTCCATCAGTCTTCACATCAAATAAAAAAGAAGCCACGATGGATCTTTTGAATTAAAGTGTCATAAAAATAGCTAAAAATCTTTATCCTTGCATTTTTGTAATGTTGCTGGTGCAGCCTAGATTTCAGTTGGAGTTTGTGTTCATTAATCTGTCCTTGTGCAAGTGTCTTTGTGGGATGTCAGAAAGTGTGATGACATCTCTTGGTGAACACAGGGGAAAAGCAAGTAGAGATGTGAGGGAAAGTAAATGGGGGTATTAAGGGGGGGGGGGGGGGGGGAATTATGGGGGGGGGGGGAGGGGCCCTGAGAGGAGGGCGGGCATTCACAAAGACGGCTCTGTCAGGCAGCGGACAAACAAGACCTCGGTCACCCTGAATCACCCCGTCGCAATGGCCCATTTTCCTGCCCTTGCTCACCCCCCTCCCCCCACTCCCGCTCCCACATAATGCAAGTGAGGCATCTGCTCCCCTTTCGCGGTCACACACTGAGTCTGGGACAATATTTGCATTGGAAAATCCCACTAAAAGATAAGATTTCTCATAAACATAGCACCCAAAGCATACACACACGCACACAATCAGGCAGTCACAAACACACCAATATGCACATTTTTAACTTCATTCCGATTTAGATTCCATAAGAACAGTCTATTGGTTAAAAATTAGATCTCATATATTAATATTAGGGTTTATTTGCTTTAATATCGAAAGTATAAAAAAAAATAAGATCAAGTGGTCTGTTGTAATCCTATAGTGCAAAATCTATGCAGTGCAAAAAAATGGCACCAGTTGCCCTTGAAAACCTGTAGAGGAACAATGCACTATGGAGCCACAAGGGGGCGCTGGGGGTGTCTCCTATCTCTGTTTCACAAGAGTTTCTTTCCTCCCGAGGTTGCCTGAGTCTCCTCCCATCACTCTTGTTTTAACACACTAAGGTTGATTGACAGTCACTTTCTGATCCTTCATTTCCCTGTGAAAACTGCTGGCCCATGTAAATCTGTCCGCACTCTGTGAGTGTATTTAGGACTTCAGTCCCTTGCACTCAATGGCTGTGACAGCGGCTTCATTTAGGAAATCACCCGCGTCCAGACAGGCTTCAGCTTCAGAAGGATACTTACAGACTGAGTTGGCAGCAACTGTAAAGTGAGGTGTCGTCTCTCCTCCGGACCCCTGTGTGTGTGTGTGTGTGTGTGTGTGTGTGTGTGGGGATTAGGTTTACATCACATTGTGGGGACCAAATGTTTCCCATAATGTAATAAAATCCTGTTTTTTTACACTGGTCCCCAAAAAGGTCTGTGAATTCAATCAAAAACGTAAAAATGCCAAGTCTCATATTTTTTGTTATGTTACTTATGGTTAAGGTTAGTGCTGAGTTGGCATTAATTAGAGTTGATTTGAGTATTTCCCATACAAATGAATGGAGAGTCCCCACAAAGATACAGTTATAAACCTGTGTGTGTGTGTGTGTGTGTGTGTGTGTGTGTGTGTGTGTGTGTGTGTGAGAGAGAGAGAGAGAGAGAGAGATAGAAAGAGTTCCACTGGCTGGTCTGTGTCTTTGTGTTCAAGAGGTGCTAATGGAGCGTGCTAATTTAATCTCTGTTTTACAAAGAGACCCGTGGGCTGCATGCCACCATTCATGAAACCCTCAGGCATGGGGGGGGGTAGAGCCCAGCTCACTGGGGTGCTTTTTCATTGGGTGTGTGGAGGGGTGATTCTTTCTGCTTCCATCACTATTTGACAGTTGTCTGATTTTGAAGCAGCAGAAGGAGGTGCCCATATGGATCACATGACACGGACAACAGAGCACAGACAACGACCTGCAGCTCTCAGTACAACACAGCCAAGGCGACACGGACGTCAGAGCACAGACAAAAAACTGCAGCTCTCAGTACAACACAGCCAAGGCGACACGGACGTCAGAGCACAGACAAAAAACTGCAGCTCTCAGTACAA
>JAODJU010004365.1:0-14333 GCA_026776725.1 Gnathonemus echidnorhynchus | reverse complement strand
CACCTGTCAAGCTGTGAATAGGTAAGTGGCAGAAATTTTGCATCATCAGTTATAATGTTTAGATGTTATAGAACATGCACAACTAGGTTTTGGATGTTTTGAAACTTTTCTGGCAACTGCGATGATTTTATTCCATGTGTTACAAAAACATGGACTGTCTGGGGGTCCCCGAAATCTAGTTTGAGAAACACTGCTCTATAGACAGACAGAGACAACAATTAGGCACTACCTACATGTACATGTATATCTTTGGACTGCAGAGAGAACCTGGAAGAGCAGAAACTTGGATCGCCTCGACATCCCGAGCACGAGGTTGAGAAATGGAGCTATAAAGTGTGAGCCTTGTGAAGGACTGGCAGACTGTGGAGGGTGTTTCCCAGCCTGGTGCCACCTGGGATGGACTCCAGGACCACTCCCTGAGCTCCAGAGGTGGTTAGGAGAGGGAGAGATTGCTTCTGTGGAGGAGGCAGTGTGTGACTCTGTGGGTCGTGACTCTGTGGGTCGTGACTCTGTGGGTCGTGACTCTGTGGGTCGTGACTCTGTGGGTATGATCAGAAGGTCAGTGGTTTAAATCCCATGGGTAGCATAGTGATTTCGCCATTGGGGCCTTGAGCAAGGCCCTTAACCCCCCTGCCCAGTTGTTCCAGGGACTGGCTGACCCTGGGTTCTAAAAAAACAAAGTTTGTCACTTTGATAAAAGTGCCTGCAAATAAGTAAAATGCAAAGGGGAATAGGGATGGATTGGGAAATGAGACACAGGCGACCATCAAATTCATACTGTAAATTCATATCACAGTCTCAGCGTTATCCCCTCTAGACTCGTGACCTCAATGCTCATCCCTGAACTGGGGGAGGAGACAGAGATCACATGATAGCATGATAGGGATTTTCTCCACAAGGAGATGAGGGAGCGCGATGTAACACTTTCTGCCATACATGGGGGAAATCAGCCTACCAGTGGTAAAGCCCACGTTACGCTCAAAGAGGGGCCTACATGCTGTTAACTTCAATTCAAGGCTTCAGCTCTCCTGGGGTTTTGGGCAGGATAGTGTCTACTAGCCTTGCCACGATTAGCCTGTGCGTCACCAGCCACATAGGTCAGGTGGTGCGTGGCTATGGGGGTTACGACCCTATACTTGAGATTGGAAGGTCACTGGATCAAATCCTGTGCTGGCAGAGTTATTCCAGCATTGGGCTCTTGAGCCCCAGCTGCTTCAGGCAGACTGCCTGATCCTGCGCTCTCAAATGTGTGTGGCTTTAGACAAAAGCATCTGCGAAATAAATGTAAATTCCCTTTGCTGTGGTCCAAGGAGGAGTTAAAGAGCCAGCAGCAATGGGAAGCAGAGGCTCATAAATCAATAAATGCTCCCCTATTTATACTGGATTAGCTTTTATTTCTTGGAAAAGAAAAAAAAATAATAATCTCATTTTAAAATCACTTGAGAATAATCTAGTGATAATTACCACTCCTTTAGTAGGCTGCATAAACGTATTAAAATGTGACCCCCTTATTAATAAGGGCCTCTTACTAAGAAAGCCGTTTTACATAAGGCAGCTTTGTGTGGCTTAAAGTATTTTTTTTCTAAAGATGCCAATAAATTGGACCTATAATCCTGAAGCAACAAACACGTTAAATTAATGGAAGGTTTTGTATTGTATATAAAATGCAGAAATGAGCAAGACATGGGCAAGTTTAGAGGGCTTTGTGATTTCTGTCTGTCTAAATGAAGTCAGTATTAATTTTCAGAGAATATATCTGAACTAAGAGGGAGGAATATTCCATTCAAAAAAAGTGATATCAAAAGAGAATCGATCTTTTGAGAAAGATGTCCATCGTTGGCAGTTTCTACAATAGATGTACAGCATTTTGAAAGGATATTTCAAAAATTAGATGGATGCAAGGCAAACATGATCAAAAAGTGCTTCAAAGAATTGAAAATAACTAGGCAGCATAATACACAAGCCAAGATAATTCTCTGAAAGACCCCAGAGAGAAGAAGTCACCACTTAAAAGACTCAGCTTGAGGGGAACAGTAGGCCGAAAAGCAGAGAGGACGCCAGCCACAAATCAAATTAATATCAGGTATGTGCAGAGGTTGGAGGTTCCTACAAATCCATTTAGCCTCAATATATTTATCTTAATATTACAAGTGGACATTAACAGCCATTAATATCACACGTTCCAGGAATCAGTGCCTGACAGACTAAGGCTTTGTACTTTTCTAATTTCATTGCTACCACAGTCTTTCAAGGGACCTCAGCTCCTTTGATTTTTTTGTCACATGAATTAAAAATATGTATAGAAACTGCCGATTATGCCTTTTAAAATTTTAAACTGATATAAAACACATTTTTGCGTGCCTTCATTGGAGGAGACAGGCCACTTTGTCACTATCTCGTTTTCTGGAGCATGACATCAGACGTGAAGTCTTAATAGGTCTTACTGTTGATTTTAAAAGATATGACTGATTTTGTTGATTGAATCTAATTGGCCAGAGCAGTTTAGATTAAATGCCTATTCGCACATGTGCAACAGTAGGGACAGTATTGGGATGGAGAACCATGGAGATTACAGCTCCCAGTCCTGGCCAGGTTCAGTTGGTTTGCTAGGAAAAAACACCAATCTGTGTCTGACTTTTCTGCGAGTCATCAGTGGAATGTAAATATGATCTCTAATCTTCAGAAATGTAGGATGGGTCAAACCAGGATGGGTGATAGAAGTATGTATCACGGTAGATTATGGATATGTGTCCTGTGTCTGGGCTGGGAGAGAAATGGTACCGCTGTCGGGCCTTTGAGAAGATCCCTGAACCTCAGCTGCTCCAAGGAGGCCAGCTGGCTTAACTCTTTGAACCTGCTAAACACATACAACAGAAAGTCAAGTAACCCTTTAAGGCTGCAGTGAATTTCCTCAGGAGAATCCTGATAGAATGCTGTTTTATAAGGGAAAATGACTCATGTGTAAATAGCCTAAATCAGGGGTGGGCAATCAGCTGTTCAAATCTAGGTGTGTGAGGACTCTTCAGCCAATCAGTCCTCTAATTAGTCATCTAACTGGGGAGTTGCAGTGAAAACCCACAAACACACCGGCCCCTTAAGGATAAGATTTCCCATCCCTGGCCTAAATGTAAATGGCCCGTGATATGCCTGTAAGTCGTGATGTATGATTTAGTAAACCTCAGTTAAGTTTTTATTTGTTCACAGGTTACGATACCCTCTTGAGACAGAAATAGGCCTTTGAGTCAGGGGATTGGGGGCAGGGAGCAACATGGTGGGAGCAAGATAAAGGATCAGACGAACATGACGTTTCAGCATTTATGTGGCATGTCGACACCAGTGCCAAGCAGTGCAACAGCTTATAGTCAGTCTATAGTCAGGACAAATTAACTGTATGTGGGTTACAAAGGCAGGCCTACACTTCAGGAAAAACCCACTTTATTCATCTCCTATGGTAACCTGTCTCCACAGAACAATTGGGCTATTTGAGACTGCTCGTTCTCTATGATTAGTAGTTTGATGTATTTTGAGGGAGGGAGCTGTTGTCAGTCTTCGGTATGAAATATGACTTAAATTAAAGCACAACAACAATGGCTACTAGACGCACAGAGGTCTTGTATTTTATTAGTTTAGATGACAACCTGTTGCCTTGGGGGGGCTCAGGGGGGAAATTCTGCTGTGTTGGGAATTATGATATCAAAGTGCAGTAAATGCCTTATTTGTAGTGTTGCCAGGGAGGTCAGTGGTTTTGACGGCATGTCAACTAAACCAGTGTTTCTCAACTCGGTCCATGGGGACCCCCAAGCGATAAATGTGTTTGCTCTTTGCCCTCCACATTTTGGATTTTCCAGATTCTACAGTTTCTCTCTGTAGTCCAAAGACATACATGAAGTTAGTCTCTAACTGGTGTGTCTAGACTGCCTGCAGAGCAGTGTAGACAGAAAACATCATTATGCCGGCTTATCAGATTCACAGTCTCATTAACTAATCTATATAGCATTGTTTTTCTGAATGATTCTCACCCGAAGGTACAGTATGCCAATGTAACTTCAGTAAAGTTTCACTCTATGCCAAGCAGCCAATCGTGTTTAACAGCTTATGCAGGCAGCTTGAATTTTAGCAGCATTTTGTACAGCAGATACAATATTACAATATTTACAATATTAAGATCTTAGTGGCACTGCATGAAAATGGTACAAAACTGCACAAATCATTTGTTTATAAAAACTAAATAACGTAATAGAAAGAACTCAGTTGTCCACTCAAGCTTAAAAAACATACCAGTACTAGAAAAGAGTTTCAGATTAACTGCTCCCTTTTGCATTGAACTTGCCTACTTACAAAGACACCATTCTGGTTTCCACCACACCAAGCAAATCCTTACAAACATACTCACTGCCACCGCTTCATATGATGGGACACCAAAGGTCCTCTGAACAGCTCTGTCATCTCATTATTACATGCATCTAATCTGCATCTTTTAATAATCAGATCCTTTCCCATTTTAATTGAAGTGCTTCTGTTATGAAATCCGCCAAAATTCAACAAGGGCAACATTTTTGGGGAAACAGTTAATTAACCATGTTCTGAGGTTACTAATATAGACACCATGTGCACAGAAATAGCACTAGGGTTTGATTTTTTAATACTCGTTGTTGAGTCACTGACAGTCTTACGTAATGCCTTTTCTTTTCAATCTATCTAAATCCCCCCCTCCCTTTTTATTCTGCAGATATCTCAGTGTAGACGCGCGGTCCATGTGCAGTAACAATGTGCCTCACAATGGCTCAGTCCTCACCGGCTTCCCAGACCTAAGCGAACTTTACACATAAAAAAATGCAGATTGCAGAGCTGTCCATAGCGCTGAAACGCATTGACTCGTCGTAATCGGCAGATGGCGCCATCATGCGTGTTTAACACACATCCCATCGTCTTATTAAACCTTACATGCACCTTAAAAACGTGCAGGATTCCCAGAAAGAATCCTCCAACACTAAAAAGGCGTGTAATTTATTAAGTTCTGCAACAGCTTGCGGTGTCAGCAAAATACACACACTCTGGTAGCATCACTATGAATAAGTGAGACGTCTCCCTCATAATGCATGTCACTGAAATCTATGCGCCGGTTTTGCTTGCACTGGTGTCATGCTGGTTTGCAGTTCACTCACCATATTGACTTCAGAGACCATGTCGATGCTAGCGATGTCTATGCTCATGCCAACATCCACGGGAGCGCCTTAAAGAGACGCAAAATGCAAGTCAAGTATTAACTGATCACACATGACGGACGAGTCACAGAGTCTAAGCAACTGGGAAATCGCCCCCCCTCCTCCTCCTGCCCGCAATCTGCTCCCATAACATTAATGGACAGACCCGGTAAGACAAATAGACAAGCATTTAAAAGAATGACAGTACCTCCAAAATCAGGCCTTAAGCGAATGTCATATCCTTTGAGCAGTTTGTCCACCGTCGCTTTCACGTATGACATGTTACTGGGCTCGTTTGCGCTAAGAAGGGAAATATATATATATATATGTGTAATGAATTTTAGGAAGAGCAAAGCAAACTGCAGCCAGTGAGAAAAAAGACAGATGAGCCTAAAATGCGAGATCACAGATCCAAAAAAGATCTTACCTTTGCGCACAGGAGACCATGCCGACCGTGAGAAGAAGAGATAAAATCCCAAGGCGTCCTAGGTCCTGAACCGTCCACATCCCTAACTTTGATTAAAAGAAATGACTTTGACAGAAGAACCAGGGAATGCAACTTAGTCCCGTTGAGCGCAATTATTCCGACAAGAGCAACGCATGCGCGCAGCTCCACCAGCATCAAAACGCTGTTTGCCCCAAAACTGATTTCTCCCCTTCCAGCCAGAGAAGAAAAGGGAGGGGAAATAACTCTGCTTTCTACATAGGTCTTTTTTTATTATTTTTGAGCGTTGGTGTTGCTGTTTGCACTGGGATCGCCAGGGATTCAGCTATTGAACCGGATCAATATGCCGGTCAGATCTTCCAGCCTTTGGGTAAATTTGACGACGCAGCGGTGTCCGGATCGGCTTTGAATCGAGCAGGTTCCCGTTTAAGGTCTTAAGCAGGAGTGGCGTCTATCGCCGCTCCCCGTCCACCTTTAATCAGCGGTACAGGACATCCTGAAACACAAGCACGTTTCCCCGGCTGCGCATTTTCTCCCCCCACCCTGGTTTACCTGGAAGCCCTCTTATCTTCATTAAATGCACGCCATGAGTTAGCGATCAAGTTAATTACTTGTTAGAGCTGGAAACAGAGAGAAAATAAAAACGCATTTGAATTTACGGTAAGAATGACAGCAGTTTAACAAGACGGAAAGACCTGCGCGGTTTACATGAGCTGTTATAGAGCCTTCCGGGAGGAAAACCATCAGAAATGAGTTTGCCGTCGGTCTGAAGGCGGCTGGTTTCTAACACCTGTTTTGTTTAAGCGCTGAAACGCGTGTTTTACTCCCTACATTAAGTGTAATTGATTATTTTGGGAACATAAACAGTAGGAAAACGAACGTCGCTTTTTGTTTTTTTATTTTGTGGTTTAGCGCAAATGGCAATTAAATGGTCAGTTGTTGGCGTCAATATGTCTACTATGGGTGTCCTGGAAGCACTATTTCCATTTCCCGATTTGATGACTTAATGACTGGTCAGAGCTTTTCTGTACTTACACACATGGTATAATTGTGAAACATCGCAATCATTGTGTGCACTATATATATATATATATATATATATATATATATATATATAGTGTGTGTGTATAATTATAAATGTATACCCCGGGATTTCCTCTGAATCCCAATTTCCATTCATCCATTTTCCATATCTGCTTGTCCAGGATGGGGCACCAACTCATCACAGTGCTTTGTATTTATATCCTGTATTTGCTTTAAGACTGAGTCCCTTTCAGTGCTGTATGTTTATGCATGACAAAATTACTTAAGGCAAAAGTAAAGAAAAAAAAAAAACTCTCACAGGACATATAAAAGCAAAGAAATATCCAAATATAAGAACCGTGACACTGTAATCAATCAAACAATCTAGATAAGCTTCTGACTGACCAATAAATCCAGTGCATTACACCTACACTATGCTGTGTTATATATAACTAAGTCATTAGGTGTTACATTATACACACAAACACATAGGTAATTAATGGTTGCTTCTGACTAAGCCTGGTGCAAATGGATGTTAAAAACAGCCCAACAACCGGACCTTGTCTCGTGGCTTATTCACCAGACAGATGTTTTCCTAATCCCCTACGCACGGGGGCACGCAAACATACAGGATGCAAACACACATGATGCAAAATACACGTCGCTGGCAGGTTTCCTGGAAGGTCTTCCGCAAACTTGAGAACTCTGGGAGACTGAGTGATTTTAAAAGCTCCAGATCTATTTTCTTGAAGCTGGAGTCTCTCTGACTATCATGAGAGTCCTGACTGGGTCAGGAAACACGCAGCACAGTGGTGTGTAGCGATTGGGATAGGCGTCCCTGCTGATGATGTATGCTGTCACCCTCTATGTTCTCTGCCATTAATGGGCGTGGGGGTGTGCAGGTGAATCGCAAAGCAGCTTCTCTCCTGCAGCCTTGGCACTGACAAACCGCGCTCCCTCACTTCCAGTTTGAAAACTGGGTTAATAGTGTTATCTCACTCAGTCATTTAGATCACAGCTGAAAAATCACAGGCCTCAGAGGCCTTATAACTGAAGGATTAATAATGCATATTAACCAGCACCAGATTTACCCCTGAAACAGCAGTGAATAACCATTCTATTTAATTGTTTCTCTAAAGCAATAAATTGCTAATTTTGTTCCAGACAATCAGTTTATGAGGATTAATTGGGCTATTGCTAAATAGTGACATTACAGATAATTACAAGAAATAGATCTCTTAAGAAAAGTATTATAAGTACAGTACAAAGTAGTACAAATTAGTATTCAACAAAGAATTAGAATATAGAATTATATAATGGTAACTTCACCATTATATAAAATGGAGCTTTAAGGTCTTAAGTAATTTAAGTCAACTAATTGGCAATATAGATCATCAATGTGAATTATTTTTAAAAATAAAATAATGTTCTAGCCAGTTCACTTATCCATAATCTCAGATTCAGTTGACAATGTATACATATTTAATAAATAAGCTGGCATACAACAAGAAAACAAATAAGAGCAATGACCTTAGTAAGCATTTTAAAGTTTGATTGCATTGTTGGCCACTTGACCGCCATTTGTACATTTGTACCGCCTACAGTAAGATAAATGATGAGCAAAATGATGATAATGTAGAGACAAATATTTTATTAATTGCCATCAAACATCTACTTTAGTAATCATGCAGGACAAATCTGTCATTAAGTCTGTCGGCATGGAAAGTTCCGACTGACGTGTTTTATTGTTCATTCAGAAAGTAAACTTGGACCCTTAACCTAACTCAAGCAATATGAATTTTTATATGCACACTGTTTGATTTCTCATTAATTTTAAACCATCCATGGAATTGTTGATTACCTTCATTTTATTATTCAAACCCAGGGAAAGGCAATATTATAAGCTCATCGCCTGTAATAGTTTTTATAGTTTCAATTAATGACCAATTTACTACTGCTACAGTGTATAAATTGATTTCGAATCTGCATTCTTCGAGCAAAACCTGGTGTCCACTGAAGATTCCAGATTCCTAGACTCCCCACTCTGACCCAAACATGAGCTTAACAAATTGATTTTAAAGGTAGGGGAGACAAAGACTGTTCAGTCCATGCCACTTTTAATTTGTCTATAAAAATCAAATGTTCTTCAATTTTATCCTCAAAATCACCACTTGAGCCTAGAGTACTACACAACAGAACATCCAACAGCAATTTAGAGATTTTCATTCTAAAGTGGGGGTTGGGGGGTGACCTGATCCATGGAGGGCCAGTGTGGGTGCGGGTTTTTTGAATGACTTCTTCATCAGCCAATAACAGTGGGTCACCAGGACTGGAGTTGAGAATCACTATTTTATTTTTGGCTGATTGAGAGAGGTAAGGAGCTCACGTTGATTACATCGGGTTGCCGCATCAACCACACAATAAACCACCTCAGGGACGAGAACCTGGGCGCAGCTGTGCAGTGGGTGATACCCAGGGATGGACATAACTGGTACTTGCGACAATCGATTGTTGTAACAGCGTGAATGTGTACGTATTTTATGTGCATTTGCACCAATATGACAAGAAATTATCGTGCATTTTAACCTTTATATTCTAACTCGTATTTGTGGTATAGAGGTTAAAATGCACAATAATTTCTTGTCATATCGGTGCAAATGCACATAAAATACATATGCATTCACAACAATCGATTGCTGCACGTATCACTTTTAAAGGTGAATGCGTACTTGCATACTAGTTATGTCAATCCCTGGTGATACCACAGCACCACACTAGTCCAATGGAACAGTGTGAATTTTTTTTCTGGTGGCTGGAGTGCCAATCCTACCACCAACCCCCAAATTACTGTACCCTGTAAGTTGGAGGACCTGCTTGTAGGGCTGGATGTAGATTAATATCATACCCAGGACAGAGCAATTGCAGGTTAGGGGCCTTGCTCAAGGGCCCAACGGAGTAGGATCATTCGTGGCATTCACAGGATTCGAACCAGCAACCTTCCAATTGCTAGGGACAGATCTCTAGCCTAAGAGCCCCCAATCTGCCCCAGGTCATCCGAAATATCCGCACCCACACCACATCCGCACTCCATGGAACAGGTCCCCCACCCCTGTTCTAAAGGGCCTTAATGTTAAGGCCCTTGTTCAAGAGCCCAATGGTGAAATCACCCTAACCATGGGATCTGAACTGCCAGTCTTCTGCTTATAGACACAGAATGGAGACCCACAGAGCCATGCAAGTTTCCATGCTAGCAGTAACTGAGGTGCTTATCAAGCTAAGCCTCTGTGCCTGTGATCAGAAGGTTACCAATTCAAGCCCCAGCCTCAACAAACAGTCACACGTCCATGGGCCCTTCAGCAAGGCCCTTAACCCCCCAGTCCCCCAGGTGTTGTAGCTGACTGCCCCCTCACTTTAATCACCAAGCTTGCACTCATCTGTCTGTGTCTCAGAGAGCTGTATGGGGTAGGCAAAAAGGGAATTTTTCCCACAGGGACTAGTAATGTATCACTCTCAACAAGGAAATTCTGTATTTAAGCCATAACCTCTATACTCATATAAGTTTAGATTTGTTTTAGTGGAGGATTATCATGTATGGATTTTTGGCTAACAATATAAATTACTGTTATGTAAAGCTGGGTCACGGAGTGAGGAAGCAGGATATGGGGTTTAATCAAAGGCAGGACAATGATCAGAAGACAACTACACCACAAATATCGTCAATGACTGGACTGGGGAAACATACTCTAACGCGGACTTAAACACACAGGACTAATTAACAACAACAAGAAACAGCTGGTAACAAGGGGATTACATGCGAGGGGGCGTGGCACACAGGAGGGCATGACAATAACAATATACCAACATGAAGTCGATACTTGTAAGAATGCAACAATTCTGCGTGTCTTGGACCATTTACATGAAAAAGAGCGTTATAACTGTATTCATATTCAGTTCTTGGACTTGGAGTGGAGAACACTGGACTTTGTGCCAGGTTTCATAACAACTTGTGCCTAAGTTACACTTGTGGTGTGATAATAAAGTAATCAAGAGAGGAAGATTGGTTTTGGGTGAGATTTCCAGTTTTCTTTTGTTGTTTGTCCATTCTCAAGCCATGCTAAGTCACTGCAATCTGTCCTCCTGAGACCCCACCCATTCATTTATGTCCATTGTAGTGGACATTTTATTTTTGCATCTATCTTTTCCCTGATGTTAGGAAATGTATTTATTCCTGTTGTACACTAAAGAGGACATGCTGTGAAATTAAATTAAAAATAAATTTGAAAAAATCTAAATTGTAAGATGTCTTATTTCCTCCAAAGACAAATAACCTAAAATTGAAGGACACTTTTTTCTTTGGGTCTCAGGAGGCTATACTGTGAAAGTTATTCACGACAAGCTTAAGCATGATAAGACATGACAAAGCATGACATTATGGTTCCTGCCTTTTTCCATAAGTGGAACCACAAGAACCACAGACTCCTCCCACTGGTCTTCTGGGTGTAACTGCTGATGTGTTATTGTTCAGTCTTTGGGTCACCATATATTCATGGACAGTTTTATATAAAATTGTTTTCTGCAATGTATTTTTTTTTAATCTCTACCTTTCACAGCAGTGACTTAAGGAATGTAAATGTTATGGATTAACCTGCAATACATTGATGAGCAGATTTCTTGAGTTGGACACGATGTCATAAATCTCTTTTAGTGCATTTCTTGTTGGCAGCCAACAGGAGCATCGCTAGAGATTTATGAAAAGAGGGGCTAAGGCTTTACTAGAGGGCTCTGACCAGGTGGGGGTTGGGTGTGAGAAAGCAGGGTTAGCCAGTTCCAGAACCAGTTTCACCATCAGTAAAATCACTCTGCTCACCATTAGATTGGAACTGGTGATCTACATATCACAATCACAGCATCTTAAACCAATCAGCCACAAAACACACCCCATCATTACTTTGGCCAACCCTGGGCTTGAAACCGAGTTCTTTGGCAGCACATCAATTGAACTGCCCAGTAGTTCTTTTCATTGTTGAGGGATGGGGCTGCTTTTGACAGCCAAGACAGAGGCGCTGAGATTTTGACAGGAATCTGCTTTCTGTGAAGCTGACCGAAGGCGACGGCCATCTATATTTTGATGGGAACAATGGTTGCTTCATGACAGTATCTAAATAGAGCTGCTGCTAACACTGTTTCTTACATCCCTCCGTTTCTTGCATCTATACAGACCTATTTGTATTCTGTGCTGTAGTGTATTAGTATTGTTTTTACTTTTTAAAATGACATCTTTATAAACTTGTTTTTGAAAAGTGCTATATAAATATTTTTTATTATTATTTATTACTGTTTAACATCCGAGTCTGGGAGTTATATAAGGTTTTGCAATTCAATCTCACTCTAGTAAAGGAAATGGTTTAGAAAGAGCTGGGAAATGAGTAAATTCATCTTCCTTTGACATTATTTTGAATGAAAGTGGGGTAAAAAAACAGCATTTAGCGCTCTGAAAGCCAAAGTACAAAAAGTGAAGCCCCAACTGGTTCAGTTAGCATGATAATGTTCATGTGTTAGTGTGTTTGGGTAGAGTTTAAATCTACAGGCTTTGCTGCTGGATAAGGTTAAGAAGGGAAGAATGACCAGCTGCTCTTCCCCCAAGCTGCATGTCGCTAGCAGGTATTGTCACACCCCATACCCAATACCGCAATTATTTTAGTTGGGGAGATGAGAGCCAGGGGGGTCCACTTTACCCCTGCTTGTCATTGCTGGGCCGTGGCCATCAGCTGAAATGCTTAAATCATACATACATAATACATGGACTCTTAATACACACACACACACACAATATGACAACTAATTTGTTGAATTTAGTCAGATGGCGGAACGCTGTTCAGAATGGCGACGAAATCAGGAATGGATAAGTAGCACTTTCAAAGCAGGCTGTGAGTTTGCAACAGGTTCTTTAGATTACAGCAACTGTAAAGGGCATTGCAGGCCAGAATGTTCCCGACAGACTCCTTGTGACAAATGCAATTTTGGATCCTGAAGTGGTCATTTGAGTCTCATGCTCCCCCTTTCTAAGCCAATGCTGAGTCAAAGTCTGAATTATCCCTGGGAAATGGCAGGCAAGCGATACCAGAGGAAGACAGACTGTGTGTTCTGAACCTCGTGGGATCATATCTTCTGTACTTCTTGTACTGTACTGAAAGTACTATATTATATTGGCTTTAAGGGGTTGTTGTATTGATTAAACTTCTAGATATCTATTTGTTTTTGTCAATTAAATGTACCTACAATAGAAATTGTCAATAAAATTAAGGCAAAATTTTCAAAAAGTTTAAAATGATTGTGTTCAATATACATATTCAATATACACATAGTGGTTTGAGCTTCAGCTCTTTCTGGGATCATTTTAAATCTGTTTTGAAGTGGTCAATTATTAGCTTAATACAGGTTTCGGAGTTTCAGGTGAGTTTTTTTTGTGCATGTCATTCTTCCATTTTCAGTTTTGTGTGCAATAATTTTGAGAAATAATTTCATACAGAATTCTCCATGTTTATGAATTAGAATTCACACTCAAGTCAAATTTCTGCAGAAAATTAAGGTCTTCATACTTTATGTCAACATTTTATATGAGCTTTTTGCTAGTTGTGGGTTAGTGTGCTAGTAGTTTTCGTCTAGCTTTCTTGCCAAATGTAAGTCCTCAATTAGGTTCAGGAATCTCACTGTGGTGATGGTGGAACTCATTATAAAGCCATTTTGAACATTACGGGTAACAAGGCTGCATTCACCACCTTGTGGAAAGGAAATCGCATTACAAAAGAGTGATCTGATAAGGAGTATCTGCACTTTCAAGGCAATAAAGAAGGCTTTGGGGCAAAGAAAAAACTAAATATGATCTGTGACCTCTGAGGAGTGTGGAAATTGAATCGATACAGGCTTAGAGTTCTGTTTCTCAATGTTTACACTGCAACAAACAGGACTGAATCACAATTTGGAATTATTGAATCAAAATATTATGTGATACACTTTTGCTAGTGTTTAAACTATGTGGGGGTGAGAGGCACATAAATTCTTAACTGACAGAGTGACCCCCCACACCCCCCTCATAAATAATTCAAGTGAGCAGGAGGATAACTGGAGCTGATTTCTCCAAATAGACCAATAATGTCAATGAAATAATGAGAGAGCTTCATGATTTAGCTGTTTGGAATTTTATTGCCTAATTAGGTTTTTTGAGCATTTGCAGTGCAACATTCACTTGAATAGGAGTAATATTTGACAAAAGCCACTTATGGTGGTGTAGCTAAACTTAAGTTCAAAGTGTCACTCTGAGAAGCTGAAGTGTGTGTGTGCATTTATATGTATATATAAGTATACACACACATATATATATATGCAGTGGTACCTCAGAACTCGAACTTAATCCGTTCCAAACTCTGGATTGAATCCTAAAAGGTTCAAGTTCTGATCAAATTTTTCCCATAAGAAATAATGGAAAACCAATTAATTGGTTCCCGGCCCCAGAAAATATGACACCGAAATATGTTTTTTTTAGGATTTAAACACAAAATGATGATAAAACAAGAAGAGCATATCCTGTACTAAACGCATCTAAGCACATTTATCAAAACAGTAATTTGTAAAGTAAGAAAATAAATGTATCCAAACAATGT
>JAODJU010004364.1:0-14349 GCA_026776725.1 Gnathonemus echidnorhynchus | reverse complement strand
CCCCCCAACCCTGAATAGGATAAGCGGTTAGGGGATGGATGGATGAATTCTCCACATTTGAATATATTAACTTCTTCTGTTATGGTTGCAATTAACTAAATTCATATCAGGAATTGTAAAGTCCAGCCCACACTTATAAGCTAAACCAGAGCCTTTTCGTAATAACTATGGGTATTTTACCCACACTGTGCTCTGCCTCTACTTCACCACAGGAAGTATGACCAGGCCCTGGAAATAGCCATTTAACATGTTTGATTCACAAACTACTACTACCCCTTAAGTCAAGCTTTACTATGTTTTTTTTCACCCTTGACTGCACACCCACAGCTTTCCCATTGGAGAAACCCCCTCAGTGCAGAGGTTAAAAATAGTGTTTGAGAACAGTACAGACTTTTTTGGAAGAATAATTGTTTACTCCTTGGATGTGCTGGGAGAACGGACCTGATAACCGTTTCCGTGAGATCAGAATAGAGCGAAGGGCACGGGGCCTGTTTGCACTGGAACGCAGGAGCGGGAGAATTTCAAGACTGCTGATATAAAAGTAACCGGATGTAAGATTGGCTGCATGGTTTTGCTGAAAGAGACGTTTTGAGTATTGACTGACTAGAGAACACTTATACTGAACATCAAATTACACATCTCAGTATGTGCCTTGGTTCCTTTGTATGGATGTTTGGTCTTTTGGATATTTGATTTTTGTATGTAATAAAAAAAAAACAACCTGAAATAAGCCAAAATGAGGTGTATGTAATATTATTCTTTGTAATTATGAATGTTTATTTACAAGAATTGACCCTGTTCACCAGAATACAATTGGGCAGTGGTGTCTGTTGGTAGTGGTGGCTTAATGGTTAGGGAAGCGCACTTGTAATTGAAAGATTGCTGGTTCAAATCCCCGACCAGCAAGGCACCACTGAGGTACCCTAAGCAAGGTACCGCCCCCAAGCCCTGCTCCCTGGGTGCTAAATTAGCTGCCCCCTGCTATGTCACATATGGGTTAAAGACAGAGGACACATTTCGTTGTTGTGTGCTGTGGTGTCATCAGTGACCACTGATCTCTAAATTTAAAACACAATGGACCATAATGTATAGAGCTGACACTTTAATGCCAAGATAAAATAAGTAATATGCGCTCGCATTTGATGTCCATGCATGATTACTGAGGACTGATGGACTACAGCTCCTGTTTACAGAATCCCTGCAGTCTGCCAGCAGACTGCCCCTGTGCCGGATGGTGGCGGCCAAGCGCCTTGCAGACCCCACTCTTCCGGGTCGTTTCCTCACCCTTGACGAAGCAGCTTCCTGTTGTCACGCTTTCTGCTTCAGCAATGCCAGGATGTGATCCTCGATCACCCTTTGGACTGTAACCACAAAGCACCGACTGTTTATACCCGTCATATATGCTGAGAAAGCCCTCATTTCTATTATTATAGACAGCATCTGCACATAACATTTTCGTAAAACACCCGTTTCCTTTATGGAGTCTGTATTATAAGGCATGATCTTCTGACAGGCAAGCCTGACTTTTTAAATGGAAAAGCAGCAATTAATTTCTGTGACAAGCTGGTCAGTTGGTACACTGTACAGGAACTTTGCTTGTGGAAACGTTCTATTCTATCTCGTTTGTTCTGGTCTCATGTATTTGGGGCAGCGTAGAAAGGCTGTAAATTTGCAGTAACTGTCCGTTATTTTGATAGGCCGTATCATTTTACACTCGAGCTTGCGATAGACTTTTATTTTGATACGTTGCCTTTAGTTTGATGCCTATGCTTTATATTGTTGGATAGGGAACCTCCAGTAGCGTGCAAAGCACAGATGTGCGCAAGACTAAAGTCTTCCTGCCTTGTTCTTTTCCTACGTCTTTGAAAGCAATGGCTGTAAGTTTTTTTTTATGTATATATTTGTTTCGTATCTTAGTTAATATGTACAAGTAACATTTTCTTATTTTCTATGTTTCAGTTCGGCAATGAGCTAAAAGATGCTAACACTGATTCACTGGATTGCACCGATGCCGATTCACGACACGCCTATATATGTTATAGTATCGTTTATTTGCAGTTCCGTTGATGATTAACGTTAACACTTATCGACCAGCTTGTTCTAGCTTTGCTAAGCTAGATAAGGGATCTCCTGAGTCTTTTCTGTGTTTGGTTTAGTGCAGTTTCACTCATAGATTTTCACCTGTCACATACAGAGAAAATCCATAGCGGGGAGATACACTGTTTATACATTACACTACTGTATAAATATTCATAAATATAAAAATGTTATAGATGGTGTGAAGGTGGCATGAAAGCAACATCTAGAGACGACTGACAAACCCACTACCAGTACAGTGACCTTGAAATATCAGTAAGGGACAGCTCCTCGTTCATCGACCAATTCGCTTCTGGTCGTTAATGCACTTCGACGTGAAGAAAGGTACGTACCCTTTTTGTGGCCGAGGGCGACGGCGAGGTCCATGGGGCTGTAGCCGGAATCTGCCTCGACGGTCAGGTCGGCGCCGCCGGCTGGGGGGGGCAGGAGACCACATGCTGTGTCAAGAGGTGCCACCGAGGGCCACCAAGCAGGGCTAGACTGCAGGGACCCTTAAGGAGATGGCGAAGGAAGATGAAGCCACTGACCAAGGAGGGTGCTGACACACTTCACGTGGTTCCCCCGTACTGCGTAGAGGAGGGGAGTGCCGCCATTCTGCAATGCATTGTGGGGGTATACATACATGTTACCAGCACAGAGTAAGCTGCCATTTTTGTGGCTTATGACCATATAAGGATAGCACAAAATACTACAATTTCTAAAGAAGGAGCTGCTGACCAATCACATTTTTTTTATTATTATTATTGTACCCAGAATGGACAGACCTACCCAATCATAAGTGTCGATGTCGACTCCGTGTTTCAGCAGGAGGTCTACGATGTCCGCGTAGCCCCCGGAGCTGGCCAGAGACAGGGCGCTCTCCCGTTCCCAAGCAAGTGCTTTGGGATCAGCTCCCTGGTGAACAAGACCTCACACGTCACAGTGTTTTTCAGAGGGAAAGCACGATTTCGGGATCTATCCATCTTCCTTCTGCTTATCCAGTACGGTCTTGGTGGACCTGGAGTCTATCCCAGGCAGCATATGGTACTAGTGACGGAACATCCTAGATACTAATCCATCACAGGGCACAGACTCGCGCACCATGGACGATGCAGAGGTACCATGTCATACATACTGCAGCCATCACATGCTAAAGGCATGAGAATATGAGGTGCCGACTTGGAAGTTGCACTTGAATGTCTCCTCAACTAACGAAATAACTCTGGTACCCAGGTTCCTTAGTTGGAACGACCTTTCAATATGGCGGAGAAGAGGATATAGAACAATGCAATTTGTCGTTGTGTCCATAGCGAATGGACTGCTACCGCGGTGCAAAACTATCAGCTTTATGTTTGTGTTTTGTTGCATCAGTTTCCTTGGGATATGCGTTCAATCAAAATAGAATTTTCCCAGGAAACAGATTAGAAAAAAGTAGCATCTGCCAATTTTTCTAACAACAAAGCACTTGAATATAATATACTCCTAATTCTGACTTCACATGTGGGAAGTAGGACTTTCCAACTAGCAGCTGGATACGTCTTCGGACAGTGGGGGGGGAACCTGGAGTACCCAAAGGAAAGCCAGAAAAACACAAACATCACACGGATACAGCCAGGGCAGGATTTGAACCTGGTACACATGAACTGGTGATACTGGACACAGTGCAGGATGAGGACTTACCTTCTCCAGAAGGAACTCCACCACGGCGATCTCACCGAACGCTGCGGCCCACATGAGTGGCGTGAAGCCCCGCTCATCCGGACTGTTCACCAGCGAGCTGTCTGTGAGCGTCAAATTCAACATGACCAATCACCTTCCATCGCTTGCCGTCCAATCAGAGCAGTCGCACGTTATTGTCTTTGACAATCCAAAATTCATTGGAAGGTAGCCTGAGTAACAGCTTCCCATGTTTCACTTTCATTTCGTTGGCCAACTTATATCTTCGTGCTCCCCCCAAAAAAAATTGCTTTGCTTGCAGCATTCTTGTTTATCTGTCAGCAGCAGCGCATTAAATACAGAAGCGGTGTCCTTAACCGCATGCAGCGTTACTCGGATTTATGAGGGAATGCGCCGCTGCAGCGATCAAACGGCTGTGAGGACTCGGAAGGAAATGTGGGATGATACGTTACAAGGCTACAGGCAGGATTTAACATCGCAAAGGCAGAAAACGGGTGAAAACCATAACGGAAAAATGAATATACACACAGATAAGATTCATCCTGTACCCAAGGGGTATGAATTATTCACACGTGTGCACATCATTTTCACTGATGCTGAAGGAGCAGATTAAAAATGTGATAACTACTGATGATTAAAGAAGCTGCTTCTATATTAACAATATTTTAAATTTTTGCTCATAAAAACTGTAAACATTCTGTAAATACTATTATGAATGCTATTAATATATGTTTCAAGAATGGCCAATGCACCATAAATTTTGTTATGGAGAGACAAAACAGATGACGAGTTTTAAACAAAACAGCCACGGTGAAGTTTTGGGAAGAGCAAATGCATTTGCAGTGATTTGCAGTGCTCTCCGTGGCTGCATGGAGTCTGTCGCTCTCGGTGGTTCAGGGCTCGGTGCCGCTCAGCCCAACCATCGCGGTGACACTAGTGGCTGTCACATGGAGAGCTATAGGGCTGACCTTTGCTCAGATGTCCTGCCACCTGTGTGAGGTCTCCCTGTGCTGCCAGCTGATGCACTGAGAGCGCTGTTGAGAGACAGGGACATGAGGGACGACGTTAAGTGGAACGTGAACAAACCGAGCACCGGGCCTGTGATGTAAGGAGCCGGCCACGGAATCCAATTTGGCACCAAAAGGCTCTGAATGTGTGTAGCCGGTGATGACATCAGCTAAAATAAAGCTACTGTAATCCACATCAGGCCAACTGGAATGGTGTGAATAATTAAGCAGAATGAGGTCCAGCACTTTCATGATAGCTAAATCGATTAAGGAATTCAATCAGTGTATGAACCGCTTAGGGTGTCTAATGAGTCTTTCTAGTGACCAAATTATTAACGTTAAATAGAATTAAACTTGATTAGACATGTATCTAAATTGCATATATAAGAATTATATTGATAGCACTATGACATTCCATAAGGAATAGAACAAAAAATATTAATTTTGTAGGTAAAATTATACTATAGGGTCACAATGACCTAGTCGACAATGTACTGGCTTGTCTTAAAGAGAAGGCCTCTTACTGTCCAAATTCGCGGGCCGCGCCGTGATCTCATTCCCACGCTGTCTGTTGGTCAGGGTGGTCGAATGTTTAAACACTCCGTCGTCTTTCCGGGTTTCAGAGCCGGCCGCTAAACCTGTTCAGTGGGGATTAAGATTGTAAAGACTGTGGCCAGTGTGGTGGAAACAAAAGTCACAGGTTTCACAAAAGTGTATCAGGTACAGCAAATTCTATATAACATGGGCTTATATAACAGGTGTGGAAAACCTCTATATGACACCATTCAGTGAATGTATGTTGTTCGCATTATTGATGGCAAGGTTACAAATTCAGATCTCAAGGGTCTGATGCAAGCATGATGTAGGTACAGAGAATCAAACATACAGAACTATCCATCCATCTTCTGAAACCGCTTAATCCCAACTGGGGTCGCGGGGGGGAACAGAGCCTATCCTGGGAACAATGGGCGCAGGTAGGAACCAACCCTGGGCAGTCGCCAACACACCACAGGGCACACACACGCACACACACTCACACAGGGCCAATTTAGACTCACCAATCAACCTATCCCGCCCGCTTTTGGACCGTGGGAGGAAACCGGAGCCCCCGAATTAGGACAATTCCAAGGGCCCCTGAGTGACAAGGGGTCTACAAAATTTGGAAAATTGGTTTGATAATGATAATGTAGAAATAAATGGAGGAAATGGGAAGGCAGCTGATCGCTTTACACGTCAAAGGTCACGGGTTCAAGGCTGGACAGCTTAAGGGTGTCCAGGTAATAATGTTACCGGGCTGACATTGACAATCATAGAAATTAACGTTATAGTAAGAACGCTCTGTGCCAACTTTGAGGGAACCTTCGCATAAGGTTGGCTGAAGTTCTAGAAATGTTCCCTGTTATCTGGTAACTGTTGAGCTACCACACAAAAGAGTAATTAAGTACATGTAAAAAAAATAGCACTACTCACTATTGCTGATTGGTGATCCGCCGGTCAGCGAATGAGCGAGGTCTATTTCATTGCTGATATCTGCTGGTTCGATGGGATACAAGTGCAGTACTAGTGTTTCATCGCAGTTTTCACTGTCAGCGTCCTTTGGATCTGTGCTGCTATCCTGCACGATCGGGTCGCTGCATGGTGGCCGCACGGACTCCTGCTGGTCTCCGCTGCTCTTTTCCATTTCCTCCTAAAAACATGCAGCCGATTGCAGAATTTCCTAACTTTGGTCGATCAATAAAGATGGTACATGCACTCGATCGCTGCCGAGACGAAAGAACGAATCATCCAATTGGTAAAAGCATAGTTTAAAGATAATTTAACTTTGGCATGGTTCCCACACATGCACGTGATTTAAAGGTATCAGGTATTTATATATGTGTGTAAGACACCTTTAGCCCGTGCGAAAGGGATGTGATCAGTCTCGTGGCGAATATGATTTATAAATATAATTTCTCGTTTTAATTCCCAGCGTACAGGGCACACTGCCTGGCCATATCACGCAGCTACGACAACCAACTACGCAGCAGAGCTAGCATGCTATGCTAAATAGCGTTCAAAGTTAATGATTAACTTATTTTTATAGATTTTATTTATTTATTTTACCTATGGGGCGTGAAAGTCGGCGAAGATCAGCAGCAATGACAGCGCGCTCACTGCAGCAGTAACGATCATTGTAGGTTCCTGCCATTAACTTCCTGATTTTTCACCAAAAGTGAAACTAAATAAATTTAGCTAGGAATCCCATGATGCATTTGAACACGATTATTTACCCGATTCACAATCGCGCTGCATTTAAGCCCGGTGTAAGTATGTATTTGTTCATGCTGATAGTCTCCGCGTTTGCGTTTTTTTGGCTGTTTATTACAGCGCACAAATAAGTCAGTGCTGAGATGCTGTATGGCGGCGGGCAAGCCCCCCTGGACCGCAGCCACAAACGCCACTTTTGACACTCGATCCCCATAAATCTACGACAAATGTCGCTAGATACTGATTGATCTCGCTTTTAAGTGAAAAATAAAGGCTGTTGCAGGGGTTTATGAAGCTTGCCCGGTCAAACCAAGACACATAGGTATCTCAAGTAGTTATTTTCCTATTTCCAGTTAAAAAAAATAATTTCTTGTCCCACATAGTCTACAATGAAAGCATTGCCCAGTGAGATTAAATGCTACTCATGCAGAAAAAAAGTGACCAAAATATATCTACATTAGCGCCAATTAATGACGCCAATCAAAGCGATGGCAACGAGCCATATAAGAAGTGTATGTTTTAATATTAATGTACTGTTGGATAATCAGCCAAATGGGAAATGACTATGAAATGACTGTCAGAAGCGGTGTTTTCAGTCGCCCATTTCAGCATCCTCAGGAAGGCTTTGTCCGTGTTTTTGCTCCATCAGGTATTTTACTGCTGCTGATTGTTTGGATCGGTATCCTATGAAATCACCCATTTGCTGTACTATGAATGATTATTGGCGCAACATGTATAATAATAATGATAATAATGATATAAAACTGCATGCATCACTACATAATTTAATTATGGCGCGCCATAGACCTCCACCAGCTGCCGAAAAAGGATTCGTCCTTCAGGTTCTTAGTATAAAAATACTATTAGTGAACCAAGTCCAAAACCGTATTATATAATTTTAAAAACTTTGTAGTTCAGGTGTCAAAACACAAGGTGCCTGTTGTGCTCTTTTTAACTATAATTCTTAACATCTTTTGGGATGTTTAAAAATGTATCTTTTCTGCTAGTTTTGGTGCCACATTTTCAATTTTATTGTCTTTAAAGAAACAGGTTTACAATACACACAGTAACAACTGCTTGTAATATACTATACTATGTAATCTACACATTGTGTAATACAATAGTTTTATTGCCGTTCACGTAGACCACCCTTGGTCAATAAAGCTCAAGACCAACACTGAAAACACATAAAGCCTTAACTGCTAAATATGAACTTACACATATGTTTTTTACTACTTAAATAGTGCCTTCAAGTTCACCTACATGATTTACATTAAAATAAAGCAAAGCTCGGTATGGCAGAACAACAATTTTTACTGAAAAAGGAAAACCTTAACACTATTATTAATACTTCTTACTTTTTAAGTGTAATTACCGTTCCGCCAATTATTGTTCCCACAGTATATCAAAATAAGGCAAGAGGCAGGCCCTGATTTAATCAGCACACACATCATGTTCTCCAACTATTGGAAATAGTTATTGACAAACACCTTTGTACTCTGGCTCATTAAATGCGAGGCAACTTGAATACAATAAAAGAATCATCCTTCTATGCATTTTTCACTTCTACTTGTCCAAAAGAGCCTCGCAGTAACATCCCAGAAGAAGAATTTCACTGGAAATGTTTGCTAATCATCCTGTTCGACAGATAATTAACTGTATACCTCAAGGCGATTAGAGTGTGTCGATAGGAATTTAGTTGCCCAACAATTGTAGAGTTGAAATGGAGTTCACCGTCAACATCAGGTGTAAACAAACATTCAAGAGTTCAGGGAATACCAGTTAGAGTGCCACTGAAGACATGCCCTAGCCAGCCAACACAAAAATCAGACGGTGGCATGTTTCCTGGATGTGCCGCTCATAGGGTCGGCCCAGGTCACACCAGAGTGGAGTCTTTGCCTGCACCACCTGTCTTCCGTGCCAGCACAGTCCTCATCTCGCTGTTGACTCCATTCCAGGGCTTGGACTGGGTCTGCAGCAGCCCGGACTCGGCCGACAGGGTGCGGTGCATCCTGGGAACGCTCACGCCGCTGCTGTAGCCCTCCTTATCGCTGCCACGGCTCTGGGCGACAACGGACGGTGAGTACTGGTGCTTGAGTGGCTTGGGGTCGGCGCAGGGTGGGTAGGAGAGCTGGCGCTGGAGGCTGGGACGACGGCGGTGCTGCTTGGGCTCGCCTCCCACGTTGGCATCAGAGGCGTGGAAGCCGGTGCTGTCGTCATGCTCGTTTCGGTACATGGTGTCAGGGAGGTCGCCGCGGTACTGCCTGGCCGTGTTCGCCGCACATACCAAGGAGTGCGAGACGGCGGCCAGCAGCAGCAGGATGCCACACGCCAGGACGCAGGTGCTGGCGATGCCCGTCTCCATCTCGAACACCAGCAGCATGTAGATGGACATGGCTATGGGGGGGAGGGAGCAAACTGCTGAAATCAACTGATCTCCTCATGATGGTGGCGCACGGCTTTTGCATGCCAGTCACGTGTCTATGTTTCCCACAAGTGCTCTGGTTTCAGTCCAAAAACATGTGCACTGTCGGAAAAATTGTACCTTTGCTTGTCACTGGGGCTGTAATATCAAGGGTCTGCCAATTGTACCCTATAGCTGTAGGTAAATAAGGTATAGAAATGGACTCTGAGGAACATGTTTTGTACCATTGGGGGTACATTAATGTTGTTTGTACCTTGGATGTTCCTCAGAATCCATTTCTGTACCTTAAAAGATACATTTACCTCTAACTATAGGGTATAATTGGCAGACCTTTGAGGGTACAGACCCAGTGACAAGCAAAGGTACAAATTGGTACTCTTTTCTGACAGTATGGTTAAGGGAGCCACCATCTTTAAATTGCAGATCGAGCCTGTGATCAGAAGGTCGGTGGTTCAAATCTCATAGCCGGCAGAGTAATTTCACTGTTGGACCCTTGAGCAAGGCTGTTGCTCCATGGACTGGCTGACCCGACTCTCGGATCTTTGTTTATACACTGTCAAAAAAAGTACCAATTTGTACCTTTGAGGGTACAACTACTTGTCACTGGAGCTGTACCCTGCCAATTGTATCCTACCTGTTGGTAAATGTACCATTTAATGTACAGAAATGGATTAGGAGGAATATTTTTTTACAATTGGGGGTATATTATTGTTGTTTGTACCTTGGGGGAACAAAACTGTACCAGGGCTGAATCCTTTTTTCTTTCTTGTATGTTGCTTTGGGCATAAACATCTGATAATAAAACAATGTAATGTATGTGTGCATGTGCCCTACATTAGACTGACGTCCCACATTGGTTGTTCTGCTACCTCATACTGTCTAGGCTGCCTGCTACTTAATACTCTATAAACGGTTGGTAGGTGGATAATTGAGCAGAAACAATTTTCGCATGCCAGATCACCAATCGTGTAATCTGCACAAAAACGGTTGTGAAGCCACACAGTCACAGGGCAGATGGGAAACTCACTCCTCAGTGTTACGGAGGCGCGTTTAGAGAAAGTCTGTCCCTGCAAGCAGAAGATCTTATCACACTTCATGAGTAGGGATGATGTCTGGCAGCGGTACACAGATACTTCAGGAGAGCCCAGATCTCAAAAGACAGACTCTTTGGAAGATGCTGACTGCCAGACTACTGAGTAATGTAAGACCACTACTGTTACAATTTTTATTTTTTAATTTAGTTTTAATATTCAATTTTCTTTTAAAATCCAGTTTAGTTTTATTTAGGTTTGAGTGTGGTTTCCATTTTCATTTCAAAGATATATTTCTATTTACTTGTTAAATATCTTAGTTTCAGTTTAAGTTTTAACATTTTTATTTCTAGGGAAAGAGCAAAGGTTTAGTATGTCTGATCTTTTGAGAATCTTACATGAATACACAGTGCACATTATTCACTACTGTCCTCAGAATGGGCAAAACTGGTTCCAGGTATTATTAATGGCAATTAAAGGTAAACAAAACATTATTTTAACTAAACAGTATTTTAAAATGGTAACTGAATAGGGTGACTAAATAATCCATGTCAGGGGAGACTCTATGAAGTACTTAAGGTTTTACAAACTACTTTAAAACTGAAAGGCTCCTGTGTTCGGCCAAATTGTTTGGTTCGCTTGTACTTTTACTGGTTTGTTTCCTTGATTGAAAAACTCATCCAGCTGTTTCACATTAACATTAGTGACACATGCATGATTATAGGAGACTGACCAATCAGCACACAGCACAAACTCAGTGCTAAAGTGAAATCCAGGTCCTTTTATTTGAAATGGTTAAAATGGTATTTTACAAACCCTGTCGTGACTCATCCTGTCCCTCCTGACATGGGTTAGGTGGTCACCCTATAACTGAAAGTATTTTAAGTTTGTATTTTTTTCAGTTAGTTTCAGAAGCAATACTTATAGTTTTAGTTTTGTTGTAGTTTTTTCATTCATCGCATTTCAGTTTACAAAAGTTTTTTTTTATACAAGAATAGTTTTCCTTAGTCATTTAATGACGTGGCCCCCTAGTGGTTGGTCGTGGGAAACAGCCCTTTGCGAGCGCTGAGCCGGAGCGTCACTGCATCACCCGATTCCTGTGGCAGGCGGTTCCTCGGGGGCCGAATGTGACACTGCACCGAGCTTTGAGTTCAGAAGGATGTGGTGGCTGGCCAGCACGTAGCCACTAGTGTCTCAAAGGTGCCTCTTAAGTAATGTGAAATCCAGTCGCTGAAACCAGCTGCATTTAGAGGTCAAAATATTACTTTCACAGTTACTTAATTGTTTTGATGTGGCAACATCAGTTGAATGAGTATTTACCACTATTTTAAAGGCTGTATTTGCAAATATTTTAATTTCTAAGTAGAAAAAAATGTTATAAAAATACGACATACTTTATATAGTGTTCATACATGGTGATGTTCAAAATATTGTCCTACCTGCCAGGAATACAGAAACACCAAAGCAGAAGAGTCCAACAGCCACATGTCGGACGGCCCTGGTGTCCAACAGAAACCAGTCTGCTCTGTGTGCGGAGGGATACAATAACCTGTCACTTTAAAAGAAATAAGTAAAAAAAACTAACAAAAAATATTTGAAAATGTACTCATGTGGAGATATGGAGCTTTTTCGAAGCGTTTCACCGTCACACGTAACCATTTATAAAATAGGCTAAATAATTTCTTTTAAATTCGCTACAAAAAGAAATAATACGCAAACTGTGATTTGGAATTAATTAGCATTCCAGTAGTACGCTGTGCACTATTCTCAAAGTTTCCTTTTGCTTGCACTATGATTTTTCAAATTGTTTTACAAGCTTCTCCGAAGTGAATATTACTCGAAGGCGAGAGTATGAAATTCCTTGGCGCATCTGACGCGCTGCCGTGCGACTCTATTTGTAATTGGGAGCGACGTGAGAAGGAGGCGGCGGACGTGAGCTGACAGCCTAATGAGAAAGGGCCATTGTCCGCGGGAGGCTCGGGTTAGACGGGCAGAGGGGATCCAGGCTGCAAGACTGCACGGGGACTAGCATGTGCCACATTTCAAAAGCATTTAAAAATGCATATTCTGCACGATCCGTGGTTATTGATAGACTCGTGCATGTAGAAGAAGCCTACTATTAAAAATCGAAGTTGCAAAACTTGAAACAGTTATTCCCGGGGGCATCTTAAAACAGTGGTTTTTAATCCGTCAATAAACAAACAAAACTTGATAACATCTGCATATTTAAATTATATATATGCAGTGCAATGTATTTTATAGTCTGTCTTAAAAACTGAATAACTATACTCTATTGCCCTATACTCCGAAATGCAATGAAAATACTATTAGTGTAGACAACAATATTAGTAGAGAAATATAGGTTACGGTTAAAAAGTAACTTAGGTCATACAATACCTGCCGGTATTCTCCTCATCTCTGCAAATGTCGGTAGTGAAGTAGCTGTGAAGCAAGCAGACCAGCACAGAGCTGAGGTTGAGCATCAGAGATAAGGCCGAGAGCACCGTGGACACCGGCATCAGCGCAGCCAAAACCTCCGTGGGAAAAACCGGTGACTGTGGAGCGTGATCCTTAATCCTCGCGTTATGCGATTGCAGTTGAAAAATCAGGATGACTGACAATAAGGACATAATTATAGAGAGAATCCCCAAAAATGCCAGTACGGTTAGAGATCGCTGGCTGTACGTACACGCCATTTTCCTGAGGTGGGATAAGTTTCTTCCAGTCTGCTTCGGAGAACTTTTTCTGTTTAAATGATAAATATTTATCCCTCAGGAAAGCCCTCTTCACCGATTTTTTTTTCTGTCGAAATACGGTTTACCATTAGCAACACTCAGATTCTGTGATAGATTGACGCGTCCCTTAAAAACGCCAAACCTGCGGATGCCGGGCTGCCCAGGGAGCGCGAGGCTGCCGCTCGGGCTGAGCATGTGATGTATTTCCAACCCCATAGTTTAGAAGTTCCCAGCAACAATGGACTTTTCAGTCGGATTCACCTCCACAATGCATTGACGTTTTCTGTGTCCAGCCATTTTCAACAGCGCCGAAGAATAAAATAAGATGAAATAAGGTTTAATCGTGTGTTTGCATCCAACGACTACATTTAGTGTTATTATTAACTTACTTATTTTCTATAGCAAAATCCGTTGTTTTTAATTTAGGAAATATGCCGTAAACACACATAATAAATAATTTCTAGCAGTTTTTAGAACTTCAGCAAAAACACTAATAAATTAGAAGTTGTTTTAATTATATAATATATTTCATTGGATCTATGTGGATTTCTTGAAAATAGATACTTTAGTTTAATCCAGTATTTATATTTCCGGTTGCACTGCTTCGTATTGTTGCCAAAAGGCTAACATGCCGAATCTATCTATAATTACCCACAATTCCCCGACAGCAAAATTTCTCTTCTCAACACTAAAATATCTTACGTATAATCTAATTAACTATTTTATTGCCTTGGAAACAGATTCTTCTTTCCCAAGCAGACAGTTGCATGGTGAATGTGGCCAATTTCAGATAATTTTTGCCAGGCCGCAAATATGATTCAATGTTCAGACAAATCTGCGTTTGCTGAACTGCAGCGTTACAGCTTCTGTATTGCATGTGTAGGTACTGTGTGTCTGTGTGACACCTCCTCTTATCAGCGCAGTGATTAGTGCGCTTTCTGGAACCCTGACAGCAGAACCTAGTATACACTCACCTAAAGGATTATTAGGAACACCTGTTCAATTTCTCATTAATGCAATTGTCTAATCAACCAATCACATGGCAGTTGCTTCAATGCATTTAGGGGTGTGGTACTGGTCAAGACAATCTCCTGAACTCCAAACTGAATGTCAGAATGGGAAAGAAAGGTGATTTAAGCAATTTTGAGCGT
>JAODJU010004363.1:0-14416 GCA_026776725.1 Gnathonemus echidnorhynchus | reverse complement strand
TGACAAAAACTGGTTAGAGGGGGGGCCCCCAGTGAATTTTTGCTTGGGGCCCCAACAGACCCTAGGATCACCTCTGGCCGTACCTGCACCGTACCCGAGTCGTACCTGCACCGTATCCACATCATACCCACACCGTACCCGTTCCGTACCCATGTCGTACCCAAACCATACCCAAGCCATACCCATACCGTACCTGTGTGGTATCTGTGCCGTACCCGCACCGTACCCGAGTTGTACCTGCACAGTATCCACATCATACCCACACCGTACCCGTTCTGTACCCATGTCGTACCCAAACCATACCCAAGCCATACCCATACCGTACCCGTACGGTATCTGTGCCGTACCCGCACTGTACCCGAGTCGTACCCACGCCGTACCCGAGCCATAAATATGCTGACATGACCCTACTTACTATTAGGGCCGAAATCGTGACCAAGCCGGCTGGTTGTGTCACCACCACCTGATTGGTTGAAATGCCAGTGTTCTGCATTGATATATATGGATTATCTGAAGGAAAAAAGGCCATATGTTATATATTATTCATTATTAGCATTATCACACATCACAAATAACTCAGAACATAAAAATTCCTACTTAAGACAGTACTATAGAACAGCTAAGTACAATGAATTTATGATGCAAATTTAAATAAGCGAATGCTAATTCCACTAGGATTTGATGCTAACATAAGAATGATTCTCACAGACGTGCTAGCGGAAATCAGCACACAATAAATCATGATGTACACCATGTGACCGGAAAATAAGCATCTCTTGGGTTTTACATCGCTGTCATTCTCCAAATCCCGCCCTTCTGCAGTGGAAGCGAACTGGAACCGCGCTGTAACTAGCGTTTCTTCGTGGTACGACTCGGGTACAGTTCGGTTCCTGGATACCAGTGGAAAAACGGCGTAGACAGCTGGCTTTTATTCATTCTTTCATAGGCCTCAAATCTGAGGCCTGGCTAGATGGACACGAGTCGATTCCTTAACTACCTGACGTCTTTCACAAGTGCTGGAGATATTGGCAGACATTAGCCGACCCTCCCTCATCCTGGTCAGTTTCTTCTCATTTACTGCCTCAGACTTAGTTACTTAACAACAAAAAGCATTTAATCAGCAGGTGGTTTAACTGCAACAGTTCTTTTCAGTTTGAATTAATTCAATCTCACATAGTGCGTTTCCGAGCGCAGTTACCTCAAAGAGCTTAACATTTTAACAGGAACATTACAAAGTGAAAAAAATATACGTTGAAAATAGCTGGAAGACGACTGAGAATTGGGAACAAAGACAAGTAGTTAGTAGTAGGATAAAAAAAATCCTTGGAGGTCCAAATGGCTGTGAATCAGCCCCCCTTGCTATGCAAATTTTGCTAAACACTAGGCAGAAATAGGTGTGTATGTGTTCGAGGTCAGGAGTGGACCTCTGAGAGTCTGTTTGGCCATCTGTTGGGGCAGCCATGTTGAGCCGGTATCTGTGGTGTGGGTCAAGGCTGTGAGACCACTGCAGGAACTGCAGTGAATGTCCATCTCCTTACTCAGCAGGGTGACGTGCTGTCTTGCAGGGTGCCAGGTAAGCAGATCCCCATCCCCGTTTTTCTGTTACCTTCCTGTTAGCGGCCGTTTCCTCACGTGCAGAAGCGTAAACCGTTGATGGCAGCAGCGCCGCGTGCTGATGAGGAGGCTCCGCCCACATCTCGCTCCCCCCACCCAGCCAGCCCCCCCTCCTTGCGCATCCCCGTCCGTTCTGGTCTATTTCGGGCCTCTGCGTTTCAGGCACCACCTGCGAGCGCTTTAATTAGCTCACATCTGCTTCCTCTCCATCAGCGGTGCGGCTAATAGATGCTGGCTGGCTCTTGCTAGCTTCGCCGTGGCCTGAAAGCGGCCTTCTGCTGCGGCCCCCAAATAGACAATCTCATTACCCCCCCGTGGTCACGTTCCCTAGTGCCGGAATCTCTCATTTCCTTATGTGTTAATTACCTCCTTTCGACAAAGACAGCACGCTTTCCCACGCCAAAATGAGCTATTATTGGTAAAAAACATGCAAATGTACAGTTACAGCATTTTTTCCATAAATACACATGAAACAGATTTAAGGGTGACATGGGAAAATAAATAAGATGTTTTTTTAACCTGATTTTGTTCCCTGGTTTTCTGAAGTAAACAAGTTTAAAATGAAAAAGCCCCCATGATATTCAAAAACATGAAGCAATATTCAAACAAACAATATTAGAATTTATGCAACCATCTGTTTGTATTTTCCAGTAATGCACAGTTTGGTGCAGGTATATTATCACAGCTTACAGTTTATTGAAATGGAAAAACTGCATCTTAAAGAGATAAAAGTTTTTTTATTTTTTATGTCTTCCAAACAGGTTTGCGTAGCAGCTATTCCTGCAGCGTGTGCAACGTGATCCTGAACTCCATCGAGCAGTACCACGCACACCTCCGGGGCTCCAAGCACCAGAATAAGTGAGTGGCCCGCTAACGAAGCTAACGGAGACTTGCTTTGGTACCTCAATGAGTGCGCCTGCTAACGCTAACCTGGGAAAAGTCTCCTTGTTGGCTCAATGAGTAGCCCTGCTAATGATAATATAGCAAAATGCTAATTCAAGGTTGCATTATTGCTTTAATCGCTAGTTCTGATAATGGTATGTACTTTAGCGTGTATCCCCAGTAATGTTGGATTGCCATGTTCAATTTGAAGAAATACTGGATGCCAAACCCTGGGTCTCCGACATTAAATTTTGCCGAGCGGGGGAAGACAAATCGCATGCAATATTGGTTCAAAACAGTGCAGCTTTTTATTTTTCAATATGGAGGCTTACTTAACTAACATTAAGACAGATTGGCAATATCCCACTTAACAGTGTTAATGGAACAAAGACGGGCATATTTTAGGCCTTACTGGCTTCAATCAAGGTGTCTATGACCTCATTCTTGTGGGGTAAAAGTCGACCTCCCTCATGCACCTTCTGTGGACAGTTTACAGGGTTATATTTGCCAGTTTGAAATGCAAAATTGATTAACACCAGTACTGCGTGTTCGCATCACTATCCTGTTGAAATTGTCTTCATGAAAAGGACAAGACCTTAAAATGGTAATTGTATACACTGTATACATCACTGTTCCTATAAACCACACTGTCAGCCTTTCAGTCAGAAGGAAACAAACCGCCGTATATAATCCTGCAAAAAATTAACTACATCAACAGGGATGTGAAATATGTCATAGGTGTATTTTGGTATAAGCTTTGATAGATGAAACATTATCTTAGATCTATCAGAGAAGCATTTCAGGCAGGGAATTAATTGAAGTAAGGTAACCTCACAGATCTGTAATGGCACATATTAATGTCAGTGGCCCAGTCTAGGTCGCTGGTTTGCAGAGCCTCGTCTTCCACGCTCTGCCGGCTGCTCTCAGTCACAGAGCTGTGCTCAGCAGAGGAGAAAATGTGGAGGAAGAGGAGTTACGGGCAACAGGCGTGTTTTCATCATTTGGGGCATGAGGCAGAGGGGCTCAATCAGTCCTCTGAATCAAGCACAGGTCTCACCTGCTCCTGCTGTGCCACCCCCCCCCCCACCGTTGAGTGGAGGGGAGACGCCCGATGTATTCATTACTTAGCTGCGGCAGTGTCCTGTCTCCCGGACGCACCCCGTTTCCTGCCCTGCCAGGCTCTTTATTAAACCAGGATGGGACGACGTCAGGGTCAGGCCGCGGAGACAAATTGGAATTCCGGCAACATGACGGCCAGCCTGACATTCTCGACGCGTGGCAACTGCGCGCGAAAGCCGACCTCCCATCCACCAGATGGTCTTCAAACGTACACCCGAGAAGATGCTTCTGCTTTTGGGTCCTGTAGTCCCCCCCCCCCCCCACCTATCATCCACTGTCACAATTTATTTTACCCTCTTTCAAACCACAAACCGGTGGGAGGTCATTTGTGATTTTTCGACGGCCGGTTATATTGCGGCGACTTTGGGTGTCGGGGAAATCGATGGTCCCGTTGTGCTTGATTGGGGGGACAAAATCATTCAGGACACGGCTATTGGCCATCTAAGCTAAGTGCGCATTAGCCTGTGGCTAATATGGACTCACGTTGAGGCCATTTAACTCATTTGCGGGAGTTTCAATCGTGCGTCTGTTTAAGCGGGTGGTCCACAGTAGGTGGCTTAATATACTATTATGGGCCGTATCTCCACCACAGAAAACAACAGCACAATATTTTTGTGTGTAAAGATGCCCTATTACAAATTAATTCATTAAAAACAACAGGCACACGTCAACAAAGCGCTCCTGCATACTTCTCCCTCATCCCCGAGTTGCCCAGCAACTCATTGCCTTGGAAGGGAAGGGAGGAGAGCTCCGTGCCGGACAGATGCTATCGCGCAGCGTGGAGGTGAGCGCGGCGTGGCCATCCGCCGATAGCACATGCCAGCCCTCGGAATGTCATGGGCGGCCATTATACTAATCTCTCCCGGCAATGCTCACATGGAAGAGATGCAGTGGGAGATAAGGATAGAGGAAAAATTGGCCTGTAATGATAAGAAAGGGATCATTATTAAATGTATATTAGAGGAAACAGCCCCAGGGCATCAATTTGGGTGTTTTTCATCTTAAATGAGGCGTTTTTAAGTCTTCTAAGCAAGTGAAGAATATTACAGATAAGTATTGCAAAACAAACGATGGAGAGACACTTAGGTTTGGGGGGGGGTCCTACTGGGAGGATGGGAGCATATTTTTACAGAGTGCTGGTTCTTGTGCCTAATGATGTTTCAAACGATCTGAACAGCTGTATCCTCCATGCAGATCAACGCTAAAAATCTACATCTAAGCAAGTTTTGCAGGAAGTTTGTTGCAAAGGCCGCTATTAATGGATGTTTACCAAATGAAGAAGAAAAAAAAAAATCATGTTTCCGCACCATTGGTTTTAAAACGGTGGCTTTAATGACGTGGAGGAGCTTCACCTCCCTTTGTTTGTGTGCAAACTTTAATCGGCGTGGATAATTACAAATACTTCAAGGGGCTTTATCTCGAACTGGTAGAAATCCACAGGGTAACACTATGCTCTATAAAAAGCAATAAAATCTTTATATTTATTTTTGACATGAAGTAATTTTAGCTCATTCAGAGTCAGTCTGCAGATTTCGGTGTGCCTGTGTAAAAAATGTCAAGGGTGGAGAGAAACAGCTCACTTTGATTAAGTCTGGGTATGAGCTGCCCCCTCGGACAGCTGTCACCTCTCCCCCGTGTTGTCGTCTGCCTCCGGTTGTTGCTTTTTCTTAGCTTTATTAAGCAAGGTTGCGTAAAACAAATTCAGCCCCTAAATTGCCTGTGTGATTGACTCACCCCGTGTTCTGGAATGTGAGTCTCGTCGCCGCGGCGCCACAGCCTGGCCTGCAGGAGGCCCCGTGGGTGTTGCGTGTCAGAGCGCAAAGGCAGCTTAGCTGTGACAGATCAGGTGGCCAACCCATCACCTGCCCCCCTCCCAGCCACTTCCACAGACCTTTTCATCCCTCCCCATCCCCTTCGGACTTCCCCGGCAGGTTCAGCTAACAACCTAACTAGTTAGGACAAGAGTATTTATAGTCCAGGCCTGTCTTCACACTCAGCCTTACTGCCAGTAGTGTGTCTCGGCCTTTGTCCGTTTCCTAGCTGGAGCCACAGAGGACAGAGGGGCGTGACCTGGGATTCGTCCCCCTCCCCACGGGAGTCCGTTGGCCCGCTTGGTTTCTGCGGGCTGTGGTGAGAATGAAAAATCACGCAGCCGCCTTTGTCTCCCCGCCAGCTCCCCTTGTCCTTCTCTGGCATAAACGTCGCAGCTACGTCGTGTATCTATCAACGAGTCACACAAAGTGATGCATGGAATAGCTCATCTATCTCTCTGCTCTTAGAACTCCCCTTACTTCCGAGCCTACAAGCCAACACACGCATACAAACACCTACTTAAAAGTCCCAGCCGAAAGGCTGCCAAGAAACTTTGATTTTGTGAATTTTGTCTTTACGATATGATGACTAAAGCCCACTCCCCTCTGTCATGCGCATCAAAGACGAGACTCTTGATCCATTGCATTGACGTCACTGGCCCTTATCTCCTAGCTGCCCTCAGAAGATTAGGTACCTCTTATCTGTTGCTGGGAGTAGTCATGCTGGGCCAGTAGATCATTTTAGGATGAGATGGGCCAGGGGCAGGTTTTGGGAGGATGATGTGGGGGTGGGGGGTGCAAGTGGTCCAGCTTTCACCTCTAGGACTTTTTTCCTTGTAAACTCAAAGGGAAGTTTATGGCGTGTTCGGCGTGCAAGTGGGCCATAACCGATTGGATAAGGAAGTGATTCAGCAGCAAAGAAGAGGCAACAGAGAGAGAGAATAATGGGGGCAGGGGGCGGAGGGACCCAGGATTCAGGATATTAGAAAGTCAGTGTTATATTGTCAACCGAACTGACGTTACATACTAAAATATTCAAAGGAAATGGACCATTTTTTTGCGAATGGAGTATATCCTATTATCATGCACAATCAACCTAAATATTAATATATATTAATAAGTATAATATGTTTCTTTATTAATTTATCTTGTGTGGTATGCACAGCAGCTAATTTAGTATTAGCGATGACCGTGGGTGAGCAAATTGCCTATGGGTTCCCCATCTCTGCATCCAGAGAACGAGGGGCACATATGCCATTAAACACTCATTTCTGATCCATCAGTCAAGTGGTAGTGGGGTTGGGGGGGCTGCTTTTGTCCATTCATTCTCTTGTATCTGAATGACCACACTGTGCATGTCGGTGTGTGTTTGGGGCCATGTAGTAACTGTGGTTGAGGCGGAAACCCCAGAATGAGACACCAGCTGTCCATGCTAACTGCCCCCGAGTTTCCCCAGGGCTGGGGGAGCAGAAGGCTAAAGAGGCTGTACAGTAGCAGACAGCATGTTCGGGTATCGCTGTGTTCCTGCTCTTCTTGGAGCAGGATCTGTTCCATTAATCTATCACTGGTCTTCTCATCTCCTGAAAACGAATTATGCTGCTTGTCTGGCAGAATAAGCAAAGTACAAAAGCGAACGACCAAGAAACTCCCACCAGCATCGAGCTGTCAGCCTCGCAAGTACTAACATTAAAGTTTCATTTGCAGTGTGACTCTCTGTTCCATCTTACAGTGCGGTTTGCCTTGGCAGTGAGCGGTACCACGTAAGCGATCCGCTTCACCGTCATCTCAAGCTCTCGCTTCTCGTATGTTTTTTTTTCCCCATGATAAAAGCATCAGGTGCACGTCCCCGGTCTCTGGACGGTCTTTATATGGGGCAAAAACTACCTGAAACTACTTGAGAGATTGCAGTGGTGGAGCATAGCGTGGCAGGGGGTCCCATTGGCTGTAGGGATTTAGTGGCCGTGCATGTTTAGGCAGTGAGGAGCCTGGCTTTGGAGATGTTTTACACACCACAAGCAGTACTGTCATTCAGACAGAAGGGGGAGGAATGGATCACAGCACCCCCCCCCCCATCCTCATCCATCAGTGTTCTTCCCCTCAGAAATAGCTGGTTGAGCGTCAATGAGATTCACCAACAAAGCCAGAGGCTGCAGCCATTCTATTCGCCCAACTTATGTCATGCCCTGCTCGTCTGATCCTCCCGTGTGCCACACCCCCTTGTTACTTCGTGTGGAATCCCGGTGTTCTCAGCTATGTCTAGTTGTTGTTAATCAATTCTATGTATTTAGTGCTTCTGAGTCTGTCTTTGGCGTTCTTGCTTGTGTTTCTGTCCTGTGTTTTGGTGATTTCCCCGGAAAAACCCCCAGTTACCCGACTTCATGGCTTTCTGTGCTGCTTCCCCGGACACAATCCGTAACAACTTATCCGACCGAGTGTTGGTGCTCTTTGTCGTATCTTCCTCGCATTGTCCTCTTCAGTCCAGGGCCACACCATCTATTCAATCGCTGTGCACCTGAAATCCCCAATTTGTCCCCATAATGTAATATTCCCATAACCCACGCACACACAGACACATACGTGCACACACATAAATTTACACGCAGTTGTGGTGCCGCGACGTGAAACCCTTTGTCCCCCTGGGAGGTGGACGATTGCTTGGTTGCCATGGCGCCCTAATCAGATACCCTCACATGTACCATTGACTGAATCCCTCCCATCAGCAAAATCACTGCTTCTTAACCGGCAGTGGCTGTAATTTAATATAACTATAGCTGAAAGTATTCTTCTTCCTAGATTGAAAATGTGATTTAAAAAATCATTTTGGCACTCATTTTTTCCCCCAAACATTTTTTGCTGAATGTTTCTTTACTTATTATTTGCATTTGTAGCCTTCCTGATCAGTTTAACGAGTCTGGTCATTTTCTTCCGACCCTCTCTCATTAACAAGGTGACATATTTACTGCTTATTGGATGTTTTCAGTTTATTGCACCATTCTCTGTAAAACTCTACACACCAGTGTGTGAAAATCCCAGGAACGGGGCTGTTTCTCAGAAGCTGGGATCCCCATATCTGGCACCAACAATCATGCTGCGTTTAATCAGAGATCACACGTCTTAGTAATTCTAATGCTTTGCCAGCCAGGAGCTGAGCATCCTGACCCTGTCGGTGTGCTATATCGTTCATGAGCAGGTGTACCTAATATATATATATACTGTATATATATATATATATATATATATAGATAGATAGAAAAATGATTTTCTGCCAAACCAAGGAGGTCATGTTGCCCCTTAAAAAACTTATTAGACCTGACATTTTCTTTGAATGAATGGGAGTCAGAATTTTTAATTTTCATGTTTCGACAGGCCAAATGGGTACTAGGCCAGCAGAGTATGAATTTTATGTACCTTGCTGTGACAGTTTGGCCTGCCAGGACAAATCCTCCCCCACCCCCCATTTCAGGAGTCTGAACTTTCTAAAATAGGAGTGTATTCTTGGCAGCACCCCGAACTTCATCTTAGTGATGTTCGGGCCACATTGTCTGGTGCCTGGGGGTTGCCAAGGCAATGGGGATTGTGCCTACTGTCTGTGTGCTCTGTCTGGGGACCCCGGTGCACCTTCCCCTTGTGTTTCACCTTCAGAGACGCAAGGAGGGATCCACAGGGCGTAACATTATTTTTCATTAAACTGTGGAGATACTGTTATGATTCTAGAACCCAAGTGTTTCCCCTGGCTCGAGGCTAAGTTTGTGATGATGTCATTTAAGCACTCCCCACCATGAAAACGCTTCAGAACGAGGAGAGCTGTAATCAGCCAGTGTGACATGACCTGTCTTGGGCTCAGGGGGATGTGGACTTTAATGTTGATAAGCAGGTGCAGATTTGTGAGTGCCAACCACTCCATCCTGCTGTAGTCTTTCTTCATTAAAATAGAAAACCATGGCAATTTGGCGTGACAGCGGTGTAAATCTTGAGGAGAGGATGTTTCATTACCCATTTCCTGAAGGTGAGTTGATAAGCCGCGTGTTTTTTTTCATTAAATGTTGAGCAATGGTGTCTCGGGGTGGACAAGTTCGAGACGTTCTGTTCGGCTTTAATGGCGGCGCCCTGAAACACGTCTGTTTGCGTGGTTCAGCGGTCCGACCTCCCACATCTTTGATGGTTTCAGAGGCCCAGGTGATGCCACATCCTGTCCATCCAAGGCGATAATCAGCACTTTACTGTCGTTGTCCTGGAAATCTTTCAAACGACTAGCTTAAATCCATCTGTTGAGTTTTGGGAGCATGAAAACCGGAGGGTTTTGGAAGGGGAAGAGGGGAAGCCAACAGTGGGAATACCAAGAATCACTCGGGGACTTTAGAGAGTCTCTGCACTGGCTAGATCTGTGTTTATTTTTTCAAAGCCCCTGGACCTGAAAATTGCACTTCTCAGGGGTACGCAGGGACTATTTCTAGGGTAGCTTTTCTCCTACTTATCTCTGTTCTAATTAATTTATTTAACTACAGCGTTGAAAAGTCTAGCCGTGGAATAAATATTTCACAGACTAATTGAGAATATATTACTTTCACAACTAATTAGCCAACGCGGAGAATAGAGCCCATCTTCAGTATTAAAATTATCACTTCTTAAAAGCCATTTCAGCTGTGGAGAAAGACAGGAAACAATGCTAAAAATTAAATGACATATTAGGAACAAGATGTTATAAGAATGATGATTGAACCTTCTTGTTTATTCGAACTGCAGGTCTTAGCAATATAAAAGGATAATTAAGGGCTGCATTTAACAGATACCCAACACACTTCTATAGGCAAATGTTGTGCTTTCTGTACCAATGAATAACATATTTTGCCGCTATATATTTATTGCCTAATGTGGGTATCCCCCTAGCCACACCATGGCCAAAATTTACAATAATTAAACTCATGTTCCAACAACCCTTTTGGGGGTGGTCAGGGGCAGGTTTGCAGTTTTTGGAGCACCACTCGAAAAACCAATTTGGCGCACCCCCATGTAATGATTCCTTGTGGCCACCAGGGGGTCTCCAATCCTTGGGAGCCCCACACAAATGCATATTTAGAGTGGTGGTAAACCTCACCCATTGCCCACTCATTGGTTTTCCCCTTTGACTCTCCCTCCTTAGCGCTTCCCCTTCTATCTTTCCTCATCTTTCCATTGAGATAGCGGGCCAGATGCTCAAACTATGGCCCCTGCTAGTCAAGTTCACCCACAGCTTCTTACTTGGCCCATTTAACCACAAAAAAAAAGTTTTAGAAAAAGCAATTTACCCCTCTTGCTTTGTAGTGCTGTACAGAAGCGTGCGCCGTTCGTTAAGGATTTCCCCTTCGGCAGTGAGGGGTAATGATTAAGAAAACTGGACTCAGTCCCAGATGCCGTCTGGTGTCTTTCCCTCTCAGCTGGGACCCTGCTGTTGTCCCCTTGAGCTGGGTGCTTAACCTGAACTGTTTCAATAAGCACCCAGCTGCAGTAATAGGACAACTTTCCCGTAGTCTTGGAATATCGCACCAACAGGGCGGAGCACCAGGAGGAAGAGACATTCGGTTTGGGGAGTATGAGAAGCAACCTTGTTCTCTTCCTCTCTTTTCAGCTTGAAGCAGCATCAGAAGTGAGGATCCATCATCTCATCAAGGGATGTCTCCCCCCCCCCCCCCCCCCCCCAGGAAATAGCACAGATCCCTGGGCCGGGGGACCTGCTGGACTTGAATGGACAAACACTTCCTTTATGATGTCATAGTCGAGGTTCACACCCCTGGACTTCATCCCAAGGGTTTGATCCCTCGCAAATCAAAACCACGACCAGCCAACAACACGAACAGCAACACATGGACTTGTCTGCTAGAGATACAGGTGACCGCTTATATGCCTCTAGAGTCAATGATTTCATATATACTACCTGAACTTGGGGATAAGATCAACAGTGATAGTAAAAACTGATGATAGCTACACTCAGTAGGGGAAGACTGCAAACTTTGACCCGAAAAGTGCCGGTCCCCAAAAAGAAAGACGTTACACTCTGAGTGGTTGGCCAACCTTCACATCGCCGATGACCTCAGCAGTCCAGCTGACTGTGGTTGGAATGCTGGCCTGGAATCATGGAGACCTAGAGTCACATGACCATGTAACAGATCATGTGACACTTTGCTGGCCAGAGTTGTTGGTTTACCGAACTACTAGGAGAAATAATTGAATTTATGTACTCGTTCTGATCTGTTAGAGATTTTTTAGAAAAAAAACAAAGGATGTCATGCATAGTATGTACTTTAAACTTAATCTTGTGCAGGGATGCATCATTTAGGTGAAAAGATATATATATAGATATATATATAGATATATATATATATAATAAGAGATTATGTTGATATCTACTATTCTGCACCACATTGTTTCAGGATTGTATGAGTTGCACTGCATTAAATTCCACTGTAAAATAATTTATAGGTTTATGTCTGATTGACAGTAAAATGGAACCACCCATGGTGCAGAAGAGTCCTTTCGTTCTGGAGAAAATCAGTCTGTTATTTTGTTATATAATAGCTTTTGGGTTTCCAAGAAATGACGAGTGACAAGTGTTCAGTTGGCTCTCAGGAAGTGGCTGATTGGTCAATTACAAGTACGCTCTCAGCCCGAAGAACACATGGGATCAATCCCATGGATTCTTTTGTTTGTATTTTGTGAGAACAAGAGATGAATCCAAAAAGCAGTGTGTCATTGCTATGGTGTTTGTTTTTGTGTTGCGAAGACACAAAGTCCATCCAAAGATTGTTCAATAGCAGCACCATATGGTACCAGAACCTAAAACACAGTTTCCTGATTTATGCAAGAAGAAGCAGATCAGAAAAAAAGATCTGGCATTGAGGGGCAAAAAAGTCCATGCAAGTTTCTTTCCTGCTTCGGTCATCATTTTTACTTGCTCTTTTGTCCAAACTGGGACCAGTTTCTTAGGATCTATGAATCAGAGACCTTTTGACATTGAAAGTGTGAGCGTTTGTGCTGACAAAGACCATGTCCCTTCTCTCCTGAAAGAATTGTACCGATCTACCAGGGGGAGAGAGCAAGGTTTTGGTAAAGTGAATCCCCTTTGCAAGAAATGTTCCCAGACTGTAACATGGGCTGGTTAAACCTCCTATCGCACCTATCTGCAGTATGGCTATGGATGATGTCTCTCTTTGGACAATGACCATTCAGGCCTGTAAAGAAGGGTTAGTTTACCTTAAAGGAATCAACATCAGTCACTTCCAGTTCTAATCTATACTATATGCAATATACACTATTTCAAAATTCGAGGCGAGTTTTGTCACGTACTAACACTAAGTTGTTTTTTAAACGGTCGATTTTTCAAATTTCCAGCTTTGTGTTTTGCCTGACTGAGTCCTCGAGTCGTTGTTTATCCATACATGAGATACATATTATTTATAAACCGTCTCTTGTTAAAAAAAAAAAAAAGTGTTTTTTATAATCAATAAACTGTGTACTTGAATGACTTATGTGGGAGAGTATTTTGTTAAATAGCACTGTCTTTAGATGGAAAACGTTCTCTGTGTTTGTGATGGCCAGTAATTCGTCGTTTTCTAACCTTTGTCTCCAATCGTTCCGTCTTTCACCTCTATCGTCTCGTTATGGTCCTTTGACATTAACAGATTGTTAACATTAGGTTTTCTCTTTACTTTTAATACACCTGCTATTGGAAAAAAGAAAAATCTGTCACGCCCTGACAGATACCGGCGGAAGCACCACAGCTGTAGAGGAAGACACATTCTTGATAGACAAATGAAAGCGAAAGAGAGCCCAGAAAACCTCTCCCTCCTCAAGGGAGACTGTAATCTATCTGTGTCACTGAAAGATACCTAAGGATTATTCTGCAGACTATCTCGCAAATGGACTAGGGTTTCTGTGAGGTACAAAAACTTTATGAAGTCCATCCATCCATTCATCTATCCATCCATTCATCCATCAATCCATCTATTCTGCTTTTGTACCAGATAGTAGGGAGCCTATTCAGGACATCACAGGGCAAAGGCTAGTCCATCAGAAAGCACACACACACGCACGCACATGCACGCACAGTACACATATTCATGCCCTTATTGGGGTTCTGACCCTAATCCTGTGGGAAGTGTCCTGTTATTGTTATCACAGATGAGGCCAAGAGACAGTAGGTCTTGTAGCTGCTCTTTAATAAAGAATCCCATCAAGAATCGAATCAAAGATATTTTGTGAAACACCTTTTCAGTGCATGCTGTGTGTCCCTCATCCGATTAAGTTTATTAATCTCACAAATCCCTCCTCTTGTTTTCCGGTTTCCTCTGCAACAACACCATACACTGAAATCGTAACATTTTCAGTCTCGTTTACGCTCCGCTGCCTTTGTTTGTGCCCCTCCGTTTGCCCGTGCTTCCTGCCAACTGGCTGGTGAAGGAGGCAGAAGGGCAGGCGTGCCATGATTCATCCATCAGGTGGCTCACGCGCCATCGTCTCGAAGGTCCCGGGATGCCCCGTGGTCTCCATGGTGACGGGCGCATGTAAACACAAAGCGGAGGCAAATCCAGTATGAACCGTTTCTGCTAGCTAACGGTGCACAGCTGAGGAAACCTTCCTTAACATGTATGCAGAGAGTAAAAGTCCAGACCGAGATTTTTTTTCAACCAACCAGTTAACTGTAAAGAGTCACAGTCACAGAGTACTCAACTGGATGGCTGAAACAAAATCTTGGTCTGGACTTTTACTCTCTGGCCCTGAACTACCTGCCTCTGCATGCCGTATATGTTTTCAAAACAATATGACCGCATCACGATTGTTCGGTTTTTAAATGTTAGAACACCACTGGGATTGTACCATTGCACCCTTGGCAATTTTTAAATTAAACATAGATCTATACCACTGACCTTTTGATGTAGCACAGGGGTGCCCAACTCCAGTCCTGGAGGGCCAGAGTCCTGCACATTTTTGGGTTTCCCCTCATTTAACACACCTGA
>JAODJU010004362.1:0-14434 GCA_026776725.1 Gnathonemus echidnorhynchus | reverse complement strand
AAGCTAAAACCCTGGGTTCCTTTAAATCAGAGCTAGATAAGATTTTAACAACTCTGAGCTATTAGTTAAGTTCTCAAACTAGCTTGATGGGCCGAATGGCCCCCTCTCGTTTGTAAATTTCTTATGTTCAGTCATATCCTGTCTCATATACTTTTCTTACGTCTTTTGAAAGCAATGGCTGTGCGTTTTTTACTTGTTTTATATCTTCGGTAATATGTATAAGTGACTTATTTTAGAGAATGAGCTCCTGTATGCTGTAGAGAATTTCATGGAATGGGTTTCCATGGCCAAGCAGCTGCATCCAAGCCTTACATCACCATGCGCAATGCAAAGCGTCAAATGCAGTGGTGTAAAGCACGCGGCCACTGGACTCTAGAGCAGTGGAGACGTCTTCTCTAGAGTGACGAATCAAGCTTCTCTGTCTGGCAATCAGATGGACGAGTCTGGGTTTGGCGATTGCCGGGAGAACAGTACTTGCCTGACAACATTGTGCCAAATATAAAGTTTGGTGGAGGGGGGATTATGGTGTGGGGTTGTTTTTCAGGGGTTGGGCTTGGCCCCTTAGTTCCTGTGAAAGGAACTCTTAATGCTGCAGCATTTGAAGCCATTTTGGACAATTTCATGCTCCCAACTTTGTGAGAACAGTTTGGGGATGGCCCCTTCCTGTTCCAACATGACTGCACACCAGTGCAAAAAGCAAGGTCCATAAGGACATGGTTGAGTGAGTCTGGTGTGGAGGAACTTGACTGGCCTGCACAGAGCCCTCATTTCAACCCAACAGAACACCTTTGGGATGAATTAGAGCGGAGACTGTTCTTGTCCAACATCAATGCCTGGCCTCACAAATGCTCTCCTGGAAGAATGTCAAAAATTCCCATCAGCACACTCCTAAACCTTGTGGACAGCTTTTCCTGAAGAGCTGAAGCTGTTATAGCTGCAAAGGGTGGGCCAACTCCATATTAAAGCCTTTGTATTAAGAATGGGATGTCATTAAAGTTCATGTGTTCGTAAAGGCAGGTGTCCCAATACTTTTGGCAATACAGTGTATGTTAGCATATCATTTAATTGCAATTCTGATGATTGTTAGCACTTATCAACCAGCTTGTTGTAACTTACAAAGAGATCTGTCTTTCTTTGTTTTGTTTATTACAGTTTCACTCATAGGTTTTCACCTCTTGCATGTGTGGAAAGCATGTACCGGGAACAGTACACTGTTCATTACAGCATACAGTACACTACTATGTAAACATTTTATTAATATACTAAAAATGTTTTAAATGGTTCAAAGGTAACATTTAAACAATATGAAAAGATGGTTGACACAAGCTCACTACCAGTACAGTAGTGTCGGTAAGAAACGGTTCCTCAATTATCGAATAATTCGATTAACGACCTAGTCATAAGAACTAGGGGAGTTCATAATTCACCATTTAACTGCTAACCGCTAAGAATTTTAACCATTTAATACTATCAGTTAAACGGTTAAAAAAAAAAAGTGTTCCGTTCATGAGAGCATGTCTGCATGTGCAACTTACTCCAGGTGCCTACAGGCTACAGCTAAATTTGCAGTTTGAGGAAAAAAATTAAACAAGCCAAAAGAAGTGGTGAATGCATAGGAAAATGAGATTATATGTAAGCTATGTTGTGCAGTTTCTTTTTTTATATTATGATGTGAATGTGATAACTTTCCCTTTTTTTAAAACGTTAATTAGGCTAGATTAAGTATACCCAATACAAAGCTGATTTTTGTTACAGCACTCTCCGTGCTATATGTTAAAAAGTTCTAGCTACTAGCTACGTTCTAGCTATACTTTGTGCTGGAGGATTAAATGTTTGGTTCATGTTGTAAATGTCTTTTTTTTGTTTTTTTTTTTATTATTATTTACATAAATCATGAAGTATTTGCGCTTGAAAAAACAAAGTACTTCTAATTAAAACATTTTTGTTTAGGTATTTTGGAATTTGGTGACAGACCCACTTCCATTCAGTATAGTTTTTCTTATTGGTTCACGGTTAATAGTCGATTAACACGTGGTGACTATTGGTAACAAAAAAATCAAAATGGACATCCATAGTAGGAACAGAACTTGGTCAGTAGGTGACGAGTTTCTGCATTTAGGTTGTTATTCTCTGCCTCATAATAAACTGTATTACTCATATCCTCATATATATACTCATATTTCCTGCCACTGCTGTTCTTGTGGTGACTTGCTCTCCTTCTGCATGCTGGAGTGGTATCTAAAAATGGATAAGCTCCTGCTGCAGGCTTTGCTGTCATTGGGTATTCGGTGCTTACTTCACTTGCACTAATGACTGAGCTATGTTTGCTGTTTCTGGCTTGATGTAAAGGTTGACACATCTTGAATTTCCAGGTGTAGTCAGTACTCAAATTGACTCCAGCAACCTTCAATTTACCTTAATCCCTTTTAAAATGTTTGTGCTGAAAAACACACACTGGTCTGTCATGTTTTCCACATATTGTCTTTATTCATATTAGCAAAATGTTTACCAGTTGGGTCTATTCCTTGCTTAATGGCTCACATTTGAACACACAGTCATGTTTGTGAGGATCCGGCCTGCCCTCGGCCACGCTGTGTCATTGTTGTCTAACAGTCCCCACATTCCCTTCTCAGCGGCGGCTGCCCACAGGTTAAACCTGTTCTACCTTGCCAACGATGTGATCCAGAACTGCAAGAGGAAGAACGCCATTGTGTACCGCACATCCTTTGCTGAGGTGCTTCCGCAGGCAGCTCTACTGGTGCGGTAAGTGCTTCACTTGCTGCTTCCACTGCTGCCCTGCTGCACATCCCCGGCTAACATACAGTTGAAGACACATTAGATGTATAGAGACATGGAGTGTCTCGCATATGGGGAATGTCCTGTAGCTCACTGTGTACAACTTCCATTTGTTAATGGCAGGGAGTCAAAGGTGCGCAAGTCTGTGGAGAGGATCCTGACTATCTGGTCCGAGAGGAACATCTACCCCCAGGAGCTGATCTCGGACCTTAGAGCCAGCCTTGCCAACAAAGGGACCCCTGCAGGTCGGTGTGACAGAGCAGCCAAAAAGAACTCGGGCTGCCCAGTTATACAAACCAGCTTGACTGCTTAAAAGACTATTACTACAAACTAGAGCTGTCGCGATTTCTTGACTAAAATCGATTACTGCAGTTGTCTGTCAGTACTGCAAAGCAGAACTTGAATATCTCGACAGCACAACTGCAAAGCAAATACATCATAGAAGACATTCAAGTTAGCCAAATGTAGAACTTATCTACCTTTAACTTATCTATCAACAGTCTGTAAAACTTAGTGTTGCTGCGAGTTGTGGCGACAAAGCAGTGCCGACAAATCACTTGCTCATTATTATTTTAAAATACAAAATATTTCATTACAACGGAATACGAATGGCTTTTCGTGACCAGTTCTTGTTTGCTTTTCTCCTCTTCACTCAATTTTTGCTTAATTTCTCACAAATGTGCCACACATTCTATGAATCAGTCCAACAGAAAAGACAAAAATGATATGGTTGTCTCGCAGATCGCATGCTGTGCTCATGCAAAAACAATGGCAGTAAACTTGAGACCAATTTTTTAAAAACCTATACTGGATAATGTCTCCTGCTTCTTGTCCTACAGTGCCAGTCAACCCCAAAGCCCCTCTAAAGGCCAGGATTGTAGCAGAATTTGTGGTAAGGTTCTTTCTTTTAAATTAAGGTTGCATATCTCAGCCCTGCCTTATCGTGCCCCCTGTACCTGCTGTAACCCCTCCCCTATCATGACCGTGCCCCCTGTACCTGTTGCAGCCTCAGGCCTTCAGGCAGCAGCTCTCAGCATACAGGAATTCACAGCAGGTGGCTGAGCTGAAGGAGAAGCAGCTGGCTGCCCTGAAATTGGACATCTGCAGCACCAACGCCTTTAAGAGGCTGAAGGGTGTGGCCTTTTCTCTTTCATTCATGTGACAGCTGAGTTGTTTATTGCACATTAAATTGCTGTTGCAAGCTGTGATCTTTCTTTACAGTTCAGTTTGTTTGATTAAGCTCAGTCTTGCCATGTGTTGTTCTTCAGACAAGGAAGGCGGTAAGAAGTTTTCCAGGGACTTTGAGAATGATAATAGAAAAGTACAGGAGTTTGTGGGCTTCCTGGAGCAGCAACTGAAGGAAGGGCACCACCTGCTGGAGTGGCTGAACAATGCAGATGTATTCTATGAGATGCAGTACAGGGAGGTCAAGATCATCGCAAAAGTAAGTTTTTTTTTTTCTTCCTAGTGCTTATTTGAGTAGATGAGTGACTTTTATCATTAACATTAGCTGGAGACCAGCTAAAAGTAGTAAATGAAATGTGAGGTTTTCTGAATGGCCAACCATGCACACATTGTCTAAGCTGAATCTTCCCAACAGGCCTACACTTCCTTTGCCAGCCGTGTTTCAAACCTGAAGCAGAAGCTGGATGCTCTCAAGTCAACACTTCCGAATTTAGACAGCTCACCTGTGCCCTCACCCTTGGAAGATGCGCCATCCCCTGCTGACTCTGAGTCACCCTCCCATGGCAATGGTGGGGCAGCGCCAGAGCCAGTGTCCAGGGATCGTGGGAGCCGCTGTGTCCTGGGGGGCGCCCTGTCAGCGGGCAGCCTTGCACACGGGCAGTGGGACAACAGGGATGTGGAAGACATGGAGCTGTGTGAGGGAGAGGAGCCAGAGGGCACAGCTATCGTAGGTAAGTGGCTGGGGCACTCTGCTCCGAGGGCAGCTCAGGTCTACAGGGAGAAATGCCCCCCCAATGAGAAGAAGTTGGGACCATATGGAAAATGCAGATAAAAAGCAGTGATTGACTTTTATTTCATTGCAGACAGTAGCACCATAAGGTTTTGTCTGGTCATCTTCATTTGTTAATATACAGACATTTCTCTGCATTTCAGGCCTACAACACATTTCAAAAAAGGTTGGGACAGTAAAGCATTTACCACTTTGTAATGTTGCAATTAAAAGATGTTTTGGCACTGAGGATACCAAGCAATGAAGCGTTTCAGGTGTTAATTTGTCCCATTCTTCCTGCAAACACATCTTAAGGTATACAACAATAAGGGGTTGTCATTGCATTTTCTGTTTCAAAATTCTCAACACGTTCTGTCTTGGGAACACATCAGGACTGCAGGCAGGCCAGTCCAGTACCAATACCCTCATGTTTTGCAGCCATGCCTTTGTAATGCGTGCAGAATGTGTTTTTGCATTTTCTTGTAGTAAAGCCATGGGTCTCCCTGGAAAAGATGTCGTCGTGATGGCAGCATATGTTGCTCTGAAAACTAAGAGTACTTATCTGCAGTAATGGTGCCATCACAGAAGTATTAATTGCCTTTGCCAAGAGCACAGACACAACCCCAGACTAGGGCTGTAAATTTTTCAAAAATGAAGTTAGAATGCGTGCCACCTGTGACATCCCCCCACCCAAAGAAAAAAAAACAACAACCCAGAATCACTCTTTTCAGGATTTTATTAACACCCCGCTCTACGTCACATTTGTACAGTGTCCCTGAGAGGTCAGGGTGGGAAAATATTTTTGAAATAGTTTTGTGTTCCCTAGCAATAGTTTTGCATTACTTATAATGACTGTACTGTGTCCATTTAAACATACAATCAAGGAACTAAGTAGTATTAATCTAAACGATACCAACTTGATCATACCTTAAACATCATAGCCTACCTTAACTTACCTTAAAAACATGCTTATAACTCTTACATCAGCCTACTGACAGTTGGGCAAAATCATTAACACAAAGCCTCCTATTTTATAATAAAATGTTGAATATCTTTTAATTTACCCATCATAAGGTTGAAATATCGTAACATGGATGATTGTAATCCAGGTAGTGTTTGTATATTAAACCAGACAAAATATTAAATATCTTGGGTTCGTACTGTCTGCAATGAAAAGTGTTTTTTTTTTTTTTTTGCATTTTCCCTACTGTCCCAACTTTTCCTGGTTTGGGGTTATATATCTGTGAAGCTCCTTTAGGGTGGGTCCACAGTAGCGATCAGGGCAGGGTAGGTATGGAAATCATTAAGAAATTATTGATGTCGGTGCCATCATCGATTCTTCTTATCAATCCGGTTCTTTATCGATTCCCTTATCAATTCCTAATCACTGTAAAATAATCCAATATTAATTTATCACTGATTATAATTTTGTGGACAGGTAATTAGACTTGGTTAGCTACATATTTATTAAAAAAAAAAAAAAAAAAACAGTGGTTCTATGCAGTTTTCAGGACCAAAAGCAGCTGTTGTATTAGCTGTAGTGTGACATGAACAAGAAATTAAATTAAAAATATTTCGGTACAATAAATCTACCCTTATAAAGGGGTTATGAATGGTTTATAAGCAGATTATAAATTAGGTTGTAGCACTTCGTAAATCATTAATAAACAATTATAAACCAGTTATAACAGTTTTCTTTTTATTAATGAGTTACTGCCATTTATAAGTGGCAAAGGGGGGGAGCCTTATTGTAAAGTGGTACCAATATTTCTTGTAACACTGTAGTTACAAGCACACAGGCAGCATGACCACAAAACCAGGCCATCTTCTTAACACTTTAACATGTTAAACTTACTAATGAAAGCATTTCACTACCAGTTCCTACTGAAAAGCTTTTTGCTCTACTGTGGTGAAAAGGATGCAAACCTCTCACCACATACTTTGCCACAGCCTGGTGACACTCGTTCACCCTCTCCTCATTACATTTCGCTGCCTGGAAAGCTAGCGGGCACAGGTTTCTTTTTTCCGGGCATGACGCGATTGCTGCCTCAGAGGAGTTATCGCTGCCACCCTGCTTTTCATCTTCTAAAATGGATGAAACGAATGTATACATAATTTGTTTATGTTTCAGAAAACGTGGCTGTTGGTTAAGGCACTGTAATTAAAGTTACCCACGACTATGGAGACCACGGAGCTTGCACTCTGTGGAGTGGTGAACACATGGCAATTTTTAAATGTAATGCCGTGTTGACAGCTTAAATGCTTAAGCATATTACTCGTGTTACCACCCTTAGAGGTGACAATGGCTTTGCCTTGGTTGCACACTGCACAATGGTCATCCTTTCCTAATCGGAACCGATTCTTGATTCCCATCCCTAGGGCAGGGTCAGATCATGGTTCTGTGAGGCCATGCCTATCGGGGGGTGCACCTGCAGGTACAATGCACATATCACAAGAGTCTGGATTATGCTCCATTACTAAGGCTTTACATTTTAGCTAGCTTGCTGTGTTGTGGCTTGTCTTTTATTTATCACTAGTAACTGTCTAGCTGGGATAATAAACACAGCCACCACTGCTAGTTAACAAAACATTGACATGTATGCTGTCATACTGTAATTTCTCATTTATAAACTGAGTAAAGAAGCGCCCAACAATTCATTTCATGGTTACACTCATGCCAAGAGATTTAAATCATCATTAGTTGTGTTTTTGCTTAGCTTGCTATGTTTTGTCTTGTCAGATCTTGAACTAGCTAACGTTATCTGACAAGCGAGCTAGCTAGTATAATTGGCCTGTGTCTAAGTGACAGAGGGATGTCATTTTACTAAAAATGAATGTCTTGGATACAAGTACATAAAATTAAGCTTTTAAATGACCACATGTTCTAGAGTAGTGGTAGTCATGATATAGGCAGGTTAATGTCCTTCAATGTTCCCTTCTATTCTGAATTTACATTCTTCTATTGAGGATGGGGGCCAGTGACGCTGATGTTAATTCTGCACCACTGCGCATGTCAAGGGGCCAAAGGGCCTTGATGCTCAGCTCACAACTTAATTGCTGAAGTATCCTCCTTTTAAGCTTGGACAGTACTCTGTGGTGCCCTGGGTGGTCAGTTCACAATGTGTATGATAGAAGTGTGATAGAAGAGGGCCAAAATGTGAGCCTTGGATTGAAGCTGCTTTGATATGCCCATAGTTGAGCAGCGTATGGAGAAGCCAGTCCCCATGAGTGCCCAGACGTTACTGCCAGCCAGGGCGGCTAAAAGCACACATGATGCTCTGCCTACCAGTGCCCCTGCACTGACAGCGCCCCTCAGCCTAGCCAACGTGGACCTGGGCAAGATCAGCTCCATCCTCAGCAGCCTCACCTCTGCCATGAAGGGTGCTGGTGAGATCTGTCTGTCTGTCTGTCTCTCTGTCTGTCCGTCCCTCCCTCCCTCAATAGTCTGCTAGCCTGAATAAACTTTGTCTATTTACTACCAATTTCTAAAGATGCACGTTAGATTCATCTGTTTTTTTTTTTTTTTTAAATATGTATATTTTAATCTAGACCTTATTATATAATATACAAACCATCAAAGTTAAGCCCCTGTATGTACAAAGTTACTACTGTGCTCTTTGGGAGTATTACATTTTGGATCCATTTTTAAAAATGCAAAATTAGTAGCACTGAAAAGTTTTAAAGTTATTGCGAAAAATGCGATATTCCACGGTCACAAAGACGGCTAACACATGAGTAAGGCTGGTTGCTGAGACAAAGCAGCGCCAAGCCAGTACTTTAATGTTAAAAGATACAGTATGCATTTACACTAACAAATATCATGTATTACTAATATTATATGATTTTATGTGATCCAAGTCGTTTTCAGTATTGTTTTTGGTTTATGTATCATGGTCATGTTTCTGCGACCTTTCAACAGGCTCCAGAAATACTCCTGTTTAATTGTTCATGGACGACCCACGAATTAGTGAATCCGTGAATGTCAAGTCTACGAATGTGAAGGGGTGTGTGTGCGTGTCCTGCTCTTAGCTGCTTTAAAGATATTCTGTCATTCTCTTTCAGGAATGGCTTCTGTCCCTCTCCAGAGCCCCCATTCTGCTCGTGGCCCTGCCCCCACCCCTGCTGCCAGTGGCTCCCTGGCCAGCCTGCTGTCCCGCGTGGACACCAGCCCCCAGGGCCTCCTGAGTGCCCTCTCCAAGACACAGGGCCGCGGTGCCGAGCTGCAGGGTGAGTGCATGGCTCTCCCGTCCTTTTGGGGGTCTTTTCCACACCTAGCTCTTTGTCGATGAGCCGCATGTCTCCACCTTGTCTCTCCTCAGATGTGTCGTCCCTTCAGCAGGTTCCGGCTGTGGGCTCCTCTGTGGCCCCAGGCTCTGTGTCTGTGTCGCCCCCAGTCAGCAGCGGCCGCGCTTCCCCTAAGGATTCGCGTTCTCCATCCGGTCGGGACTGTGCCGTGCCACTTGGCCTGCAACCCGGAGCCCCGGGTGACCAGGGCAAGGAGCAGGAGCCCAGTCCCACTGAGTCATCCCCTCCCTCAAATCTGGAAGCTAAAATACAAAAGTTCCTTCAGGGAAACCCTGGCTTTGCTCTAAATGGGTCGACCTTGTGTGGGGGGAGCCCATTGCCCATCGCTGAGAACGCAGAAGGCACCCCCCTGCGGGACGAAGAGGGAGGAACGCCCACGCAGGACGAGGAGATGGAGCAGCCTGCCGCAGGGCTGGCCGGGCGAGGAGGTAGTGGCGCCCCCGCCTGGCGGGCAGAGTCCCTGCAGCATAGCCAGAGCATTGAGACGTGGGTTACCTCTGCTCCTAGTGTCGGGGCAGAAGTTGAATGCAGACAGGCGGGCATTTGGAGCAGTGGCTGCTCTACGGAGGGTCTGGCTGAGCACACAGGACGGGGGGGTCCCCTGCCTGCCCCAGAGCCCCCCTGTGAGGGAAGGCAGCCTGCAGCATGCCCAGGTGAAGCCCCACCTCAGCATCCACCATCTGCTTTTTTCAACAAGCCTCTGCCTCCCATTCCCACACTGCCCCCACCACCCCTACAATTCCTTCCCCGTCCTGCCCAGGGCCAGAAGTGCGGCACACCTACTCCCCCTAGAGCAGAACAGAGAGCCTACGTGGGGGGTAGAAGCAGTGTGGCTCATGGAGGCCCTCCTCCCTGGATAGGCAGCGGTATGGAAGGTGGTCAGCGGCGCCCCCCCCCTCCCACTGCCCTCTCCTGGCCTAGGGTCCCCCCTTCCCAGTTACCTGCCCGGTCCCCTGGGCCCCTTCACCCCCCCTATGGAACACACTCTGGGCCTACTTTACTCCCACCCATGCGCTCTTATTTTAGTGCCCCCCCAAAACGGGGGCCACCTGACACCCCCAGGCGACCTTTCTTACCCCATCAGCACTGATGCTTTCGGTGTAACCTCTGAGAAGATGGAAAATTAGACAGATATATCTGGGTGAAGTGAGCAAAGTTACAGGTTTAGCTCAGGAAGCCTCACTTAAGGATGAGCACTGCACACATTTAGTTCCTGTTACGCTGGACAACCAATGGAAATGTCCTCCCACAGTGCCATAATAATTTCGAGTTGAAAAGCTTGGCACATTTTACATTGGTACATATTTATTTTGGCCAATTGGGGGGGGGGTATCTTCCATGTTTAAACTCGCTTAGTCACACCAACTTGGAGTGTAACCCCCAAGCATAGGCTTTACTGCATGCTTTCCAGCGCTGTTGGTGTGTCTGCAGCTCTGGGGCGCTCTGATGTTGCGCTGCCACACCCGCATGTGTAGGCAGCGCCAAGCTAATAAAAAGTTCATCACAGTTACTAGCCAAGCATGTGTGATCCAGCCTTAGCGTCATATATGGCATATGACGTTACGTTCAGTAGGACAACCAGACCCTCATTGTACCAGATTGAACCCAGTCTGGCCCCTTCGTCTGTGCCCTTCACGTCAGGGTGATCTCCTGGCTTTGTGGGAAACTGTGACAGGTTGATGTAGACATATCTGCAGTACTTACATGTTCACGTCAGACATGTTGAATTTGCACACCTGTTTCTCTGATGATTTTTATTAAAAGAATCATTCACTTTTATAGTATCTCTCTAAAAACTGTTATTGCAATATATGATTGCATTTTAAAGTTTATTCTTGATTCTCAGTCGTGCCTTTTCAGCAATTTCATGCGTATTTTTCTTGCCATCCACATTCATGGTCCAGCTGGCATCTGCATGCCTTTAAGCAGGTGTCATTACTGAAAGTGACAAATTGGTAGGAAAATACAGTGAAATGCCGAAACACACCTCTTACTCCCTGCGTTAGTTGACTTAGGCACTGTGGAGTGGCATTTTGCAGAGTCGCTGAATTGGTTCAGAGTAAGTGCCTTCTTTCACGGTACAGTTAAAGTGGCCCTATTCTAGTATAAGCCCCAAACAATGTAAATATCTGACACCATCATGCTGTATACTGAGTAGCTTTCCAGAGTGGTTGCTTTTTCCCTGCACAGAGCACATTTACAATACTACAATAAAAAGGACCCTTGACAACCTGTGGCTTCAAACTCTTTAGGCTTTTTTTTATATAAACATTAACAAAAATCTGGAAGCTGTAAAAACGTGCTGGATCAAATGTGTCCACTTTTCATACTCTGGTGTTTTTCATCTGTCTTCCTTTTGTTCCCTTCATTGTCTGCCCACATCTTTCTGTCACAAACATACACACACTGCTTGACACTCCTGGCCAGTTCTGTTTACAACTCCCTCAGAACCTGTCACTGTTTGAGGTCAACAGTTTTTCCATGTGAGGGTTCCTACAGCCACATGTGTTAAGCACCATTTGCTTTTATCTGCGCAGCTTATGTACAGCACTGATCAAAATTAAATGTGACATTCTTGTAATTTGCAAAGTGACTGCTTATCCAAATTTGCTGTTATCTTAACATGAATATAGGAAATGTATTTTAATTGTACTTCAGTGAAAACTATCCCAGATCACAACATAAAAGGTTTAAACAAGAAATTTGAAGGCGGCTTATGATCAAAGTTAGAGAACAAGTCATTTGCTTCTACTTTGTGAAATATCTGCCAATCCTATTCTATTTGACAACATTAGTAGGCATTTTACAAGATGGCCGGTCTCTCCAAGGTGACTGACACCCTGCAACATCAGATTCTGAAGGCCAATAGATGACCCTCTTGCCCACTGGAAGAGAAGTTACTCACTCTCCAATATTGAAGCTGTACAAAGAAATCAAGTCATTCAAGTCTTGAAAAAGGCACGTCGCCCACGTAAGATGGACCTGTCAGAGAACAGGACAGTATGGAGACTCTTGGTGAGGGATCGGTTCAACACCGCAGGTTACTGATTCAATGCTGGACAGGGCAAGAATTTGTCTCGACGGTCTCATTGCCAGAGGGAATTTGGACTGAAAGCTTACAGTGACCAAGCCACTCATCAGCAAGAAGAATAAAAAGGCTAGACTAACCTTTGCTGAGGAGTACCTTTGGTAGACAGAGGAGTATTGGTCCAATTTTCATGCCAGCGTTGAAAGTGTCAAACTGGGGAAAGATTTCAATGAAAGTGTGAAGAAGTCAGTAAATTTCAGAGGGGGAAGCATGATGGTGTGGAGGACGTTTTCTACAGCAGCAGTAGGGCCTTTCATATGTCTAGGTCAGGGGTCATCAACTCCAGTCCTGGGGGGCTACTATCCAGTAGGTTTTCTATCCTACTTGGCTTCTGATGAGCCACATCTGTTCCTGGTATTTACCTGAGAACAGGTGTGGCTCATCTGAAGCCAGGTAGGATAGAAAACTTACTGCATAGTAGCCCTCCAGGACTGGAGTTGGTGACCCCTGACCTAGGTGAAGGTGTGCCAGAACTAGGCTTGGGCAGTGTTTTTTATACTGTCATACTTTCTAGACATTTTACCCCAGTATACAGCATATAACTATTTAAAAAACTATTTAAAAAAACACGTAAATCATGTAGGCTACAGTAAACTCCAGAATCAGAGAGACCGTAAAAGGGCTTAGTGTGGAAGTTGAGCGGTAGAGAAATGAGGAGACGCCTCCTTGTTGAAGTATTAAAGAGATTAGCCTTTGTTAATTCACACTGTCACTGCCTGATCTGTTGCTGTTTGCGCCCCTGTGTTTCACATATGCCACATATGCTCTAACAGCATGCTACATTTTGTTCTTGTGGCATTATCCTGTGTATGCATGTGTAATAGGCATCAATATAGAGTTGGTTCCCCCCTTTGCAAGTATAACAGCTGCCACCCTTCTGGTAAGGCTTTCCACAAGATTTTGGAGTGTGTCTGGGAATTTTTGGCCATTCATCCAGAAGAACATATGCGAGGTCAGGTTCTTCCACAGCAAACTCGCTCAAACATGTCTTTATGGACCTTACTTTGTGCACTGGGGTCCAGTCCTGCTGGAACATAATAGGGCCTTCCTCCAACTCTTCCCACAAAATTGGAAGCATAGAATTGTCCAACATGTATTGGTATGCTGAAGCATTAGGAATTCCCTTTCCTGGAACTAAAAGGCCTAGCTCAACCCCTGAAAAACAACCCCATACCATTATCCCTCCCAGCAAACTCTACAGTTGGCACAATGTAGTCAGGCAGGTAACATTCTCTTGGCATCCTCCAAACCCAGTCTTGTCCATCAGATTGTCAGAGAAGCATTAATTCTTCACTCCATAGAAAATGTTTCTACTGTTCCAGAGTCTAGTAGCGCCATGCTTTACACTACTCCATCCAACGCTTGGCATTGCACTTAGTGATGTGATTGGCGATGGAAGCCCATTCCGTGAAGCTCCTGCCTCACAGCTGGGGTTAATAGCAGAGCAAGTAGGGAACTCTACAGTTATTGAGTCATTGACTTTAACGCACAATGCGCCTCGGCTCTCTGACCCCACTCTGTTACCTTACGTGGTCTGAAGCTGACTTTTTTTTTGTTCCTAAATGCTTCCACTTTGCAATAATGCCACTTAACATTTGACCATGTAAGATCTAGGAGGGAAGAAATTTCACTCTTTTATTGCTATCCTATGACAGTACCACACTTGAATTCTTTTGAACTCTTCAGAACGACCCATTCTTTTACAGATATATGTAAACTTGACTGCATGGCTAAGTACTTGATTTCATACACCTGAATGCAGTTATTATGAGGTATATTTCAGTACTGTTGTTCATGTAGTATATATGTTAAGTTGAAATAAATGTTTGGCTCATTTACATTTCTTCAGCCATTCAGTGATCCTAATTCTTTCCGTAACTGCCCTTCATATCCTACCTTGAATCACAGCCATTGGGGTTTATCTTATCTTGTCCTCCTTTAAATGTTGAGCTGATTTGGCAGAGGTTGCTGGCCACGGCTGGATGACTGGTATTACTGTTGTATGGTTTGTACGGTTTAGAATGGCAGTTTCAGCATCCTCCTTGTTCCTTGTATATCTGTGGTGTCTGGGATAAATTATGTCATTCGGAGTGTTTTTTTTTTTCCTCTTAGATCGTTCAAAGTTTGTTTTTTTTTCTTGGGTCGTTTGTGGGCGGTGGTGTCTTGATGGTTAGGGAAGCGCACTTGTAATTGAAAGATTGCAAGTCCGAATCGCCGACCAGCAAAGCACCACTGAGGTACCCTGAGCAAGGTACCACCCCCAAGCACTGCTCCCCGGGCGCTGAATTAGC
>JAODJU010004361.1:0-14500 GCA_026776725.1 Gnathonemus echidnorhynchus | reverse complement strand
GGAGAGCTGAAGCGAGCGTAGACACAGAGCGGCCAGAGAAACGGAGGAGCGAATGCGAAGGCGTTTGTTCAAAACTGCGGGAAAACTGTAGAAAAAGTGTGGGTGTTGAACCCTCTCACTGGGAAAAGTGTGGGTATTAAAACACCCACATCCCCCACGGGTGCGACGCCCCTGGATACAGTCAGACAGTGGAAGGAGAATCCTACTGACATACCTTCCTTGGAGGACTTACCAATTACAAGGGTCGGTGTCACTGAGGTAATTAAAAAACTCTTCAGTGGTAAAGCTAGGGGAGTTCCCAATCTTCAAGAAAGGGGACCGGAGGATGTGATCCAGGGAAACCACACTCCTCAGCCTCCGTAGGAAGGTCTGTGCCGGGGTACTGGAGAGGAGGGTCCGTCTGTTGAACCTGAGGTCCAGGAGGAGCAATGCAGATTCCATCCTGAGTGTTGAACACTGGACCAGCTCTTTAATTTCCCAGGGATACTGGAGGGTTCATGGGAGTTTGCCCAACCAGTCTACATGTGTTTTGTGGACTTGGAAAAGGCATATGATCATGTTCCTAGGGGGGTCCTCTGGGGGCTGCTGTGGGAGTATGGGGTACAGGGTCTGCTGTTATGGGCCATTAGGTCCCTGCAGATCCGGAGCGAGAGTTTGGTTTGCATTGCCAGCAGTAAGTCAGACTCATTCCCCGGAGCCTTGAACTTCATCAAGGCTTGTCTTTGTCATCCGTTCAGGTCATAAATTTTATGGACAGAATTTCTAGGTGCAGCCAATGGGTGGAGAGACTCCAGTTCGTTGACCTCAGGACCGAATCTTTGCTTTTTGCAGATGATGTGGTCCTGTAGGTAACATAAAGCTGTGACCTCCAGTGTGAATGGATTGGTGCAGCGAGTTGAGAGAGAGCTGAGCCGAAATGCAAAGCTGTCGATTTAGTAGTCGATCTGCGTTCCTACCTTCACCTATGGTCACAAGCTCTCAGTGTTGACCAAAACAATGAGATCATAGATACAATGAGGTTGCTTCACAGGGTGCCTGGGCTCCGCCTTAAAGACAGGGAGAGCAGCTCAGAAATTTGGGAGGAGTCAAACTAGAGCTGCTGCACCTCCTTATCTAATGGAGCCAGCTGAATTAGATCGATCGATCTAGTATGCCTCCTGGACATTTGCCTGGGGAGTTTCTTCAGGCATGTCCAACCAGCAGAAGGCCCCGGGGCAGACGCAGGACATGCTAGAGAGATTGTCTCTTAGCTGGTCTGGGAACACTTTGGTATTCGTCCAAAGGAGCTGGAGGAGGTGGCTGGGGAGAGGGGGGTCTGGGCATCCTTGTTTAGACTGCTGCCCCCATGACCCAACCTCAAATAAGCGGCAGAAAATGGATGGATGGATGGATGGATGGACATTAGGGGCTATATCAGTTGTCACTTTTGGTTTTATGACACATATTTTCATGTCCCTTACACGCGAGTCCACAAAATCTGTTTCTCTGAGACCTCTGGGGAAAGACAAATTCATGAAGTCTTAGAGAAACGAGAAACAACCTGCACCTTTTCCCAAAAGCCTGGGAAGGAGCTTCCAAAGGAAAAAGGGAATGTATGGACACGACGAAGAACAATGATCCTTCTCCAAATGCAGGACAAAGAAATACTCTGAAGTCATTCAGCTTTAATACACACATCCTCTATACCCATTTGTCTTATGCAGGGTTACAACCCTATGCCAGAACCTATGGGCACAGGACAGGGCATGAACCTATGGCATGAACCTATGGCTTTGGACACTCACCCACCATGCACAGCTATGGACAATTTGGTAACTCCAATCAGCCTCAGCATGTTTTTGGACTGTAGGGGGGAAACCGGAGTACCCAGAGGAAACCCCACAACAACTAGGGGAGAAGATGCAAACTCCACACACATGGAGCCAAGGCAGAGACTTGAACACTGGCCTTAGGGGTGTGATACATGAGTGGTAACCATTGACCAACCATGCCGCCCTCAAAAAGTTTCAGTTCATAATCTGAAATGCATCTGCTGATCTTTATTGTCTTTGATTCAGTAGCAAAGTGTGAAATTTCACGTAATTAAACAGTAGAATGTATTTATCATTTTCTAAGGTTACTGTTTTGACATCAGAATATTGTTTTGGCAATATGATGAAAGAGATAATTACAGTTATTGCGTAGCCTTTTATTTTTATGAGAAAATGTTACCATGCCTTTTATTATAAACTTCAAAGAATGTTTCTTAATAAAAGCATTACCTCGGCCTCGTAATTATTTAGATTTTTTTTGTCCTTACACGATCTTACGGAAGGGCAAACATGATAGAAAGTCCTGGAAGCTCACAATGCCAGCGGATTTCTGTACCGAAAATTCACTGGAATAGAGGAAAAATGCAGAAGGGCAAAGTACAGCTATTAATAGCCAGTATTTTAACTTTATCTGACTTCCGTATATTGAGACACATATTAAATTACAGTCACTCAATTCAAGCAGCATAATTGCTACTACTTGCACTCAGTAACAGTTTTAATTGGAGGTCATTAGAGTCTGTTGAAAACTTCATGAAAAAAAGTTCATAAAAGGCAGAGAAACCCTATAACAAGACTGTCTGTACACTTTAACAATGAAAGAAAATTAACCCAACACACACACACGCACTGCAAGCTGGTTCACACCTGCATGTATGTTCCATGAAGAAGACGGGGGGAGAGAATTTCCTCACTGAGATTCATAAAGTGACACCAGTAATTTATCATTTTTATGGTCAATGTTGACACACCACAGCAAAATGTGTCCTCTGCATTTAACCCATATGTGACATTGTGACATAGCAGGGGGAGCTAATTCAGCGCCCGGGGGTGGTATTTTGCTCAGGATACCTCAGTACTGCCTTGCTGGTCAGAGATTCAAACCTGCAATCTTTCAATTACAAGCACGCTTCCCTAACCACCAAGCCACCACTGCCCCTGTCTGGCACTATCCTCCCCTGTCCTGGACTGATGACTTGATCCCACCCCGATTCTCTGCATGAGCCTCGGTCGCAGCCTCCAGCTGCCCAAAAGATGCAGTCAGCTGTAATGGTGCCTCAAAGCTGCCCTGCTTGTGCATCGCACCCACAGCGCCCCCTAGCCTGCCTGGCTGGGATTGGCCAGCACAGCAGTGACTCCTGCCCCCTAAGGCCGTAGAAGCCAGGGTGCAAACACATGCCTGGCCGTTTGGGTGCGACAAATGTTCAGAATATAGGTCATATGCAAATGCGGAGTTAATGACTACCACGAGAATGCGAAATGGGTGACATTATTAAACTAATGATTACATTCAACACTGTTCTCCATTTCTATGCTTAATTATTATTATTGATTATTTATATATGAGCAATCGTTCCAGATAGGTTAAGATAAGCTTGTAAACAGCATTTATTTCATATTAATCTGTTATTCATAATAGTGAGTGAATGTTTTTTGCCCAGAAAGCCCATCACCGGCCGAACCAGTACCTGTGCTCCCCACAAATTCTGTGGTGAATGTAAACAGTGCACTTTTCACTCTGTAAACAACACGCCCTCTGCGCTGTGAGATACGGTGGCTTTGGGTGGATTACATTCTTTTTGCTGGAGAAGATCCTTAAATATCTCGAAAAGGTGGAGGTAGAGATGAGCAATCAGCCAAACTTTGATTAGAGCACCTGTTTCAGTCTTGTGTTTACTTTTTTTCACTACTTCTTCAAAGACAGGTGTGTTTCCGTGTAAATGTGCACCATACGTCCACTGCTTGGCTGAACAATGACACTTTCATTTAGTCGCCATCAATCACTCTAGCCACCCGAATTAGGATGCAGCTGCTCTAAATAGACAGTTTGTTGCCAGATGCAATGAAAACAAGATTGTCCATCATATATATCAATGAACGTTTATTTTGGCTGAGAAGAGACTATTGAAAATCTGGAAATTGACTTTTAAAAGATGAGAAATGCTGCAGAGAGTATGTTTGGGCCAAGAACCCTTCAAGTTAAGTCTGCTGATAGGAAAGTGAACTGTGTGCATATATATATATATATATATATGACAGGTCTGCACACTCAGAGACCTCCAAACACATTATGAGTCTGCAAGTCCTGTCATTGTAAGCAGCTCATTCATTCCTCGACAACAAATCAGCATCCGTCACATGCCAAGTTATGCTTAACCCTAACCTTACCCATAAATCTAACTTTAACCCTAAACCTAACCTTAAAAATAACCCTGCAAGGTTTTTTAGCCATACACCTCGTTTCCATCACACACCTCACTCCTGGGGACTTACTGATCTGAATGCTTTTTAACTGCATTATAATGTTGACACATTTTCTTTGCAATAATCTGTCTTCCCACACATCAAGTCATGTTAAGTCAAGCGAAGCAAAGGTGTATTGTCACCCCAGCCTTGTGCAGTACAGTGAAATTAAGTAATGTTCCTCCTGGACTGACGATACAACATTTATGACAGGACAGGCATTACAGGGATACAGAGTTTTGGAATAATTTATGTACAATGTACAAAAAAAAAAATTATGTACGATTATCAATAATTTAAGGGACAGAGAGATCGAGGGAAAACTACTATTTATATTATTTACCTAACCTAAGATAACAAACAGCCTACACCAAAGAAACAGTGAACAGGTACACTACATAGCGCTGAGAAATGAGCCAATTGAGCAAAGTAATCTCCTTCGGGATCAATAAAGTATCTATCTATCTATCTACTGATCACTTTCACTAAATTATAAACGCTCTGGTCAAGATTATAACAGCTGTGGTGTTGGGGTCGGCACTGACCCCTTTTTCAGTTTAAAATGCATTAAAGAACCACATAGATTTGTGTTCTGCATCAAGGCTTTTTGACTTTGTCAGGAATCTCTATTTAAACAAAATAAATTAAAACATTTTTTTTCACTAGGCAAGGCATGCCCATACATGTAAGGCAAGATAAGACCAATTCAGTTTATATATATAATTCTCTTGAGGTTTATTTTCCCATAATTTTTTAATTGAAAACAAGAGGAATGATGTCAAAAGAAAGGTCCAGAAAGCCACACCAAAAATATTAAAACCAATCTTTTCATGGAGAAGGAAGCCTAACAAGGTAACCAAGAGGTAAGAAACAAATTGGATAATAAATAATTGTTTTGAGGGTATTTTATGGCTGATTTAAGACACGGCTTGACACCGACCCGCGTCTAACACAAGAGACAGGAACAGAAAGCTAACACAGGACGAAGGTTAAAGTGACAGTGCAGCAGATGTAAACACCTGTAAGTAGTACATAGATGTAAAAAGAGACAATAAGTGTCTTTTGTAAAAGCCTGTGAAAGTGTTTCTGGTGCTCCAGGAGGGCTCAAGGTTGCAGTTAGTATCTAAACATGAACAAAAAAAATGCTTCACTCTTGTTGGAAGGTGAAGAAAATACTTTGCTAGTCAGCTACGACAGGAGCACGGCTAGGAGTCAATAACAATACCACATTACTCTAGTCGGAAAGTGAAGGTGAAACAAAGGGAAAAGGAGGCAGAGGTTTGCCAGCAAGAAGACTCCTCCGTGTTCATTCCTGTCACTGCTGCTGAATTAATGGGGCTGGCCTGCCACATTTCAGAGGCAAAAGCTCACGCAGAAAAATAGTAAAAATATGGCAAGTACCAGGTAGGTCCCAAGGACAGAATCTGAAGTGAGTACCTGCAATCGGAGCTCACTCACTTAAGGGCTGGAGAGCAAACAAGGCACATTTGTAACACAGACGTAACACAGTTGTAGCATGTTAAATGGGCATCAGTTTACAATGTTGTTGCACACTATATCACAAATGTTGTACCTGCGGGTATTTTTGCTGTTATAATGGTATAAAGAATTTGCATGCCGATTTTTCTAAATCAGTTGGCTTGATGTGTTTTCCATTGTACTTTTTCTTCAGAGGGTGAATGGCGTTTATGACTAAGCATGTAATTATATGCTTGGTTATACCTACTTGAATAAAACTCGTTAATTCGTGTTCTCTCTGTGTACCAGCAACTGCCGTAAAACGATAAGAGCCCTCGAGTTGTGATTTAGGCATCGGTGCCAATTACTGAAGCAGAGATCACAGGAATTAGACTCCCAGTGATTACCGTTCCCCAAACACCAAATTACATTCTGAACATCGGTGATTTGCATTAATCTCTTAAGAAAAATGCAGACAGTCAACTTTCAGCTTTAGATGGAGGAGAAATGTTCTGAAGGGGAGTATTGAGAGAATGATTCTTAATGCAAGAGGCAGTGGAAGCAGTTCAAACGAAGTGAACATTCACAGTTTACTGGATCAAATGTCAGATGACGTGGAAACCAAGTCAACCGCAGGCTGTATTGATCAAGCGTCGATTAGCGCTAAAAATCCCTGTGATCAGCCTCAGTCATCTGAATGATTGCAGTCTGGTATTTTCAGACTTGAACTGAGTGGCATTTCAATCAGACCTTCGGCAGAGACTCTGTTTTCCTGTTTTTTTTTTTTTTTGCATCCCAGTGGATAGCTCTGCATTCTCAGGTTATCGCAGCTCCACGGGACACGTTGCAGGAAATCGATACAATATTCAATCTTCTCTGCAGTTATTTGGGTGGAATTTATACTTGAGGGCACCTCATGCATCCTACTGGAATATGAAATGAAACTCGGAGAATGATCCGAGCCCCGAAGTGAAAATAATTAAGTTCTTAAGAACACTTGTAGACGTATCGCTGTTTTGGCAGCTTTGTCAGTTCAGCCGGAGAAACTGAGAGCCATCAGCTTCCAGCACAACAAAACAGCTGCCAGAGTGGCGCATAATAGAGTTTCCCAAGACATAAAACTAAATTTCAGCACTTCTGCGATTATCTCGTAATGCTCTGCAGCTGTTCGGCAGATGAATGAACTCACAAGACTTTCCTGCTCTCTTCATAAAAAGGTTCGATGAGCTTTATATTTTACAAATGCATATTTTGCCATCGCAAAATACACACACATGCATGCAAACTGACATACACACACACAAACACATATGCACACACACATGTTGGTGTACCTATCTAAATGGGGACCGTCCATTCATTTCTATGGGAAAAACCCTAATCCCAATCACGACACCCTTAACCTCTACCCATCCCTAACCTTAACCATAAGTAACCAACCCAAATACAAGGCTTTTGGCATTTTTACTTTTTTGATTGCATTCACATATTTTTTTTTATAAAACTGAGGTTATGCAAATGGGGACCTCAAAAGAAATTTCCCCAAAAGTAGGGAAATTTCAGGTTTTACTACACTTTGGGGGCAATTTGGTCCTCAAATGTGATCTATGCAAATCCACACACACACATCCACCCAACATGACAGCCTTAACTCCTACCCAGCCCTAACTCTAACCATAAGTAACCAAACTCAGTACGAGACTTTAGCCTTAGTTTTTTGAATACATTCGCAAAACAATGTCAAAATAACAGGTTTTTTTACATTGTGGGGAATATTTGGTCCCCACAGCGTAATATAAACATAATCCACACACACAGAGACACACAAATACACACACACGCACACATATAGGGGAAAAGTCTTAGGCAATAAAAAATGTTTAAAGCAATTTATCTTATAAGTATATGTATGCTCACAAAAAATCTATTACAACAAATGCGAATTAACAGTAACACAAAAGTTATTGATATCTAGTTGGATGGCTAGATGAACACTGCTTCAGTTCCCAAACCTCTCCTCAGGGGCACCTCAGCCGTTCCATGGATTTGTTACATTTCAGCACCGCTGCTGTTACTTAATCACCTTAATTAGTTAAATAAATCAATGAGGGATTGACTAGTCTTACACTGACATGAAGATCATTTAAACATCATTTTCTTTGAATGCCTAAGACTTTTGCACAACATTGTGTATATATGTACACAAACACACACACACAGACACACATTTATATTCATATCTTTGTGGGGACTCTCCATTTATTTCTATGGGAAAAACCCTAATCCCATCTATGACAACTGTAACCTCTACCCAGCCCTAACCTTAACCATAAGTAACCTGACAAAATATTATTGTGGACGCAGATTTTTATAAATATCCAAAAATGTCCCCATAAGGTAAAAAAACAGGTTTTCTCACATAGTGTAGACCAAATGACACACATATACGGAGTCACGCATTTAGGGCATTTGGAGGAAGTACTTCAACAAAATGCTGACTTATCGCCCCCCCCCACACGGAGCCAGCCCTGCGTGTGAGACACTGCCTGCTGAGCCTCTGCATTTCTCAATATTTATAATATTTAATTATTCATTTGCTCTCAAAAAATATGCCATGCTTTATAAATGATTATATTATTAATTTAATTCTTATTCGTTTTTTAAATAATTTCGACACAGAAATGTAAACAAAGAGTGCTATGGAGTAAATCCAAGGTGATGAAGTTCTACCGACAAAAACCGACAAAGACTTAATGAAAAACAAGAGGCAGAGACAATGGGGCAGGTGTGGGGGCAAAGTCCTTGTGGGTTGGGGAGCAGAGGAGTCCATGCAGGTTTGGGGGTGGAGTCCTTGTGGGTTTGGGGGTGGAGTCCTTACGGGTTTGGGGATGGAGTTCTTGCAGGTTTGGGGGCGGAGTCTTTGTGGGTTTGGGGGTGGAGTCCATGCGGGTTTGGGGGTGGAGTCCTTGTGGGTTTGTGGGCGGAGTCCATGCGAGTTTGGGGGTGGAGTCCTTGTGGGTTTGCTATCAACAATGCTGATTCTGATGGTGAATGAGGTGTGAGGGAGGGGTGGACTGCAGCCTTGGCTCCAGTTCACCTTTTAGGGTCTCACTGTTACAAATGCACAAGTGCGGCTGACTGACAGCTGAGGATGTCACTAGTCGGCCATTAACCAGAATAACTGCAGACTCCGCACATTTCCAGCAGCTAACATTGCAATAAGAAAACATCTGTGATGTTATTGTCGAGGGTACTAGTCTCTGAATGTCTATATTAGCATGCCGGCTTAATTTAGCATACACCATTTCAACCCATTAGGCAAGCGCCTATGTCACCAACTTCAGCCTCAGATAAGGTGTGCTGCCACATCCTCATTTTGCCAAGTTCAATCCGTCCCAGGGTCAAAAAGCGAGGGGTTTGTATTTTACTTCTTTAACTAATCATAGTCTTGATTGTATGACATCACTGCATTAATTGAAACCAGTGTTTTTTGTTAAGTGGCACGTTGCACAGATTTGTTAAGTACCCATTTGATTGTGTATGCCTTTTGTTGAAAATCAAGATCCAGGTCTTTAATGACCTCTTGGGCACAGCCGTCAGCTGTTTGTCTGTCTGGAGAGAATGTCGACCTCGTCGAGTGGTCCACTTACAGTGGCAGTGACATTCATGTCTCTGGTGACTCTTCCTAGGAAGCCAGAAGACGGATTGGGAGAGTGTGGGGGGGAGGGGGGTCATGAGGTCACTGGAAAGGGATGTGTAGAGTTCCCGATATCTTTGCAAGAGGATAAAGGTCCAAGGCTTTAAAGTCCTGGTGTTCCCTGTCTTGGTGTATAAGTGTCAGACATGGACGCTGTCCAGTGAGCTGAAACGAAGACTGGACTCCTTCGGTACTGTGTCTCTTCGGAGAATCCTTGGGTACCACTGGTTTGACTTGGTGTCGAATGAGTGGTTGCTAGAGGAGTCCTGACTGAGGCACATTACCTGCATTGTAAGGGAGCGTCAGTTACGGCACTACAGCCATGTGGCGCATTTTCCTGGGGTGATCCGGCTCGCAGGATCCTCATTGCTGAGGACCCAAGCAGCTGGACCAGGCCAAGGGGACACCCACATAACACCTGGCTGTGGCAGTTGGATGGCCATTTCCAGAGGGTGCGACTGGACCATGTATCTGCCTGGGGGGTCGCCGGCCAGGATCCCGAGGAGTGTCACCATGTGGGGGGTGAAACAACACGCGGTGCCAATGCATGTTCCCCAACTGACTTGATCTTTAGTTACAAAACATGGCACCATGCTTACCTGCAAAGGCTGCATGGAGCAATGTAAGGGCGTGTCTTTATTCCATGATAATAATAATCACAATAATAATAATAATAATAATAATAATAATAATAATAATAATAATAACAAGGTTAACTGGTGACCTTCCAATCACAGGCAAAGTGGCCCAGCCCACTAAGCCAGACCTCTAGCTCAATGGTTGGAAGCCTTGAGTTTGAAAATGAGAGAAAAAAAAACAGATGAATGTGGTGATGTCATACAATGAGGACTGTGATTGGCTAAAGAAGTGAAACAGAAGCCCCTCCCTTGGCAAAATCAGGATGTCCATGCATGCTGCGCACTGCACGTGTCACTGTACCACTCCCCCACACTGTGGGGGGAGGGGCTGCCAGCAGTGAAGAAGGCATATATATCAAAATAATTTCTGCGTTCAATTACAGCAAAAATAAATCAGTCACATGAATGCCATTCAGGATGGAGTTAATTTATTTCACAAACCTTTCCTCGTTCACAATGAGCTTTTACGGTTTTATCCTCCAGGTCGCCCGGTAGAGGGTGATGTCACATCCTCTCTTCTGCACAGCTAACAGCTTGATTTCCTAAACGAGCTGTCAGCCTGAAGAAAGCATAGCTGCTAACGTTCTGTAAGTCTTTATAAATCATGGGGGATGTTTCAGAGAGTCACAGTGAGCCTGTCATGCAGGGGAGGGTCCTTCCCTCTCCAAGACACGGGACAAATAACAGCAAGGTTAACCCAAAGCACAGCGCATGAGGACGGGGAGGGCTTGGATATAAAGATGTTTTACAGGGAGCCTGTAAATCGCTCATAAGTGTCCATTTGTCATTGAGGTCAGGTGAGTGAGTCGCACGCCATCAGCAGCGACGGAGCTGGCGACGGCAGCCTGAAAGTCACCCGCGGCGGCCGCTTCCTCTGCCCTCCCGCTCTGGCCCAGGAGAAGCAGCCTCTGACCCGCGCCTTAGTCAGGGATTAGCGGCCAGGCGTCGGTGCTAATTTATGCGAAGGTAAAGGGAAGAGGACTGAAGCCAGAGGCGGCAGCGAGCCACTGTTCATGCCGGCCGGCATCGCCGCATCCGCACCGGTCGGTCAGGCAGGGAACGTGACTTGAGACATCGTGGGAAAAGGCGGGGACTTGGTACACGTGGCTACGAAGGACACGCCGTCAAGTTCCAATTAACCCTAATCAGTAATACCGCCTGTTGGCCTCTAGATTTAAGTCCTGCCTGTGTGCTGCTGCTATGCAGAATATCGGCGTTCCCATGACGTGTCCTGGGTCGTGTATTTATGTCCTCCTTGCCCTCCGTTCCTTCGCAGTTCCTGGTTTCTCTCTGCCCTTCTGCCTTTAGGCCATCCCTGTGTTTTCACCTTCCTAGTAGTGTTTTTGCAGGACTGATCTCCCCGGCTACTAACCCTAACCCTAACCCTAACCCTAAACCTAAACCTAACCTCTCCACCTCCACCATCAAGAGCAAGATACCTGCTCATCCACCTTCGCATGTGTCCACCAGGTCCCTTACTAAACCCCTTATTACAGAAAGTCACACCTGCATATAGTTGTGTGTGTGTGTGTGTGTGTGAGTGTTAGTGTGGCCTGCATAGCATCCAAGGTGTCCCCTGCATCCCCCCCAACCCCCACTGCCAAATCCTTCCAGGAAAACTGGCTGGAAGAAGGATGAGAGGATGGAACAAGACCAGAATTGCTATAGACACTTAAATAGCATTTTCTCTTAAAGTTGTCAGGTTCAGAATAATAAATCAGCAGCTCCAAATGTCATCAGGCAAGCATGAATTTCCACTTAATCCTTTGATTGTTGATTTTGACCCTAGCATTTGTCAGTATATGTTATTAATGTAAGGTCCAGAATCCATCATGAAGTTATAAGGTCATAGAGGGCAGTATAAGGGCTCGTGCATTTAGCTGTTTTACAATTGCTTAAAACACAGAGAAAATAAAAACATTGTTTTTTTAATTCTTGATAATAATAATTCTTGAAATTTTTCAAACTTCTTCAAAAATTGTTTTAATAAATGGATTTCAAACTGACAAGTCAATTTGTTGCTAAGCAACAGGAATCAATTCTTCAGGAAGCTAAGCTACCTAATAATAAATCTTTGTTTAGCTACTGGAGTGTTTGCAGGGTTGCCGACTTTAGCCAGCTGGGTGGTGTGAGATTTTAAATCTGAGACAAGTCTGTACACTCATTTACATATATAAAAGAGTTTATTACCTTGCAAATGGTCTGTAGGGTTTGCAAACTACCCCAAATCTTTTGACGTAGCCAATTTTAGGTCTATAATGGAATAATATAAACTTGCCGTAAGATTTCTTGCGTGAGCGTAAGAGTCTGAAAGCGTGAGTGTCACGCCCGATGCGTGGGAGTTGGTAGCTCTGGTTTGTGTTTGTCAGAGATGAATGTCCTACGTTGCTTTTTTCCCTCCAAATGTATCTTCACTCACAGACATCATCGGATTACCTTTGTTCACCTCACATCACGCATCACAAACGTCCTTTTCCTGTCACCACACTCACCATAAACTGCAGTCTGTGGCTTCACTGCTTCACCACTCAAAAACTTTAGCTAATAGCTGACAGTTTGTATGTATGTCGCATAAACACGCAGTTACAGAAAATAAATAGTCAATTTACAGGCAGTCCCTAGGTTACGCACAAGATCTGTTCCCTAAGTCTGCCTTAAAGTCGAATTTGTAGGTAAGCTGGAAAAATAATTATACAGTAATAATTAAATTAATGGCATATGGTACTGTACTGTACGTTGAGCTGATGAACCGCTGAAGCCGTGTGTTTCACAAGCATCGCAAAGCAGTACATGTGTTCGTTATCATGAACCACTGTATGTAACCTGAATTTTTTATATAATAAGCTTTATATTATTCCATCTGTAAGTATGAGTTGTCCAGAATTATCCAAAAGTGTTATTAATCTGGATACTGCCTAAAAAAATGTGCAATACAATCAATACAATATAGACATTAAAAACATATAAATATTAAAAATTTTAGGCCCTGTATGCAAAATAAAAAGGGTTTGGTGATAAAGTTTCCACAAATTCCAGAGGCGATATTCAGGGTGCAGAGTGAGCACTGCTACAGTTACTCAGGGGCAGTGTTACAGTTACTCAGGGGCAGTGTTTACCTGCACTGTCAGAGAAGGCAGGCGGAAATACAAGTGCAGAAGTTTCTCATAGAGATAAAATAATACATTCTCAATCCACTCCTTTTACCAGGCACTGTCACATCCAAAACAAAATACACTAGGAGGAGAACAAATATTTTCATTATTTGTTTGTGTGATCAGCTGACAGGCGTTATCTTGGAAAACCCACATACACAGGCCAGCAAAACATGAATGTGATGCAAAATGTGGTGAACGATGAAAATTCCCATTGGTAGGATTTGCCGATAACAGTCCATTTACGAGATTTACTTGTCAGTGGTGCTTGTCATACGGCGGCCCATAAACCTCAAACTTTTAAGTTGGCACTTCGTTTATTTTATCTTACTATGCAGCTGAATGTGTTCACTTCTGGGAAAAATGCACTCGCCCGGCTCCCGATTATTAAAGGTCGGCTCTGTTTTCCAAGTGCTTCTTAATCTCTTGTTTCAATTGGACAGAGAGGTAATAAGTATTCTCTCTGTGTCCTTCAGTTTCCATCCATTTTCCAAAAGTTTATTCATTACACATGCAATCATGCTGTAGAAAGACCAGTTCAGCCGATCAAGCGATGGGCTGTACAGTGAACGTCGGACACTGCTACGTTCGTTTATAGGAATGTCTGTGTTTCTATGACTGTCAGTCAAAGAGGCCCTCTCCAGAATTCCTAGAAATATTATCAATCAGGACAGAAAAATGCATAATCAAGAGAAACAATTGACCTAATTAATGATTAATTTTGTGGAAGAACAAATGGGACTGACAAGGGTACATTTAATAAGATTACTAAAATTGCTTCTTTTGTACCAGGAAATAGCAATTAGAAATAATAATCTTCTTATTTGTCACTCGTCTTCTGTCTGATAAAAAAATAACCAAAGAGAAATTTAATCTCCATACTTCTAGGTCACATCTGCATATACAGGCTCACGCCCACCAAACTCTCTCTACCCAAACTGGGAGCAAACCAGTTAACCTTTAAAATACCATGTCTCTGATGAAACTCTCTTTCTATAAGTTAATAACTGTATACAGGACATGCATGAACAATCAGATGTAAGTGAGATATAAAGTATAAAATGTTTCAGTTTATGAACAGTATAAGGCTGACACAGCGGAGCAGAGGACCCCTTGACTTTAGTCCTTCAAAGGCTTTTTTCTTGCATCGTCATCCTAAAAAATGGCCACTTAAACTCTTCTGCGGTATGACTTTCACCAAGGTTCAGAGGCGGACATTTCAGGTCCAGAAAGTAAAAATCCAAACCAGGATTTTGTTTCAACCAACCAGTTGAGTACTCT
>JAODJU010004360.1:0-14508 GCA_026776725.1 Gnathonemus echidnorhynchus | reverse complement strand
TCCAGCATGATTTTTTTCCCATTGAGATCTGATGTGTTTTCAAAGTGTTCCTTTAATTTTTTTGAGCAGTGTACATTATACAACCATATCATAAATATTAGTCTTTGTGTGAAGATCTGTAGGTACAACTCTAAATTTCCAATGAATTTATATATATATATATATATTTATTGCAGGAATTCATGAAGGCTACGGTGGATTTGGCTGACCTTCTGGGAATTCACTTGGTCATGTCCAGGAATGCTGGCAAGGGAGAGTACAAAATAATGGTGGCAGCCATGGGCTGGGCCACTGCAGAGCTAGTCATGTCCCGGTATGGAGCCATTGAAATGCAGATACTGACAACTGCCAGTTTAACAGTGACTGTAATGAATCGGTTCAGAAGGACTTTTTTTGAAGAGAATAGAAGTCAGGGACTTTATAATTGAAATGAACTGATTGCTAACTTGTCTGTTGTATTGAAATATTATATGGAAAGTATAGTATACTTTAGTCATGGGAAACCAATTTAATTATAACTCTGCTAGGTCATGAACAATGTCTAAAAAATATGCAATATTTTGATTTTAAAAAATTGGGATAAATCCCCCCCCCTCCCCACACACACACACACACACAGACACTTTAAGTCAGTAATCACAATTCTACATTTAATTTATAAATAAGTAAATAAATTGACCATCGACTGATAGAATTCTGTTAGAGAGTTTTAAAAAAGTAAAATTAGGCATAAGAAATGTTGTGTCAATTGTTGTACCCGGCTACCTGCGTTAGAGTGGACACATGATTTTCAAGATGTGAAGCGTCTGTGGCTGTTTGGCAATACTTTGGCAATCCTCTTTGTTATAGGTGTATACCTTTGTGGGTGGGGGCTCGGGGAATTGAATTTGACTGGAAGTACATTCAGATGAGCTTTGATTCCAACATCAGCCTGGTAAGTCCAGTTTCAATCCACAGAAACTTTTTTCCCTAGGTTTTGAATTAGGAATTTAACACTTGATTTCACAAGTTGTATTTGTTTGGTCAGGTGCACTATATTGCCATGGCAGCAGTGGTGTGGATGTTTACAAGATACGACCTGCCAAAAAGCTTTCGCCTGCCTGTGACTGTCCTGTTGGCATTGTGTGTTTATAAGGCCTTCTTGATGGAGTAAGTACTGTGTCATTTCTAGCAACACTCATAAAGTTTTTTTTTAACCATGTCTTGCATAACTTTTCAAGTAATGATCAATAAACAAAGAGCAAAATGCTAAGCACAGTCGTATAACACTGGATAAATAAAACCTGATGCATGATTTCGCTTTTTTCCACTGAAAATTGATTGCTTCCTGAAGACTTGCATCAAGGTTTTTTTAGCTAATATAAGTAATTTTAATTTTTTTTTTTTTTTTTTTTTGAAGTACCATTTTACTGTAGTCCAGGGGTGCCCAACTCCAGTCCTGTAGGGCCGGAGCCCTGTATAGCTTAGTTCTTTCCCTGTTCCACCATAAATTATTCAGCACAAGAGCTGTGTGGTAATTAGCACAAGGAGTTGAATCAGGTGTGTTAAATGAGGGGAAACCCAAAAATGTGCAAGGCTCTGGCCCTCCAGGACTGGAGTTGGGCACCCCTGCTGTAGTCGATGCTTAGGCAAATTGAAACTATGCCTTGTTTTTGACCGTTATCTGCCATGGTTAACAGTTCAGACTGCCTTAGAGGGCAGTAAAGGTCTGTTGATTAAATTAAAATTGTCCCTTAATTTTTGACTGTGTGTGGGTATGACGTTATACTGCATCCGGCCCTGCAAGCAGTCCACAGGAAGGCTGCACGCACCATAAAGGGGATGGGGGAAAGCCTTCGGGAGCCCCATCCCTGGACGAGTTGAAACTGTTAGAGAGCTAATAGGGTCAGGCCTGTTGGGGATCAGGGCTGGTGTGGTACTGAGGCATCACCTGCTGCAGGGTGGCACTCGGGTCCCAGTTTGAGGCGATCCATCCGGGTAGACACGTGGAAAGTCTTGTCTCTCTGGCAAGATGACCATCTTCCTCTGCTGTAAGAGGAGCTTCATAAACTCCGCATTTCAGTGGTGGCACTCTCTGAGGTACGCAGACCAGGGAGTGGCCAGATCCCTGTAGGTGGGAATACCTACTTTTGGTCTGGTTGCTCTGATGACTGCCATACTCAGGGAGTAGCTGTTGCTGTAGCGGATCGGCTCCTTCTCATGGAGTCTGATGTCATTCCTTTCAATGAGCGTATCATGAGACTCAGGCTAAGGCACTTCTTGGGTGTCTTGTCTGTTGTCTCAGTGTATGCTCTGACTGCAGTGAGTGATGTCTCGCGGAGGTAGACATTTTATTTGCATCTTCGCTTGGTGGTTGAAGGATGCCCACAAGGTGACACTCCTCTGGTCATGGGTGACTTCAGTGTGATCACTGGCACTGACAGGGATGGCTATGAAGATTGTGTCAGTCCCCATGGGTCTGGAAACCGGGGTGAAAGTGGCTCCATGTTCCTTGACTTTGCGAATGGTCAGAGACTGCGGGTCACTAGATCCTGGTTCCAGCGCCCTGAGCCGCGTAGTTGGACTTCGTACTCCAATACTTGCAGTGCAGCGAATGAGATCAGTCACATCCTCGTGGGCAGATGCTGGAGGTTCCTGCAGAACTGCAAGGTCTACAGAAGTGCCCAGTTTGTGAATTCTGACCACAGACTTATTGTTGCTTCTCTGAAGTTTCAGCTTAGATCCAGTAGGATACCACCCACTAGGAAAATGAGGCCGGAGTCAGCCAGACTCCAAGATCAAGCTGTTTCTGAGTTTGTACGCAGTTTGTGTGAGGAACTTGCAGACTTGGGTGTGACTGCTGACTCTAATGTGATGCGGGAGACCTTCCGTGATAAGACCCTGAAGGTTGCTGAGGACTGTTTTGGTGTTGCCAGTGTTCCCAGAAGGAGGTGTTTCATCTCGCAGGGAACCCTGGATATTATCGAGAGGAGGTGCAGTGCAAGACTTGGTGGAAACTCCAGTTTGTACCGGGGACTGAGAAGGATGGCTATGAAGGCTCTGAGGGCAGAAAAGGAGGCATTTGACAGACAAATTTATATGCAGGTGACACACCATCTGTGGTCTAGTGACCCAAGTCCTGCTTACAGAGGAATTACATCTGGAAGCACATCTGAATCTGTTCCTCGGAGACTTGCAGTTAGGGCAAGTGATGGGACGGTCCTTATGGATGATACTGCAGTTATGACCCGCTGGCCGGCTATTTTGAGCAGTTGTTTAAAGCTGATCCTCTAGCTAGGATGTTGGACATCTCTGGATCTACAGTTCTTGAAGCCGATCCTCTGATCAGCTGTGAACCACCCAGTCTCACTGAGATTACACGGGTGGTGAATCAGCTGAGGGCAGGGATGGCCGCAGGGATCTGTGGTATCCGGGGTGAAGTTCTCCAGGCTGGTGGTAAGGCTGTCCTCCTGGCATTGCAGGCAATGTTTGCTTCCATTAGAGAGTCAGGTGTCATCCCAACTGACTGGAAAATGGGATTTGTAGTCCCTATCTGGAAAGGGAAGGATGATTGCCTGGATTGTGGAAAATACATGGGGAATAACACTGCTTTCAGTGCCAGGTAAGGTCCTTGCTAAGGTCATCCTTAACAGGATCTGTGATCACTTGCTTGCCTGTCAGCGACTGGAGCAGTCTAGTTTTATGCCTAAGAAGTCTACCATCGACTGTATCCTTGCACTGAGGGTTCTTATCGAGCACAAGCACGAATATCAGCAGATTTGTCGATTTTCATAAGCATTCGACTCAGTTGATCGAGTTGCCCTGTGGGACATTCTGAGACTTCACAGAGTCCCCCCGAAGTTACTTGACTTCATGGCCAGCCTGTACACTGGTACTGTGAGTGCTGTGCAGAGTGGAGGAAGAACCTCTGCATTCTTCCCAGTTGATTCTGGGGTTCGCCAAGGGTGTGTTCTTGCTTCTACTCTGTTCAGTGCTTGTAGGGACTGGGTGTTGGGCAGGATTGTGGGGTCCAGTGGCTGTGGGGTGTCCATTGGTGAAGAAAGATTTACTGATCTTGACTTTTCCGACAATGCTGTGATCTTAGTGGAGTCCATGGAGGCTCTTATTGGGGCTCTCGAGAGACTGAGCGAGGAGTCTGAGTGTCTGGGATTGTGGATGTCCTGATATAGATCCAAGATCCAGGCATTTAATGACTTCTTAGGCACAGCTATCAGTAGTGTGTCTGTCTGCCAGGAGAATGTCGACCTTGTCAAGAGGTTCACTTACCTCAGCAGTGACATTCATGTCTCTGGTGACTCTTCCCATGAAGCCAGCAGACGGATTGGAACAGCATGGGGGGTCATGAGGTTGCTGGAAAGGGGTGTGTGGCATTCCTGATATCTTTGCAAGAGGACGATGGTTCAAGTCTTTGGAGTCCTGGTGCTCCCTGTCTTGCTGTGTGGCTGTGAGACATGGACGCTATCCAGTGAGCTGAGATGAAGACTGGACTCTTTTAGTACTGTGTCTCTTCGGAGAATCCTTGGGTACCACTGGTTTGACTTTGTGTTGAATGAGCAGTTGCTAGAGGAGTCCTGAATACACACATTACCTGCATTGCGAGGGAGCGTCAGTTACGGCACTACGGCCATGTGGTGCGTTTCTCTGAGCGTGATCCGGCTCGCAGGATCCTCATTGCTGAGGACCCAAGTGACTGGACCAGGCCAAGGGGACGCCCATGTAACACCTGGCTGCAGCAGATGGATGGCCATCTCCGGAGGGTGGGACTGGACTGCGTATCTGCTTGGGGGATTGCCGGCCGGGAGCCCGAGGAGTTTTGTTGTGTGGTGGGTGCGGCAACACGCTGCATCATTGCATTCTCCCCCAGCTTGACCTGACCTGTGTTAATCTCATTTTTCCCCTTATTCAAATATGCAGTTTCAATATCCAGACACGTCTTAGACAACATAGATAGTTTACTACTTCACAACAATTTTATCAAAGTAAATCATCAGGCCCTTTAAACTTTATCAAAGGATTATACCTTTGTAATCTCAGAAAATATTTTTTTTCCTTCAAACAATAGGCAATATGTTTCCTAAAGTATTATCTCAGGCCGTGACCCAAACTGACTACAACAGTAGATGAATTATGGTTAATAATTTGTCAGCAGCCCCTTCCCTTCACCAGGTCTCTACATGCAGTGTACCCATTCTTCTCCTCTGTAGGTTGTTTGTGCATGTCTTCATGCTGGGCAGCTGGACGGCGCTGTTGCTGAAGGCTGTGCTCACTGGAGGCATCTCCCTCTGCTCGCTCTTCCTCTTCATCAGTCTTGTACATAGTAACTAACAAGGCCTCTTTTTGGATCATTTAACTTTATCCTGACTTCTGAAACTCTCTTTTTGGTTAAATTATTTTCTAGTGTTTTATAGTGGTGTGGTCCTTTTAGAAGTAGAGAACATTGTGTTGCTTCCATCTGATTTAAAGAATGGAAATAAACTCCTTCAAAACAAAATATTCTTTAAATGTCAGCTGCTTATGTAAAGAAAGCCTCACTGTTCTTATCCCCTACTGAATTCACAATGGTGTAACTACGTTTTAGAGAGCTTCAGTCTGGATGAAAAGTGCTTGAGTAAGAGCCACGAATGTGCACATATTGTCTACTGTGGTGATGAAATTCAACGGACATTCTTCATTAGTGGTATGAGCTCCTTTTTTTTTTGAGAACAGAATTATGAGAACTGAACTTTAGTATCCTGCTGACCTTCACATTAACTGTATAACTATCTTTATATTCAGCTGTAGTTACACTGTCTAGTAATTCACCAAAATTGTGTGTAGCAGGTAATAATGTAATATTTTTTTCAATTCTTAATGTAATACAAGTTTTTAATTTAATAATCGGCCAGTAACATAATTTTTTGCCGATAATGTAATAAGTTACATTATTATGTTATTGGTTCAGAAAATGTAAGATGATATTGGCCAGTTGTTATATTATTAACGTATATTACATTGCGAATGGAGACATTTATCATGTTATTGCTATTAGTACATTATTGGTAGCTGTTACTTTACTGGCTGCTACATAGTGTCAAAACTATATTTAGTCACCCTAAGAATCTATGGGCATATGTTAAGCTGATTAAAGATATTTGACAACAGTGTACTATCTAAAACGTATACAAATTTCAGCATTTTAGTTATGTCTACTTTTATCAGTTCAAAATTGCAACAGATAAATATGTTGGCTTTTTATTACTGGAACAACTGCCTTTCAGTACAGAATCTATATTTGATCACATTTTTTCATATTTTTTTACACACACACCAATGAGCCAAATCATTATGACCACCCCCTTGTGAAGTGAATCATGTTAACTAGTTTATAAAAATGTGTCAGGGTCTGTAATATGTTAGATGATAAGCTAACATACAGTACTTGTCAATATGTTGAATGTAGAAGAAATGAACTGGGATAAAGATCTAAGTGACTTTGACAAGGGCTAAATCATTATGGCCTGATGACTGAGTCAGAACATCTCTGAACGAGCAAGGCTTGTGGGGTAGTTACGGTGAGCTGTGGTGGGTACCTACAGAGAGTAGTCTGATGAGGGAAAAGCCACAAACCGCTGACAGGGTGTTGGGCAGTCAAGACTTATCGATCCAAGATGTGGACAAAAGCTATCCCCCGTCTGGTACAAATTAACAGAAGTTACTGTGGCACAATGGCAGGTAATTTTGATGATGGTCACGAGAGTACTGTGTCACACATGACACATCACACAGGGCTGCTGTGTATGGTATGCATATTTAATAAAAGATATATGGGATTGTTTCAACAAAACTTGTTACCAGCACATACCACTGACATGTTGAAGTTATGTGCTGCACGAGAAACAATATCAATAAACTTATTGAATGCACGTATGGATTCACTTCATTCCCTGAGCTATTATGACTTGACCCAATGAAGCAGTTTAATATAGCAAAAACTACCATCAGTGATGTTTATATTAAAATCACGTTTCAAGTGTAATTATTTGATTGTGTGACAAGCTATTTTACAGGTGCAGAGAAACTTTGAAACATGATTTAAAAAAAAAAAACGAAAAATGAAACCGATTATGGGGAAAATGTATCATTTAATCATACATTAACTCTGTGAATGCTTACTACTGGAGCTGAGCGTAATATTTTAAGAATTTTTTTCAAGCCCCACTACTTCTGTGACATTGTTTTCCACTTGAAAGAAAAAATGACACGGATAAAACTTTGGTTACACGAGGAATGTCCATTGCAGAGAAGCAAGTAATAAGGCAAGCAATTCTACCAGTCCGCCGTTACTCTGAAACGGGCCATTCGTCCGTTTTGAAACCTTTTAACGTATATTTTAAAATTTGGTAAAACGTAGGGCAGTGAAAAAGTATAGGGAAAAACCAGCTGTATGAAAAAATTCTACTAATCAACAAACTTTATAATTACAATTTCGGAAAAGATAATGAAAAAGGGTTATATGACGTTTTTTGCATTTTGAAGAAGTGGGATATTCGGGTGGCTCTCAGACTCGCCAACGGGGCGAAACTTAATTTAAATAAACGGAGTTGTGACGCTGTTTTTCATGAACAAAGAGGAAGTTGCTTTCGTGCCCCTGCCTTTATAATCGTGGGCTAGATCGGTAAAGCAGACAGACCAAAACCTTCAAACCGATTTTCAACATGAACGACGATGGGAAATATTTAGTTTATCATGGGCTTTTACTTCCAAAAGAGACTCACAATGAAGACAGCCTGAAGTACGCTGCGGAATTGCAAATTCGAGATGATGATATTTTTGTACTGACATACCCGAAGTCCGGTAAGATATTTACAAAACTAACATCCACAGCCTACTTATTTCACATCTGGAAAAGTGCTTCATCAGTAAACAGAAACCGTAAACCAAATGATAAAATATGCATTTCGAATTATCACACCTATAATAGGTGGCACACGATATTTTATGAAAAATGCAAGCAAAATTTTATTTTATGTCTATACGCTTAATCCCAAGAGGGCATTACATAAGCATGCATACTACAAAATAAACAGTAAATAGGTGAAGCGAATATTTTGTCGTTTTATAAGTATCCGTACTGGCTCAAATATTAAGTAAACGTTTTTTTCCTCAACCAAGAGTTGGCTCGAGGCCATTTGTTATAGGTCTATATAATCTGTTGCTTGCTCCGACAAGAATCAAGAATTTTAAGTATGTGTCTCCTTCAGATAAAAACCTGTTATTTTCAACCTTGTGGGGATATTTTTCCACTCCCCACAAGATGAAACTCAATTTTATAAAATCTGTTAATACAATTAAAAACCTATGAATGCCAAAATTCTTGTATATTGTTTGGTTACTTATGGTTAAGCTCAGGGTTAGGTAGCGGTTAAGGTTGTCATGGTTGTATGTGTGTGCATGGGTGGATTATGTTTATATTACATTGTGGGGACCAAAAGTCCCCCACAATGTAATAAAAACCTGTTATTTAGACGTTGTGGAGACCATTTTTCAGGTTCCCACAAAGATCTGTGAACGCAATCAAAAAACTAAAAATGCCAAAAGTCTCATGTTTTATTTAGTTACTTATGGTTAAGGTTAGGGCTGGGTAGGGGGGTTGTCTGTCATGTTTGGATTAGAGTTCTTTCCATAGAAATGAATGGAGAGTCCCCACAAAGATATAATTAAAACACCTTTTTTTGTGTGTGTGTGTGTGTGTGTGAGAGAGAGAGAGAGAGAGAGAGAGAGAGAAACTAACTGGTACATATGACAAAATTTCCAGGTACCACATGGATGCAAGAGATTCTCCCGTTGCTTCTAAATGGAGGAGACCTAACACCAGTTGAGACTATACCAAACTGGGATCGGGTTCCTTGGTTGGAGGAGACCAGGGCTGCCCTGGTTCTGAAAAATCAAACCCTTCCTCGAGCTATGGTCTCTCACCTGCCGTATAATCTCATGCCTCGCACATTCTTCACCTCCAAAGCCAAGGTAGGTGTACACCAGTTTGTTGCAAAATCTTCAGTTTGTCTCACTGCACATCTTACATATATTTTAAAAGAGCACTTCTTTCATTATCAGGTCATTTACATCACCCGCAATCCAAAGGACGTAGCAGTGTCATCTTTTTACTTCCACAAGATGGCGAGTTTTCTTGATGATCCGGGAACTTTTGATGAATTCCTGGACAAGTTTCTTTCCGGGCAAGGTGAGAAAGGAAGACACAATTATATAATGATAATAACCACTGACATTGTAATTTACACAGTGTATACAATTTTTTTAATTTTACAGTGTTGTTTGGAAAGTGGACCGATCATGTAAAAAGCTGGAGGAACACTGATTTGGGAGACAGAATTTTATCCATAAATTATGAAGATTTGGTGAAGGTCAGTGCCCCCACTATTGCCTATAATGTCCATGTCCCTTTGTTTTATATTTAATCTACTTTGCTTGTTTAAGCTGTTGTGGCTTAGTCCTATCTATCAGTCCTAGTCAATTTCATTCAGAAAACAACACTGTGTGATCTTTTGTGTAATTTATTGTGTGTCAGTGTATATTTCTATATAGTTTGACAGCTTCTTCATTGTACTCTGTTGTTAAAACTTTTTGTCATTAAATACTTATATGCCTGCTATTTGTTGTAACCATTCATGCGGAGAAGTCTTGTTCAGACACAGAGGAGAACTGTAATAATAGAAACAGATCATATAGAAGTTACTGTTCTTTGAGCTAGTCGCCTTGACATGATTTGTTTAACCATTGTGAATTTCTCATTTACTGTAGGATCTAACAGGAGCACTTTGCAAAATCTCACAGTTCCTGGGAAGGGAACACACTCCAGAGATATTACAGAAAGTGGCCATGCACTGCTCCTTCAGCAACATGAAAAACAATATTATGTCAAATTACTCCCTGGTGCCACAAGACATTATGGACAGCAGCAAGTCATCCTTCATGAGGAAAGGTATAGGAAGATGACACATACTTATTATATACAATCCTGTCTTAGGCAGTTCAAGAAAATGTTTAAAGCTTTTTATCTTGGCAGTTTATATTTTCTCAGAACACTGTTTTTCATTAGAATATGGAGATTAACAGTAACACATTTCTTCTGTTCCCCAAAAAGTTATTGATATCTTTTTGGATGGTTAGAAGAACATCACTTGGTTGAACACCATTTGGTTCCCAAACCTCTCCCCAGGGGCACCCCAGTCATTCAATGTATTTGTTAAATTTCACCACAAGCTCTCTTAATTAATAAATTTAATTAATAATATATTTCAGTGAGCTCTTTATTAGCCAGACATGGTCTGCTAGTAGTCAAAAATATGTGAGTGAATTGGGTGGTTGCTGCAAATATTTGGGGTCACTTTAGGAGAGGTTTTGAAATGGCTAAGCTGAAACACCTTGACAGACTTAATATTATAATGCTACCTCATCATTTTGTTTGATTGCCTACGACTTTTGCACAGTACTCTATACTGGAAGAGTATAATTATACTGGCTGAGTGAAATAGCCAGTAAGTATACTGATAGATTATTTACTGGGATTTAAAAAAATATTAGAATAAGAAAAGAACATGAACTGAATATTCTTTAATATACTATATTCTATATTATATAACATACAAGTCAACGGTTAATTATAAAATTCTAATATAGCTAGTAATAAATTGTATGTACTCTGTATTTAACTTCCATCCATCCATTTTCCAAACCGCTTATCCTTCTGGGTCATGGAGGGTCCAGAGACTATTGTTCCCATCGCAGGGCACACTCACCCACACCATTCACATCTATGGGCAATTTAGTAACTCCAAGTAACCTCAGCATGTCTTTGGACTGTGGGGGGAAACCCAACGATGACATGGGGAGAACATTTAAAACTCCACACACATGTAACCCAGGCGGCGACTCAAATCCTGGTCCCAGAGGTGTGAGGCAACAGTGCTAACCACTGTACCACCATGCCGCCCCATATTTAATTTTAGTAATAGATTTTTTTCTCTCTGTTTTTAGGGATTGTTGGTGATTGGAAGAACCATTTTAGCCCAGAACAAGAGGAGAAATTTACAACAATCCTAAAGGAGGAAATGAAAGGAACATCCTTTAAATTGGATTGAGAGTCTTGGATTAAGAATAATCAAATTAAGGAAATAGTGGCCATAAAAATAATTCTAATAGGAAAATAATAAAACTGTGTACTGCATATGTTGAACTTGAATAATCTGAATGATTTATCTGATTGAAACAAACATAACGACAGGTGTATTTTGTGTTTAGTATTAATTTTATGTAAATGAAGTAAAATGTGAATGAGAAATGCTATAGTGAAATTATGAGAGTGATACATATGTTTGGGTGATCCTAATAGTGAAGGGTGTGGAGCAATAGTGCGTTGAAAGAGCTGAATATGTTTAGACAAGAGTAGCTAGAAAATGATCTTCCTGATTGTGACGAATATCTTTTTGGGTATACAGTAATAAATCTGTAAACCTGTCCTGTTTTAACCAACATAACATTTTTTTAATGCATCACTGTAAAAACAAAAATTTATTTAAACGTTATTTCAAACATATATACTTTATAGAGATGGCTCATTAATTTGCTTTTTGATATATTTTTCCTTCATCAGAAGAAAAAAAAGAAAACTCACTGGCAATGACATAACAGGAGCCAGATATGAGACTTTTATGTTATTGTTACGTTTTATTATGTGCAGGTAATCTGAAGGGAAGTCATGCATATACAGCTACACCAAATAGACAGACATAAGCAGCCCATAAATGAAACATTGTAAAGTATTAAAGAATCACCAGAACCTTCACTTCATCTCTTTGCAAGCAACAATATGGTGTCACACAAACACAAAAAATAAGCACTGGAGACTCTTGTGTTGGCTTGAACACAATGACTCCCAAACACAGAACAACATGAACAAAGCTGGTAGACACCATATTGTCCCAAGCGGATGCCATGTTATCATATCACCCATGCTTCCACTGTCACGCCCAGCTCCGTCCGATCCTCCTGTGTGCCACGCCCACCTCGTTACCTCGTGTTTATGCCTGATGGTTCTCACCTGTTGCTCGTTAAACTCAGCTTGTCTTGTGTATTTAGTCCGTGTCTCGGTTAGTTTCCCCAGATCTGTCATCGTCGATTCCCTGTGTGAGTACCTGTCCTGTCTGTTCGACCCTAATAAACCCCATTCCTCCATCTACCTGGCTGCTCTCGCCTCCCTTGCCTGCTCGCCGCTCGCACCACGTGACATCCACCCCTCAGTAGCTCATGTTAGACCTAACAATGTATGATTTATTACATTTATAGGCAATGATGGTTGTATGTATAACTAGTCATAAGTCACACATAAGTTAAATAATACCTGTGTCCTGGTCCCCTGGTTATCTCTACTGTAGGAAGAGCATTAAATTACTAGTGATTTTAAGTGCAAAGTATATTACTAGGTCCACCAAAAGTATTCTATTTATTTATTTATTTTGCATAATATAATAAAGCATAATGCATCCACTTCCACATTTATTCTTGTGTAATTTTTAATGGACAAAAATTATGCTTAGTGGTCATTTAATGATTACATATTTACGTATCAGGTTGTTTTATGACTTTGACATATTTTAATTCAATAACAATTTAGTTACAAGTAGTATTCGCACACTTTAAAAACAGATGGCTTGACTGCAGTCCCAACTTCTGGCTTTGGGAGGCACAAATAACCAAAACATGAGCACAATTAATTCGAAAGCTTGAAACAGCAAATTGAGAGCATGAAAAAAGTAAATTGTGCACACATTTTAGGGATTTTGTGAGCTCAGTTTAGTATTTCGTGGGCACGTTAAGCTAAATTGTGCACACAATTTATAGTGCATAACCCCTCCAGGGCTCAGTTGATGGGGACCTTGATGTGAGTCATGGAATTTTGGAACTTGCTATGGATGATCAAGCAATTAGGGCTGCACCACCTAGTAACTGTGACTCCTGGTCCCTACCTGTTTTTGATTCCAAAGGGATGAAGCATACTTTCAAGGATTTATTGATTGCTGCAGCGATCCCCTTTTATATCTTTTGTCCTGGGTAGTCTCATTCCTCTAGGTTTAGGGGTTGGAATCCTGCCTCTGTGTGTGGAGCTGACATGTTTTCCTCACGACACATGGGTGTCCTCCCACACTCCAAAAACATCTACATGTGTCTACATCCACATCTAACACATCCACATCTAATTAGTGTATGGCGTTAAATTAGTAATTTATAAATTATAAATTAATAATTTATGTATAAAATCCATGCTCTCTACGTGCCCGCGTTGTGTTAAATTAGTGCCAAAAGTCGAACCTGAAAACCCATCCTCTCTACGTGCTCGCTTTCGCCGGACCCTATCTACGCGCTCGCGTCTGCACAAAACTCGCTCGCTCGACAGGATGAATTTTGACACTTTGGAGGCGGGAACAGTGGCTTGATCATATCTCTGCTCCTTCGATTGGTTTTTTAAATATTGACTACGATTGGCTATTTGCTTTGGTAGAAGATGAAGATAATAGAGCTGTAATATTCGGTTCCTTTTTAGGATTTGGCTCCCTCTGAGTCACTCACTAAACTGATCCGGGTGTGCGACTCACTTGAGTCAGTATTGCCAAATCGCCAGCCGAAACGTTTGTTTTTCATAGAAGAAAGTATACGTGACTTGTGATGTGAATGAATGCACTTCGAAATAAATGACAAAGTACTAAGACAAGAGTGGCAAATATTTATTTTCAAGTGCCAATGCTAAATATAAAACACCAAATGGAGTAAACAAGCTACATGTGCAACTGAAAACTAAGAATAACACATGTCTATAGTCAATATAGAAGTATAGTAGAGAAATAAATAACTATATACATACTATGGAATTTGTTTTATAGGTTAGCATTTTAAAATACCAGCTGTTGCACTTTTGAAGTGCTAAGGCTGCTCCTCCTGTCTGAGACGATTTGTCCAGCTTCTCTATTTCATAAATACTTCAAAATGTTTATTTTATCAAATATAAAATGTATTATTAGTCATGAATGTAATTGCACATGGTCTTTCACGTGAAGTGATAAATGTTTAATTCCATGAAATTTTGTGCTCAGACAACAACAAAACAGCGCATTTGAGCTAGAAGCAGCCATGTTTGTTCCGAGATGTGTAGCTTGATAGCGAAATTTGTCGGGTCTCGCACCTCGGAATTCGTCGGGATAAATGAACGCACGAACGTGCGATCCGAGTGCGCTAACCCGCTCGGGTGAGCGGTTCAGAACCAGCTGCATGATTCCGACTGTAGAGGGAGACAACCGACGGATTCACTCATGGCTGTGTGCGATCCGGGTGCGCGGTTCCGAACCGGCTGCATGATTCCGGCTGTAGAGGGAGCTAACCAGCGGATTCACTCATGGCTGTGTGCGATCCGGGTGCGCGGTTCCGAACCGGCTGCATGATTCCGGCTGTAGAGGGAGC
>JAODJU010004359.1:0-14531 GCA_026776725.1 Gnathonemus echidnorhynchus | reverse complement strand
ATATGTATGTGGGGTAATAAGGTAGTTAGTTTTTAACTGTTGCAAATCAGCAACGCCTGCCTTGAGAGGGTTAATATCACCCAAAACACATAGCAGCCTGTAGGTGGTGCCCATTTGCCAGACTAGCTCAAAAGTCCGTGTTTCGACATTACAATATACAAATTTCTCTGAAATGAATGCACTGTGAAACTGCTAGGAGAATCTGGCATCTTGGGCCATGTCAGCACTGGAAAACTGCTACTCAGTGGACAATGTTGATAATATGGTTATGAATTCAGTCATTGTAAAAATACATATATAGTTTAAGATTATGCTATAGCTAAAGGCGTAGGAGTGATGCCTGACAGCTGGATCTAAATGAGCCATAGTTACTAGTTTTTGTTACATTTGGGGGATTCAGCTAGTGCCGTACCTGCAGCTGATGGTGTAGCATCATAAGGGAGCAATAAGCAGAAGCCCTTCAGTATGAACCATGTAGAGCTGCACACACGCTAAGCTAGTGATGGCACTATCTGCCTGTGAGTTATTAAGGGAAGTTTCCGCATTTACGCGTGCAGGCCGCAGGCACTGGAACAGCACGCCACTACCTCCAGGAGGTAATCTGAGGCGTCATGCAGCAGCATGATCAAGGTCCCGGCCCGGATGAAGTTCAAACACCAGGAGAAGCCGATCAGCATGATGGTGGCGACGTGATGCACAATCTGCTCCTTGAAGTCCTGGAGGAGACCATCCACACAAAGTGCCTTAAGTCGTTTGCTACCAGCACATTGTTTTGTTAATGGACCGTCCTTAAACTCACTGAATACACTTGTACACAGCTGTCATACAATAACAGTTAAGCTCTCAGGCGATTCAGCTTTTCATGACGTGGTCTAGGAGTCACCAGCTGAATATAACCCAGGGAGTCCACATTCGTTTCCGAGGCTTATTGGTACATGAGCAGAAGCATATCAACAATACCACATGAAGGTGATGGCATGTACCACCTCCCCAATTCAGAGGGGAGACTCTAGGGAAATATGCACACTAACTATGGCTGGCAGAAGGCAGTGACGCAAACAGAAGAGAATGCACCAGGGACAATGTCACAGCTTTACTTAGAGAGATCGTGAGGTGCAGACTGCCGACTGAAAATCCTGAGCTAAAGGTCCTGGGCATGCCTGAACTTCCCAGGCGTTTCTGTCGGCAGGAGCAGCCCACGCCCACCCTGAGGGACAGCTCACCTTGCGCTTGACATCAGAGGCCACGCTGAACAGCAGAGAGATGTAGAAGCTCAGCTCTATCATGTAGTACCAGTACTGCGAAGGCAGCAGCGTCTGAGGAGTTCAGACAGCAGATTTCGCACTTTAGATCACATAACAGATCAAAACTCAGCCCAAAAAATACATTTGTGCATCTGTAGACTACTTTCTGGATTACCAATGTCTTTGTGCACTTTAAAACCTAAAACCAATTTCATGCACAGGATAAATGCATGTAATAATGTTCCTGGCCTCTTTTGCGTGGGAGTTGCATCAACTGTTTTTCTCTCACACCCCCTCCTCCCCTTTGTCTGAAAATCCACTCTGGGAGGGGCCTTGACAGTTAAGAGCCTGAGAGTATTTTGATGGCCCCACCCACAACGGCCACAATCAGACAGAGACAGAGACACAGACAGACGCAGAGACACAGACAGACGCAGAGACACAGACAGACGCAGAGACACAGACAGACGCAGAGACACAGAGACACAGATACAGAGACACAGACACAGAGACACAGAGACACAGACAGACACGCTGTGGTGTGAATTGAGAGGCTTCCTGCATACCAGGGTGGGAAAGCCTTTCCACATCTCATTTAAATCATAAAACCAGGGTTTCTGGGAAGAGAGGAGAATTCCAGTCAGTAAACAAGCTTGCATTGCAGTTATCAGACTGTGACATGAGCCCAGGAGGATGCCAAAATACAGTTATGAATGGAATGAAGGGCATTTATATCACACATCTGCCTGGCTAATGCATTTATCAGGTGACACCAACCTAACCCACCTATTCACAGGTAATCTGTTCATACAGCACTCCTGGCCCTAGTTGCCCTTGCTAGCATGACAAAGTGCTGACATCACATCTGGGCCCGAGAATGGCCAGGTGGTTTAATAAAGAGTGCGACACGGCGACTTACTTACATCTATGAGCGCAACCAGGCCAGCAATGAAAGCAAGAAGGTAAAAGGTAAATCTCCAACTGCAAGAGAACACAGAGTCTCAACATAGTCCACAGCTGCAGAGAAATCACCAGAGCAACGCGTAAGCGATCTAAAGCCTAATTTATGCTTCGTTTTTTTCTGAGTGCCGTTATCATCTGAGCACAGTCATGTACGTGGATTCACTCATACATACTTCATTTGTCCATGGATACTAACAGTCAAGGTCAGTGCATCATAAAGCAATGATATTCAACCAAACCAGGAGAGGGCAGATGTATTGTAGCAAACACAAACAAAAGCAGTGAATTTAATGAACAGTTTTAAAGTTGTTACTAAGCTTTTGAGGTTTTATAATAATACCGTGGCATTTTGAAATATTAGCAACAAAATTTGCTGGGACTTCTGCTGGACAAAGCAAATTGCTGGAATAATGCTGTTTTTGTAAATACCCTAAACTGCGGTATGATGTCAGGATGGTATGGAAAGTTAGATACACTATATGGACAAAAGTACTGGAATACACCTTTTAATTATCAAATTCAGGTGTTTCATTCAGACCCATTGCCATAGCTGTATAAAATCAAGCACCTAGGCAAGCAGTCAGGTTAGTAACATTTATGAAAGAATGGGTCACTATGAATTCAAGTGTGACACTGTCATAGGATTCTACCTTTGCAATAAGTCAGTTTGTGAAATTTCTTTCCTACTAGATATTCCACAGTCAACTGTAAGTGGTATTAATGATAAAGTGGAAGCGTTTATGAAGAAAAGAAACTCAGCCACAAAGTAGCAGACCATGTAAGGTAACAGAGCGGGTCGCAGATTGCTGAGGTGCGTAGTGCATGGAAGTCGCCACTGCTCTGTTGACTCAGTAAGTACAGTGTTCCAAACTTCCTCTGGCATTAACCCCAGCGCTGGGAGCTTCATGGAATGGGCTTTCATGGTTGAGCAGTTCCAGTGAAGGGAACTCTTAATGCTTCAGCATACAAATACATTTGTGGGAACGGTTTGGTGAAGGCCCTTTTCTGTTTCAGCATGACTGTGCCCCAGTGCACAAAGCAAGGTCTATGAAGACATGGTTGAGTGACTTTGGTGTGGAAGAACTTGACAGTCCTGACTTCAACTCCACAGAACACTTTTGGGATGAGATAGAACAGAGATTGCAAGGCAGGCCTTCACGTCAAACATCAGCGCCAGACCTCACAAATGCTCTTCTGGATCAATGGGCAAATATTCCCACAGACACACTCCATAAACTTGTGCAAAGCCTTCCTAGAAGAGTGACATCTATTGTAGCTGGGGGGACTAACTCCATATAGATGCCTGTGGATTAAGAAAGAGATGTCATGATAGTTCCTGTGGATGTAATGGGCGGGTGTCCCAGTACTTTTGTCCATATAGTGTATGTGGGAACCTCTCGTCGACTTCTACTCTGTAAATGTCAGTGGAGTCACCTACTGGAAATACCTAGTCAGTTTCCTTGCACATGCGCAGTTGAAGTGCAGCTACAAGCATAACGTCCACTGGACATAAAAATCTGGGCTGCAGGCACATAGTCCACCAGACACCGCTGATGACGACTATGATGTCACTCAGCCTGTGCACGGACCATAGCGGCACACAGAAAAGCGAAGTGTGAATCAGCCGTAAGGAGAACTGGCCTGTTCAGACCCACAGCATGCAGGGCTCAGGCTGGACATTAAACAGACAGAGTGATGCCACACACCCTGTACAGCACCAGGAGGAGAGGAGAGGGGCACAGTGTGGAAGAGGGAAAGATAAGGAGATGAGGTGGAAGGGAGTAGGGATAGGGATAAAGGGAGAGACAGAGGAAGGAGAGAGAGCAGGAAGCACTCTGGGCAGGTGACAATTCCTACGTGACTCTTGCGTGGTTTCGGTAGCTGTGACATTTATGCTGTGACCTGGTACAACAGCAAGAGGCAGTGGGCAAAAATACCGATAAACAGAATCTCTCCACTGGCCCCCCCCCCCCCCCCCCCCCCCCCCCCCCCCCCCGTCCCCTGCCTGCCTCCCCCCCCCATGCGACCCATCACAACGGGGCCAGCTGCCTCGCTGGCTACCTGGCCTCTCGGAACTTCTTCAGCTTGCTGGGCCGGTCCTGGTTCCTGCGGCGGCGGAACCACCGGCGGACCTGATGTACAGAGAGTCCCGCCTGTTTGCTTAAGCTCTGCACTGCAGCCTGAGGGTACAGGAACCGGGAGAGAGCAATGATCAAAATGCAATGACCGTGTGCATCCATGACAGTGCAAAGTAACGGCCATGGGGAGCTCACTTGAGCGGGGTGTTTGGTCACCGTGCAGAAGAAGGCCTCCAACGCAGGATTGGGAGAGGCCCTGTGGCGAACCCGCTCTCGGACCCCCAGCAGCGAGGCGAGTGGTGTGGCCACCACTCTGACGGGGTAAGATAGGCATCATCATCCCAGAACACAAAAGAGTAAAGGTAAACAAATGTAGGACTAAGCCAGATCAGACCAAATGGGTCAGGACCACAGATGAAGAGTAGGAGGAATAAGCTGACCTCTCAAAAATGTGCCGAACAATGAGAAAGCAGAGTGCCAGCGGGATGGTGACCCAGAGATCATGGGCCTTGGCGTAGATACGGCCGTCCCGGTCCTGGAGGTCGGCCCAGCCCAGGCCCTCGGGAAACCAGAGGCGCTCGTGCCAGAAGCAGTCGCTGAGCCATGCCAACATACTGGGGAGGAGAGAGAGTGTACAGCCGTTGCTGTGGGTGACGCTGTGGAGTGGAGAAGGTACTGGAGCCGGGATTCTGGTTTGTGAAGCGGTAACGGAAAGCCTTTGTCGAGCAGCTCCAGGAGAAAACTGGGAGATTCCCATAACCACAAACAGCTCTCGGCAGTAAGTGACAGGCCGTTCTTCAGCATGTGGCGCAAACAGGGTGGGGGGGGACCCAGCGGCACACCTTGCTATGGGCACATGCCATCATTTCCGTCAGGTCCCCCCCCATGACCTGAATGTGTCGCCCTGCCAAATGAGGCATGAAACTGCTGGGAACTGAGGCATCTACAGCTACTGACCTCTGAACTATGAATAAAACATGGACTGCATCTTTAAACACCCCTCAAAGTAATGTGACATTCACAATTTTTATCCCCAACAGTTACAGAACAATTCCCATGACTAATAATTATAGTTATCAGTTTATAAAATATAATAAGCCGTTTACTTAATCAGAGATTCATTACATTATTCACTCTGTTCATCACACATCTCAGTTCCCTCTGAAGTATTAAAATTTTGTACACTCACTGTGCCAATTGTTCATCAGCGATACAGAATTAGGAGCTCAAGGAGAACTGAAAGCAGCACAGCCTCAAAAAAGGGATAAAGGATGTTAATGAAGCTTAAAGAACAGACGGAAAAAACCTTGTATACCAGTGTGTATGCACCACATGACAGAACACCTCAAATACTGAATGATTTCATTTTTATAAACTGGATATTACAATATATTAAAAAGTAATTAAACGAGATCATATTGAATATCATTTGGTCCTGGTCTGTCACCCTAACATGCTGCATGAGGGGAAACACTAGCTAAAGGAGCCTGTCAGAAGCTGCCAACAGGACTGTGGAATAATTTTGCATTTTATAGATACAGAGAACAGATTTTATTACACTTGTTCCATTTAGTATAGATCTTTCTTGGCATCCAAGACAACAGATAACAGATAACAGAATCTAAACCACGAAAATAAGGGAATGATCCTGAAGTTCTACTTGGAAAAGGGTGGTTTCACTAGCACAGTGAGCCTCTGGCCTCACAGAGCAACCACTTGCCAGGCTGTCTGACTGCAGCTTTTCCATACTACACACCATCTAAAAAGCCCTCATCACACACATATTTCAATCACACAAGCATGTTACCTTGATTGTTTCCCAAGAGGACACTTTCACACAAAGCACACAGCACCCATTAGGCACCAAAGTTCAGGAACCTGAGTCTGAATTCCTGGGCCTTTCCGACTTAGGTCTTTTGTCAGACCTGTCCGCTTTCGTGGGTTGCTTTCCCAATGACCAGTAGGAACTATTGTGATATATAACTATAAAGTAACCTTCATGCTAAATAAGCATGGGAGATGCAAAAAGCCTGTATGTAGGTTAAGCTTAACACATAATTTTATATGAAGCTACACTGTCACCCCAATGAACAAGTCATTCTGTTAGTTATTAGTTATTGGGGCGGAGCGAGAGTCTGAAAATAGGGGACAAAACACGCTCTGTATTGGTTCGAAATAGGACACAGCCTTTTACTTTTCAATACGGGACAGATGACAACTGTACTTAGAGATCTCAGAGTATCTGCCCAGATACAGTTTTATATGGTCCACAGTGCATTTATAATTCATTATTAAATCTGGCCAGCAGATCAATCTTTCTTTTTCCATAGAATAAAAAAAAAAAGTTTTGGTAGGTAGGGCTCACATTGCGATGTACTCATGATTATATGGCGCATGCACAATAATCATCACAGCTTTAGATGATGGGCAAAACATTTGTTTGGACACCAGCTTTTCATGTATGTATACAAACATTAACTTATGCCTACAATTTGTAAAGCAGTATGCCTAAAATAAGTTAGTAGTCTATATCCTTATGTTTATTAAATTAGATTAGCGGAGTATGCCACACACACAACAGTTTTGCTGTATCATGGAAGCTGAAGTGGCAGTGAAGAAAGGGATAACTCAGTAGCCATTACATCTTTTGAAAGAGGAGTTATGGATAAACAAGATGAAGATGCCGGTGTTGTGGCGGTACTTTTTGCAGTTTAAAGTCCCACATGTTTATTAAACATAATATGCTGAATATATATAGATTACTAATATTTTACGCACACTACTAATCTTCTTAAATTGTGGGGTGTAAGTAAACGTCCATATAGTACCGAAAAGCTGGTGTCCGGACAAATGTTTCACCCGTCATCAAAAGCCCTGGTGATTATTACACATGCATCATATAAATTGCGATTATATCACGAGGTGATATTATGTAGCCCTACTGGCAAATTTCACAGCCATCACTCCTCCTCTGCTGGGTAACAGCAATATTACACAAAAACATTTTGGCATTGGTCAGAATTTTACAGAACCCCTAAAGGGACAGGGTTCGAAAATATTTAGAAACAGTTTTGCGTTCCACGCAAAACTTTTGCATTCCCACACAAACGTTTTTGCAATCGCTCACAGTAGACAGAGCTAACATTCCGCCAGGAAACGCAAAACTAATGAATAATAATAATAGCAATAAAAATAATAATAATATTTTCCAACCGTGTCCCTTTAGAGACTCTAGAATTTCCATATCTGTGCACCACTATAAAAAATGAAAGGAAATCCAGAGCATGTTTAGGTTGAATTGTAGAGATTGAATTTTCTGAGGTAGAAATATGGAGACACAGGCAAAAAAAAAGGTATTCATTAATGCATTCAATGTAATTGAAATACAAATAAAATTCCATACGCTCCATTTTGTTACACTACTTCTCTCTCTTTTCCTTGCACTTCTGCGTACCTTCCAAATTGAACCCATTATAGCAAGTTTATCACCATAAACTAGAGATGCACCTATCCGGTATTTGGATCAGTATTGTTTTTGGAAGTTTCTAAAAAGATAGATTAAACAGGAAATAGGGCCTATTTGTACAATCAATCACAACAGCTCTTTCTCATTTTAGATGTGTTTTTTGCGGTATTCAAGCCAAACGCTTAAGCTGACACTCACTTCTGCCTGCTGTGACGTCATGCGCATACCCTTCACAGTAGGGAGGAGTGCAAGAACATCAGATAGGAGGGTGACAATCTGGAAGTATTTTACACTTTTAACAGCAACTAGTAGCACAGCAATTTGCAATCTTTGTAAAAACAAAGTTTTGAGAGGTGGGAGTAGCATTTAGTGGAAAATCCCATTAACAACGTGCACCCAATTATGATTTGACACAATGCAATTAGCAAATCACAAAGGCTGCATTATACAGCACGTCTGACCAAACAAATCAAATTGCAATTGCAATATCTGTCAGAAAAAAACACTATTAGAGATTTCCCCAAATTGTTGAGCCTTAAAAAAAAAGGTCCCTTAACTGCCTCCCAGGAACTATGATTGGGCACAATAAAAGGGCCTTTTTTCCAGTTTATGCATGTGAAAATTTTACAATATTCTAGGACTCCGCTTTTTGGGGCTAGTTTGAGAGGGAACTTTTAACATAAAAATAGAAAATGATGCTAGCAGTGTTTGTTTAAATTTTCCATTATCTGGCTTAATGCCATGTAATTCAATAAAAAAAAAAAAAAAAAAAAAAACGCAGACATGCAATATTTTGCTGCCGAATGCAGCCACAGGCCTGGGCAACAGTGAGGTCTCATCTCGGGTATGTGTGAGGGGCAGTGTGTGGCTCAGTGGGCTAGATCTCCATGCCTGTGATTGGAAGGTTGTTGGTTCAAATCCCAGGGCTAGCAGACTGATGCCACTGTAGTGCCACTAAACAAGGCCCCAATGGCTCCCAGGACACTATATGCTGCTGACCCTGCCCTGACCTCCAAGCTTGCTCTCACCTGTTTGTGTGTCTCATGGATAGCAAGATGGAAAAGGCGGAAAGATTTCCTCATGGAAATCACTATCATTCTTTGCAAAAACATTCTTACAGCAGAGGACCTCATGAATAAATACATGTATGAGCAGCTGTGATCCTCACCCAAAGGATACCTTCCAGCAAGGCCGGCTCTCACCGTTACAAACTGTGGAGGGCGGAGGAGTTGAGGGGCTCGACTGGGGAAAAGAAAAGAGCTGCCTTACCCAGGAAGTACCTACACCCAGCTAGGCTGTATATCTGAAATACTTTAAACTGTCATGACAAACAGCGAATGTGAACTTCAGAGACGCAACACTCATCATCTCCTAATCCACCCTATTGTACAAAAACAACCCTTCAATAGATGAGAAGATGGAAAGGCTTGTTTCTTTTTATAGAAGTGAGTAAGAAGCATCCATTTTGGGAACTTTCAATTTTGATAGATTACATAAACAAGCAGCAAGTTTGACAGTTTGGTATTAAGAACTTATGACTGACAGGCAAGAGCCACACACGAGCACAAGGCACTTCATGTCCACAGGCAGGCTGGCTCGGGTGGAGGCCCTAAGCCTCGCGGCAGACGTCATAGCAGCAGCGTCACTTTCTTGCCAACACACCCACGAGCCCTTTACGGTACAAACACCTGGGTGTGCCTCGGCTTGGCCACAATTTGAGTAACCGTAGCCGCAGAAGGAGAGTGTCGGGGACCAAAAGACGTTTCTGTGCATCACACCACCCTTTAAGGAGGGAGGTCACCCTCACCGCAGAGAAGGGACACTCCCAGCTCACTGAATCAAAGACACAATGAAACGCTTTTCATGCAGGATAATTAAAAGAACTGGTTCTGAAAGAAAAGACCGTGTACTATAAGGACAAAAGCGGAGTGAGAAGCCTTTAAGTGAATAAGCAGCTTGTTCTTCAAATGGCAGGGTCATTACTGTAACCAGAGTCATGCCTGACTTCATAATATCCTTTGCAGGTAATGAATGCTAAGAGATCTGTTTTTAGAAAAATACCTCAGAGTGTACAGTCACACTAATGATTTGTATCAAAAGAGCTTCCACCATTTTACCAACAATACTGGATAGAGACAGGCACTGCCTTCACCTAAGGCAATATCCCACACGTACAGGAGCAGGTGTGGAAGGATCATGCTGATCACTTGAGCATTGCTGACTCGAGTCCCAAAAGGGCCCCAACAACAGTGACCTTGAACATATCCGAAAAACCAGTTATATGCACTAAGCAACACCAGTACTAGAATTGATCCAGAGTATGATGGGTTTACACAAATCATACAAGCAACACTTTCCCCGTATTGTTCGTGCACATAAAAAACTCTTTTCTACCCTCCCGGGGAATACAAACGCACGTTGTTCCAACTCAGGAAGGCATTTCTGTTTACAGCAGTTGTGGTTTTCTAAACAACCATGCAGCGACCTAAGCTATCGTTATAGATACGGTAAATCGGCAATTTGGTTATTGCAGTCCCAATATCCACCCCCAAACGTTTCCGGAGGACCCCGTATCCCAATTTGATCCACGTGCTGTGCGGCGTCACTCACTCAAAGGAAGATCACACACGTGATCCCCCCGACACACAACGCCCCCAATATCCCACAGTAGGCTGTCTGGGTTAACACGACTCCCGCCCCCGTTACTCCTCACAAACAGCACGCAGACACTCTGCTCTGCACTCCAAATAGTGCAGCTGGAGATGCGGAAACGGCCATCGAATAAACCTGCGCTGGTTCAACCGAGTTTCCGCGTCTCCCAGTTAAACGGGGTCTCTATGCACCGAAAGGAATAAACGACGGCGGCTCCAGTACTCGGCCGACACGCTGACATCTGTTGCATGCGGGCCAGACGAGTCGCAAGCGTAGTGCTGCTTCCGCGGAGCCGTGGCTTACTCCGCTACCAGGCCCGCTCCGTACCGATGAAAACGTTTATTATGCACACAGTTTGATAAAAAGCAATGCGCGCAGGGAATGCAAAGGCGCACATAACGGATACTCACTTCAGATGGATGTTCCAATCTTTTCGGAGACTGAAAAAGTTGACTGCAAATCTAACAGGTAACAGTTAATGTAGCAGCTGTAGGTAAAAAAAAAGAGTAACGGCGTAGCGGGTAATCAATGGCGTCACGCAGGAGGAACCTGGCGGATCCACGTCCCAGTCACAGTGTATCCCGACCTCTCCGACTCTTCCGCATTATTATTTATTTAAGATAATAAAGTGTCTTGAAACCAGGTAAAATCGTCGAGCGTGTGTTATGTTTCTCGTTTTTTCCTTTACCGCACGATCGGGCTCCCCTCTCGCCTTTAAAGCACTTGACACTTCCAGCAGCCCGGGAACGGCACAGAGCAGATCGAGCCTCCAGCCGCGAATAGGCGTCGGTCAGGCAGTCTGAGCTCAGTGCTGGGGGAACCGGACGAGGGAGGGGTGATGGGGGTGTGGATTGTGCACAGTTTCACGATGACGTTTCAAATCATGCAGGAGGGGTGACGATGGAAGGCTGATGGGCTGTCTGAAGGGTTTGGTGGGCGTCACGGTGAAGCTTCGTACCATGCTGAATTGTATGGGGGTGCAGTGGTTGTTGCTGGTTTGTGGAGCTTCACCGAGACCCTTCTGCTGGAAGGAGTGCGCTTGTACGCCGAGCATTTCGAAGGCGACCCATGTCTTCCTTCTCGGATTAAACCAGGATTACTAACATACACTTCATGGTGAGGGGAAAGGTCTGTTTGGACGACTGTCTGGAAACCCACGGAACCTGCTGAATCAGGGTCGGTAGGAAGTAAACAGATCTAGGAGATGGATGCTGGATCCAGGAGAGTAAAATAAAGTAGGCGTACCATATTAGAATCAGTTATAAAATCAACGACATACTGCTTTCATATTAGAAAGAAAGGAAATAGCGCACTGGTAAATCCCTATGTATGTTGGGACGTTTTAATTTCTCACATTTCAAATGGAAACAAAACCACCGTTTAACACCCTTGCGTTCTTTGTCAAATAACCCCCACCCTCCGGCAAAATGTAATTTAACTAGGTGAGACGACTGGATGGGCTTCTGAATGCGGCTCCCAACCAGCTGGGTACCATCTGTATGTGCTGTTTTTCCCCATCAGCAGCTTGGTTATTTCGAATTGATGGGCTGCTGGTATATCACTCAGACGAGAATGATCAAGCCATTTGGTTTTACCTAGACTGCAGGTCCTGGTACAGGTATGTTTTTGATTAATGTCCAAAATGCTTCACCAAATGAAACACGACTCAATATATAGTCTATTATTTTATATTATTTACGCTGATGTTGGCAAGGCTGGTATCCTTTTCTCATAAATAATTCAGAAATGTTAACAAATAGTCTGAATTCAATCAACCTCCAGAAGAGATCTAATTAATTTGTATGGAACAAAAGGCAGCGTACATAAGAGATCCCTATGAATAGAACAGGCAGTCACTGTGGTGTATTGGAATTGCTAATTCAAACTAAAAGAGAATTATAAAGTTAGTTTCAGGCAATAATGGATTTTGGTCACTAAACAGCAAAAATAGATTGAATAATTTTCAATAGCTGAGATGACAGCTGATAATATCTATTTTAGTGTTTTTCATGTTCATGAACAATTTGATGTTTCTGATGTTTTTGTTTACAAGTTACTGAGTTTAGGTCACAAGGTTTATCCAGGATACCAGGAATCAAGCTAGTGTATTGTCTTTACCTTTGGTTCCCTCAATTAAATATCTTCATATATATTATGTCTGAATGCTTCCCTTATGGAAAAGTACATCTTAATACATCCAAAGTAGATACATGGATTTTCTATAATGCATACATTGATGCTGTATCTATCCCTCCTCTAGATCCATATCCTCAGTTGGGAGAGCGACAGTGACGTAAAACCAAAAAGATGCTTATTTACTGTTCACACGGTGTGCATCATGATTTACTATGTGTAGTTATATAATGTGTAACTAATTTTTGCTGGCAAGTCTCTGGGAATCACTGTGCTATGCAAGTGCATTTCTACCAATCAGATGGTGGTGACACTACCAGCTCCAAGTACATATATATCGATGCAGCAAGGAGCCGAGTGTTGAGTTGGAGAGGCAATATCAAGTAGGAGGGGTTTATACCAAGGATTAGGTTAGGTTTGGGGTTAGGTTAGGTTTGGGGCTAGGGTATCAGATAACAGTTATAAACCCCTTCTACATTGGACCTCCTACTCAACATTCGGCTCCTGTCTGCAGCGGTATGCCTCTCACCAGCTTGGTTTGGTTACGCTTTTGGCCCTGCTAGTAAGCAGAGCCATGTCAGTGCAGTTACAGCCTGCAAACTTTACAATGGAAAAGCACTAGTTTGTAGCACGGCTTGGGTGCGGCTCTGTTCTTGATGCGGTAGAAATGCGCCATATGACCAATGGCCATGAGACAGGGGCACAGCCTGGATGGAATGTTAGTCCACTGCAGTGCTGTTGATCCAGTACACTTTGGGGAAAAATGTATGAGTACATTTACATTAAGTGCAACTTTATAATCCATTTATAATGTGTTCTTAGGACATTAATGAGCAGCATGTAAGTAAACCTTAACATGTCTTAAAGTATTTCTTTCATAGCACTTTCAATGAGCAAAACATAACATATACATGAATGAAATTATACAATTATAATGTTTGCTATTGTAATGTATATTAATGTATATTATACTGAGTTATATTAAACTTGTCATGTTCATATAAATGCATTATGAAGATGCACTTAATGTAAATCATTACGTAATACATTTATTTAGTGGTAATAGTGACCTGTTTACTTTAGTACATTTAAAGATCATGGTATTTTTCATATGGATGGGTTCATAGGGAGTTGTCATAAAATTAGGGGTGTAAACACAAGACAGTGTTTTGTGTTGCTGTGTGTAGGTCACATTGATTGTCATAGTTTTACTGGTATGATTCAGCCCCTTTAATATAAATTTAGAAAATACTATAAAAATAATAGCATTCAACTGGAGTTAAGATAAATGACGCACTTATATTTCTACATACAGTGGTGTAGTCAGGAATCGTTAACCCCTTGGGCAAAATATGTTGTATAAAAATGCATGTTACTTTTGGGTGAATGTTAGTACCCCCTGGACTCCAAGCATACATAAAGTACAATTCTTAGGCAGCAAAAGAAAATTATGTGTAAATGATCTTTATTTTGGTGTAACACTATGCAATTATGCCTGTAAAATTCCCCAGTTTAGGATCAATAAAGTGTCTGTCTGTCTCTCTCTGTCGGCTTAGCCATTTCAGAACATCTGCTAACATCACCCCCGTATTTGCAGCAATCATCCAGTATATCCATGTATTTTTTTGACTCGACCACTAACACACTTTGTATAGCTAATCTCATTCTTTTAAAATTAATTAATTAATTCATTCATTAATTAATTAGGTGAGCTTGTGGTGAAATTTAATAAATACCTGGAATGGCTGTGGTACAGAGTGCGAATTACCCCTCCATAATCGGGGGGTACTGCCTTCATAACACTTCATTGACCATTATGGTCCGCTACCGCGTTAATATGAATAGTCGCCACCAGGATCAATGTTAAGAGTGCAAGATGTGCTAGGGGTGTTTACTAACATGTATGCAACATACGGTTATGGTCTGGACATGCGACAAAATGAGAATCAATACAGAAGATCTCATTATCCTTATCCCTATCCAAAAGAATTTGGT
>JAODJU010004358.1:0-14540 GCA_026776725.1 Gnathonemus echidnorhynchus | reverse complement strand
TTAGTTAAGTTCTCCCCAAACGAGCTTGATGGGCCGAATGGCCTCCTCTCATTTGTAAATTTCTTATGTTCTTATGACAGCATGAAACTGTCTTATACATGAAAATTACTCATTATCGCCAACATGGTCAGTGACCTCTCCTGCTGTGACTTGCTCTTGTGTCACGTACACACATACACCATGCATGAGTAAGTGTTGATATGCTTTTACATCCTAGTGAACAAGGAGGCTGCCAGCCAGTCATGTGACTCATGCCATCCTCTGATTGACTGGATAAAGGGAAAACCAGATGTCACACATTCCACAAAGGCCAGCTCTGGGGGTCAGCAACTGAGCCCTGTTTGTGTTTTGGGGTGGTGCAAGCACCACAGGATGTAGTGAACATAACAGACATTCACTCTCTGGTAAAACAAAAAAAGTAGTCCCATCAATGAGCTGTCAGAACAAAACAGTCCAAATCACATTTGAAAGTTGACCCAGACAAAGATATCTTAGGCTGCATATGACCCAGTTCATAGGTGCTTGGGGGCAAATAGACAGTTTCCCTTTGGCAAATAGCAGGTGGCAGGACTGAACAGATCAAGCCCCAAATCACTAATGACATGCCTTAAGTATGTATTAGAGGCAGGATCTTGGTATTTTCATTCAGTTAAGCCATAAAGCTGCAGCTGCAGTGCAGCCCACTTGAGAAAACCTCAAATGCAGCCTGGTGACAGTCACTGGAAGCTAAAAATGATTAGATTATTTAATGTCATTAAAATTTTCAAATGTTATCAGGAGATATACTATGTCTATTTTCATCTATTATGTCCTACTTGCATTTTTTAGTTTTAACTGTGTCCATGTTTTAACTATGTTCTCATGTTAAATGATAAGATACTGTAAGTACAAGCAAATCACCCTCCATTAAATTTACATAGCAGAGCCATTTAAATGAGTGTTATTACGAGGCACACAAACGATAGGAATACAAACTCAAAAGAGCCAAAGTTTAAGCAGGAGCATCACTTGCATTTGCAGTTTAATCCCCGGACTGCAAATGCATCTCACTGAGGATTCAACACAGAAACACAGCAAACTGCCTCTGGCCTGCTTCCTGAATGGAGAAATTTGAAACAGGCAGGACTCAGGACATTTCAAGGCTTCATATGCTTTCAGGTGAATCCTACAGAAATGCATGCCATGGACTAATATGTGTTAAAAAGTAACAAAAGTCAACCATAAACCCCAGGTTGAATTCAGTTCCTGTGAATCCTTTAAATACCTATAAAAAGAAACACTAGAATAGTGCTCACTGTTTCCTTTCACTCTGAATGTAACAAAACGTGAGGTAATGAGATGTGAAGTCACAGAAGGGTGGCACCTTATACAGTCTTTTTTAAAGTTGAGTTTGATAGGATCCTGAGACCCAAGAGGGAAGTTAGATGCTTTAATGCTTTCAACTGTAATTTCATGACATATCACTCAAAGTAATATGCAGAGCACATGGCTTCTTTCACCATAACAGCAAAATTTAAATTCTTACTATAAACAAAAATAAAATGGGAAAAACAAAGTTTTAAACACCCCACCAATAAATCTGGTAACACTGTCTGTCTCCATATGAATTATACTTTTGATATCATTTCTGTATAAACTTCTTATTAAAATATAATCATACATACTTTACTGAAAGTACTTTTTGTAAAAATATGTCTCTTCATTATACGGAGGAAACATTTCTAATATAATATGTACAGCTCTGCACACAAATAAAGTCCATCCCCGTTATAACATTTTCAACCAGGACAAATACTGCAAAATAAATAACAATTTTACTCAATAAATACAAATAAGGAGACAGTGTTGGATCATATTGTATTGATGATAATACTAAGACAACTGTAACTACAAATACAGTGACGACTGATGCTAAACGGCATTCATTGTTAACATATCACCACATTAAGAAACCATAGTGCTTATTCATTGTTTTTCAGGATATGTTATGAAATTACAGACCCTAAAACTGCAGCCTAAAACAATATTACAGTTACTGTCATATAAAATTAAACAGGCTAAAAAAATAAATAACTCACAGCAGAGGTTACCTTATTGCTAGCAAATGAATATGAATATATAAACTGAAGTCAGGAATGTGCAGTAACTGCACCAAGCTACAAGCTGACATCAGAGCAGGCAGACTCACACATGTGTGCACACACACGCACATACACGCTCACTCGGGTGTGGCCAGATTGCATATCCGGTCATACTGAAGGCATTCGTTATGTTATCAGGTCAATGGCATTCTAGCTTATTTTCACAAAGCACATGATAAATGTTAACGTGCAAAATGACTCTGTTCAGCTTAGTGCTCAGTTAGCTGCCAAGCCAATGATATTGAAGCAAATATTTACAGAGGAGCCAATCAGGGGGTGCTGAGGTAAGCTGTATTGTGTGAGGGTGAGAGCAGACTGAAGTGACGTTAGTGCTTTACATGAGTCACCGTGGTAACTTCTAAAATGCTGGACTTATTCAAACCAAAGTGCCACACTGAGAGGTCCATCTTATATAAAACTCCTGGTGAAATACACTGGGATTTCTGGTGTGCTGACACCCCACACTGTGCGTGTAACTCTTACTTTATAGTATTTATATAGTGTTTCCTATGAGCAGTGTTAGGCTGATCTAGCAATTAAAATAACAATACCAGACTGTGAAGTATTTACAAGTTAAAACAGGACTTCTCTTGTGGAACAGCATTTCTCTTGTGGAACTGAAGTGCTTTTTTGGAAAGTGTGATTTTGACTGTAGCTGGTAGGCAGCTAAAACATTCCCTTAGCATTCTGAGATCGTCAAATCTGTCAGCTGGGTAGTGACAGAACCAGGACAGCTCTGTGGTGAATCTGTGGACCTCTCTTTCTCTTGCTCTCCGTTTCCCTCAGGCTTTCATGTGAACCACACTACAGCTCCTTCCACATGGAGCCCACTGATCACATCCCCAAAACTTGCTTTGACCTGGCCAAGAACCCACCTGCCAAAAAGCTCAGGCATAACAGAAAGTCATTGCTTTACAAACTCAACATACAGCCAAGTGAGACTGTGGAACATGGCGTAGTCATTTACAGCGTTTATAGGCTGGTAGGTTTAACGTAATTCCCCGGGAAAGTGCCAAACTGCTTTGTTCGCCTGGATGTGCCTGTAAACAAAGAGGTAAACAGTAGAGTGAGTACATGACCCAGAATCACCAATACACAGCACAGGAAGCTGTTGCAGTTAATCTGTTGTGGGTGGCCTGTGCCATGAGTGCTAGGACGTACCGACAAACCAGCCATCGTCACACTTCTCCATCACATGGACCAGGTCTCCCTCTCTCAGCTCCAGCTCATCTTCATTTTGTGGTACATAGCTGTAGAGGGCCTGGAAACTGTGGGGGGACACAAATCTTTGTACTGTGTTCACTCCATGTATTTACGAACAAATACTCACACTCCCTGTAGTCATGAACTAATACTCACACTGAATATTCATGAAAAAGTACTCACACTCCATATACTTATAAACAAATACTGACACTCCATGCACTCATGAATTCATACTCATACTCTATGTACTTGTGAGGATATACTCATACTCGGTATGCTAACACTGCATGTAATCATTAATACATACTCACATCCTTTGAGTATACTCATGAGCATAAACTCTAGGACATACTCACATGCCATAGCCCATATGGCTGAGGTCAGGACTGTTACTCTGCCGCTGGGGTTGCTGGGAAATGATGAAAGATTGTTTACTGGTGTGGGCCACTGGTCTGTGCACAGAGTCAAAGGGGCGGGACAGGTTGCTGCAGTAACGCACAGACCTCTCCGCAATGTCCATGATCTCGTTGCAGACTGCCTCCTAGTGGCAAACCCGTAAGACACAGGTGCCAACAGCCCCTCCCCAGCCCCGCCCAACCCGTCAGGATAGCCAGTCAGATGGCAGAGGTGGGTTAGCAGACAAGGTGAGGGTCAGAGGCAGTCAGAGTCCATTCCAGTGAGTAGGGAGGTGGAAAGGAATCCGTTAAAGGCAGGAAAACCAGGAAAGATGGAAGGAGGTGGGATCCGGAGGAAAGCATGGAAAAGCAAGACATGACCATAAGTGTGCCTGTGTACACTTTAATATCACACTGGTGAAGAAAGAACAGACTCAATTAACTGATGTTTTCACAGCTGTTAATGTTTAAGGGTTAAATTCAGAGAGCACTACTGAGTCAGTGCGATATGTGTCTTTAAGAAACCTTAAGTAGACAAGATGAATATGCTGTTCAATCACTGGGAGACCAGGAGACATTTACGTCATCAGGTCAAAACAAGATATGCTATATTCAGCTGGTTTCTAAACTGGTTATTAATTGTAAAGCACCTCTTTCATTGCCTAGAACTAAAAGGAAATACAATTCCATTTCTTGGGTTGCCTGGCACAGGACATGCATGATGTCACTTCTCTAAAACACTAAACTTCTTACGCGGTGTGATGCTTTTATCCTGCTACAGAGATCACAATTCAAAAAACAAATGCCGTTTCTTACCGCAAACGAGTTGGCATTTATAACATTGTCCAGGCTGTCAACTGGCAGCACTGGGCTTCTGGACAATCTGCCTTGGTAATCAGCTTCACTTTTCACCAGCTGGGGACAAGAGAACAGCTTTACTTCAAACAGCACAGGGAGGATTTGGGGTGTTGAGCAGTGAATGTGCTGGATAAAATATTGGAAACACTGCCAGGAACTCAGATACTGGAATTGCGGCCCCCATGTAGACAGGGCATGGAGATAACCTGGAGTAAGCAAGACCATGGGCTTGCACAGAGGCCCGGCTAGATCACCAGGCCTTTTTGGATTGGAACACAACTGTATGTGTGGATTCACAAACATGTAAAACCATACATATGAGTATAAAACCTGTGACCATATACCTGGGTATTTCCAAATTTTACTCCATACACCACTACTATTTGCTGATGAAGTGTGGAAAGATGTTAGTAGAAGACAGTGTTAGGTAAAATAACTGGGAAAATGTGATATTTCTAAGTCATAACAGTGGTGCCATGAGTTCTTACAGAAGTTCTTCCTCTCTTCCATTCTTATGTTCTTATTATGGAATAGTCTTCCTGTTAGTGTAGTGGAAGTTAAAACCTTGGGTTCCTTTAAATCAGAGCTGGAAAAGATTTTAACAACTCTGAGCTATTAGCTGAATTCTCCTCAAACAAGCTTGATGGATCAAATGGCCTCCTCTCGTTAGTAAATTTCATATGTTCTACGTTCTTAAGTGTCAAAATTAACAATAACAGTATCAGACACGATTAAATTGGTGAAAACTAGACCAAAACGGCCAAAGCAGTGTGCCATACAGATGACCATTCAAGACCTTGCACAAAAGCACGATAGATAATCGCTTAAAAGCAAGTAAAAGAACCCAGAAGATAACCCATTAAAACCTGGTACAAGTTAAGCTCATGTTTTAGTGAGATGTTTTCCTGGATCATCCCACATCCCAACAGCACTGCACACCATGCAGGTGCTCCTTCTCCACACATACAGGAAGAATTCAGCTAAAGCTGTGCATGCTGCTGTTTCACTCAGGCCATACTGCACTGTACACCATGCAGACGGTACCTCTGGACTATTCTGCCAGTCACCCAGAACGTTCCCTTTGTCTAGCCATGCCCCCTCCCCCCGCTGAAGACACGCCTCTTGGTTCCCCCTACTCAGCCGGCTTTCCAGCCCCGTCTCTCCTTGGTAAAGCCCCACCCCTTCTCCTTGAAGCTCCGCCTCCAGGGTCCTTAGGGGGCTGCTCCCGCTCAGCCAGCTCTCCAAACCCGCACCCCCACAGGGGCTAAGGCTGCGTGAGAGGCGGGGAGAAGGTGGGCAGAGCAGGAAGTCCTCCCCCTGGGGTGGGGTGAAGGTGAGGAAGGGCATGGCAGAGCCGGGGCGGGGTGGGGGTGGTGGAGGAGGGAGTGGTGAAGCAGATGGGGAGGCGGAAGGTGAGGCACAGTAGGGACTGCCCCCGACAGGTGGAACGGGGCTGGCAGACAGGGAGGGGGGCAAGTACTCGCCCCAGCGGTATGACACACTGGGAGGGGGGGGTAGGGGGGGCGTGGCAGCTGCAGGAGGGCTACAGCCCACTCCCATTGTCAAGGCGATCCACTCAGAGGAGACAGCGTGCACCTCAGGAGAGACTGACCGGCGTTCGGAGCGTGGGAGGGGGAGAGGGGCAGTGGCCAAATGATTACGGGGGGGCTTTGACAGACAGATGAAAAAACAAGATACATGGGAGAAAAGAAGAGGGATGTTAACATGAGTGGAAATGTACAGGATATCTGCGACGATTCGCTATAAACAGAGACACTCATCCTCCGTCAGGATAGGCTTGCCATAACCAGGCATCTGATTGGCTGAAGCAGTCACACGCCATCCCTGCCTTACCTGTGGAGAGGCGTTGCTGCTGCGACTAGGTGACTGACTCAGGGGAGGGTCTGGGTAATCCACACCGTTTTTAACACGGGGGCGCTTGTACACCTCCACATAGGTCACAGGGAAGATTCCCTGCCGGTTGGTGCCAGAGATCTTGCCCTCATACCAGTTCTCGTCCACTCTACGGATGAGGGTGATTCGCTCCCCCTGTAGAAGGAACATCGAAGGGGGGCGGGGTGACAGAGACGCCTGTTGGTTCTGTGAGCACAGTGGGCCTTGCAAAATCAGCCCACTACTGGCCTGTGGTCCATTTTTCATATTTTGTCTTTCAAAAGCTTAAGTTAGCCCCACTGTCATTTGAAGGTGCAGTCGTTTGGAGAGGTGTGGCTGAGTGAACATATTTTATTCTTCAGGTGCTGGGTGTGATTTTTCAGTTGACCACTGACCTTTCTGAAGGACATCTCGACAGCCGTGTCTCCAGTGAAGGTGAACCTGGCCATGGCTTCTCCATACTCCAGTATCTGGACCGGAGCCTGTTTTTTGGGTTGGGCCTTCTCTGTTGGAGGGAGGAGCTGAAAAGAACCAGAATGTACCAAACACATTAAATATGGGAACTAAAGCAGGTCACCAGCTACCTAAGCCTGCTGAAAACAAAATCAGTAATCTTGCAAGCTAAGGAGAAGTGGTACCGTTTAAACTTGGCTGCTCAATTTACTCCATACAGGAATGGTGAGCAACTAGATCATAAAAACATCTTACCTCCACGTAACTGCGGGGGAAAATGCCCACGCGGCCATGATGCTCGCCTTCAACCCAGTTCTGATCGATCTGACGACAGATGTACACAATGTCTCCCTTGTGAAAGGGGAGCTCTCTGGGGGACAAGAGCAGAAGGGCCACTGCACCATCACACCAGCATCACTAAGTACTGTGATCTAACAAGGTCCAAACGCATCCTCACATAATAATAACCAGTCTTCACTTGAATCATGTTTATTTTGCATAATAGTGTCCACCAAACTACCCCTGAGCTGTATACTTTTGTTTTCCTTTATAATATAGGTATGATATTGCATGAGCTTTCTCCAAGCTGTAATGTAAAAACTCACTTCAGTGTTTCTGCTCTGAAGTCAAACTTCGCAAGAGCTGGAGTTCTCTGCAGAAAAAATAAAAATGTCAGAGCAGGACACAGTTCCACACATCATTTCTCATAAAGATGGCAAAACAGACAACCATTCATCTGCTGTTGTTAAAAATATCATCTTTACCCATAATTCATAGCATTTACCCATAGCACCTGTCCAATGCCATACTTTATACTTTAGTAACGTCAGTAACCATGATACTGTAATTGTGGTATACCTTAATTTTTGCAGACAAAAGCTAAGAAAATGAGAACACATTTTTTATTTCTACTAAAGAATGCCAAAAGTGATGACTTTGTTTACATTGGCATTTTTCTTCACTGGGACTGTGTTTATACTGTCAGCAACACTGCAGTCAAGCTCCTTGAACACACATTTTGATGTCAGACACTTATAATTACTGTAGTAACATGCACCAGATAACAGCATTTATGTAAATGCACTGACATTGTAGCATTGTCTTAGCATGTTGTTTTTTCACCCGCAGGCAGCTCTGGACACACGCCAGCCAGCTGCTGGACTGGGTGCGGTCACCAGGAAAACCAGCCCGCTTGACTAACAATGACATCTTATTTTAACAGGACTGGCTTCAGTTTCGATATCTATGCCACATTACCAGGTCTGTAATGACTATATCACAAGCAGAAATTTCAAGAAGGCACAGATTCCTTCTGTTTAAAAGAAAAATGTTGCATTGTCAAACAATGAAATGCCAGAGGGGAAGGCAGCCAGGGCAGAGGTGTGCACAGTCATGAGGGGAGGCCTGTGGTCCCTGGGTGGGCGAGGGGGCCAGAAGCGGGCCAAAAACGAACTTCCTGAGAAGTGTTTCATTAACACCACATTGTTTGTAACATTCAACCAAACAAAATGGACAATATTTTGAATGCAGTAGCTGATATGGTACAGACCATGGCCCCAGACTTCCTCTTCTCCGTGTCGGTGATGTTAAGCAAGTCCCCAAAGCGCTCGTTTGTGATAAATTGATGGTGTGAGAGCACCAGCCCCGTATGACGGCGGGATGCTGCATCTGCCTCTTCCTGCTCTCGCTTCAGACGCCGCTGCTCCTCCAGAATTTTCTAGCAGGGAGAGAGACCTTAAAAACTTCTCACAAGGGGATTCATCACTGTTTAAACCTGGGAAACCATCAATTCATTTTCCATACCCACTTATCCTATGCTGGGTCTAGGGGGTCTGGAGCCTTTCCCAGAAGCTACGGGCACAAGGCAGGGGATTACCCAGGGTGGGGCACCAATGCATTACAGGGCACTCTCTCTCTCTCTCTCTCTCTCTCTCTCTCTCTCACTCACTCACTCACTGTAATTAGACTCTCCATTCATTTTTATGGAGAAAACTCTAATCATAACATGACGACCTTAACCCCTACCCAGCCCTAACCATAACCATAAGGAGACAGAGGTAAGGAACATGCATTGATGACAGCGTGTTGCTGCACCCACCACACGACAAACCACCTCAGGGATGAGAACCTGAGTGCAGCCGTGCAGCAGGTGATATCTCAGCACTACACTAGTCTGGATGGAACGGTGTGAGTTTTTTCCTGTGGCTGGAGTGATAATCCTACTACCAACCCCCAAGTTTTTCCCTGTAAGTTGGAGGACCTGCTTGCAGGGCTGGATGTAGATTTACATCATACCCAGAATGAAGCACCTGCAGGTTAAGGGCCTTACTCAAGGGTTCAACAGAGTTGGATCACTCCTGGCATTCACAGGATTCAAACCAGCAAACTTCCAATTGCTGGCAAAAGGTCCCTAGCCTCAGAGCCACCACTCCACCCACAACCACAACCATGACCATAACCATAAGTAACCAATGAAAATATGAGACTTATGGCATTTTTACATTTTTGATTGGATTCACAGATTTTTGTAGAGACCTCAAAAATTGTCCCCACAACTTAAAAAAAACAGGTTTTTATTAAATTGTGGGGGACTTTTGGTCCCCAGAATGTAATATAAACCAAATCCCACACCCATACACCTAAGGGGAATTTGAAAACTCCAGTTCACCTCAGCATGTTTTTCGACTGTGGAGATAAACCTTTGGATTTAGAGGATATCCCATGACGACATGGGGAGAACACACAAACTCACAGAACTCACATAGACTCAAACCCTGCTCCCAAAGCTATAAAGCAACATTACTAACTAATGTGCCACCATGATGCCCTGTAGGAAACCAGGGACTGGGACCTTGCAAACATCTAACATTGGGTCACACACTTATCTTAGGTTCATAAGGTTTCCCAAATATCTTGCACTGAGACCAGATCAGAAATTAGTTCATTTTTCTTATTTATTAAAAAATAATTTGTAAACGAAGAACTCGTAACATCGCTATCTGAAATTGTTTGAAAGGTACCCTTCTGCTGCCTCTTTTCTATCAGATCAATTTGGTGAAAAATTTGAGTGTGAAACAATATATTACTTCTTTGTCACTGTAGCGTCTTCGAACAAGATCCTCAGAGGTGTCCAGGGCCTCCCCAGGGGCGAAATGTCGTGGAGAATCATAATCTACTTGAGAAACAGTCAGAATTGAGATTCAGTCAATCATAACAATTGTGCATTCAGGTCTTCCAGAGTACAGGGTTATTTCATGTTCATGTTCAGAAATGCAGACACCAGCAAATCTGCTAACAGATGCAGAAGGTTTGGGACACAGGAATGTCATTGCATAGAGGCTGTGAATGTAGAGAAGGATACTGATATGCTTATAGGGAGGTGGAGTGAAGAAATGGAAAGAAGGAGAAAAGTTGTATTATGGCGGGGTTATTAGCAATGCATATGAGGTTGGGATTATGAGAATGCATATGAAGATGAGATTATGAGAATGCATATGAGGGCAGGGTAATGAGAACCTGATTGTAATGAGATGAGCGTGTAGACAGACACACATGACACACTTGAGTACAGAGAAACACACAAACCTATGCATGTACAGGCAAAAGTTCTTTGTATGTAAAGGGAACACACAGAGATTACTACATACCACGAGATATGTATGATTTAACTTTATAGCTACAGTATATATTTATATACATATATTCAAAGGCACAGAAAAAGAAAACTATTGAGAATGGATGACATAAGCCACACACACAAAAAACAAGAAACATTACATGTGTGAATTATCCACATTTCAGAATGTCATAGGGTGTTGACCATATCGCTGGACAGGCTCGATCGAGCATGCTACAGTCATTCTGTCCTGTTTTCTCATTTTTACTACATTTAATGGCTTTCAGATGTGCAATCCAGCAGCCAGTGATGTAACAGGACTCTTGCTCATCCAAGGCATGAATGCTTATGGGGTGGTAAAGGCACTGCCACCTCTGTTTGAAGGAGGCAAGTAACATCAGAAGGTCTTCAAATTGCCGCCTAGCACTCAGCATATCCTAGTGACCCGCCCAAGTACATTTTCAAAGAGTGATACTAATTCAAATAGAATCAAGACTAAAAACAAAGAAAAACAACATTAAATGCTCTGAATACAAAATTGTATATTTTATAATAACCACTTAAGGTTAGTGTAAATCATTTCTTTAGGATAGCAACTGTGTGTACTAATTATAGAAGGACCTGCATAATACCTTAGTGTTGCAACAAAAATTACACATTTGAATAATAATGTGAATAGTATTTCCACAACTGGTTGATTTACATAACTTTCCATTTTCAATCTGTATTTGTAATGCAGGAGTAAAAAAACTGGCAGAGGGAAGGAAGAAAGAGAGCAAACCAACAACTGAAAGAGTCAGAGAGTAAGAGTCCGAGAAGCAGAGTCAGAGAGTCAGAGTGCCGGTCATGTGCAAGAATAATCTGACACAGCAGAATGAAGGAGCATTTGACATGGAAACATTCAAAAACTTCAGTGATGTTACTTAGTACTTTGAAATATGAGTGTAATAGTAATGCTTAACAATTTAGCACTTCCCACTAAACACTGTTATTGGTTTTACATTGACTTTCAGAATATTCTATGGAATAACCAAAATTTCTGATATCAAAGCCTATGATGCATGAACTGCTGTAGGGCTGTCTGCTGAAAGTTACTGGTAACAGACCTTCGGGTAATGTAGTGAGTGCGCAAAGATACAAGGCATCAGAGCGAGAGCAACGCGGATCAGCATCAGGACACTGACAGCACTCTGTCCTGACTGACTCTCTCCATAAAGGCCAATTAATGTAGCAAGAGATAGAAGGGGAAGCAGATACAATATAAAGGCCAGCCCAGAACAAACAACTTCAAACAGGACTGGATGATGCCTTTAACAGAATTTTTGATCTCCAAACATGCATGTCTATGTGTTAAGGAATGTTAAATTGCTGTTGCTACAAAAACCAAAATAATTCTATTGACTTCAAATAAGATTTTCTACATTAAAACAATATTGGCGATATACAAGCTGAGTGACTGAGAGCACCATGTCACTGTCACAGAGCCGTCAGGGTCATGTAATGAGGCTGGACATGATGACAGGAGTGGGAAGCCCGATCTCTATGCTGGCCCTCACCATGCCTGGCTGCACCCCTTCATTCATCATTGAGCTGCTGGTTGACAGGTGTCCAGAGGACCAGGTCCGGACAAAGCAAGCTAACAAACAGACTGACTCAGCTGATTTGTCATCTGTGTTTCTATAAAACTACGTCCAGCGATGGTGACAAGTAACCCATCACACAGACTGAAATGAGGACCCCGGACTCACTCGGGGTGGACGGACGGGGAGAGGATACAGGGAGGGATGAGTGGCCAGAGAGATGATGAGAGAATGTGGCACAATGATGAAAATAGCCACCTCTGGGGGGCGCTGCCCTCAGCTTCAGTGAGTTTCTGTTGGAGTCCAAGTTCTCCTGACTCAGCTCAACATGGCTGCCATTAAGAAGGCTGTTGCAGTTGCCCGCTGGTGTTGGGGAGGTGCCCTCAACATTACTTAGCCTCTCCAATACCTCCAGGGAGGACATTCGCAGCGGAATGATGGGCCTGACACCAGGCATGGGAACTTCTAGGAGGTCCAGGGTTAGGGAGCCAGCCGTGGCCTTGGTGCCCAAGAAGACAGTGGTCTTTTTGGTTTGGGATCCAGGTGGCACCCTCCGGAGGCGGAAAGGGGCTGGGCTCATAAAGTGCAGGTTGCCCGGATAGGCAGCCCTCGGCTCCTGGGAGCCTGGCAGGTCTGGCCCTGTGGCCACCCGCTGCTTCTCATGCCGCCTGATGGTGGTGAAGCGGGTATAGGAGGCAGGACAGGTCCCCTTGCACTTATTGGACTTTGTTGTGGGAGGGAACCGTGGCAAGCCATTGGCCTCTGAGCTGGTGCCTGCATCACTCTTATGTGCACAGTAGAGGTCCACTTTGGTCTTTTCTTCAGAACTGTGGTCCACGTCAGTCTTGTGTCCAGAGCAGCAGTCCACTTCAACCTTTTCTCTGGAACTGTGGTTCACTTCAGCCTTTAGCCTGGAGCAGTGGTCCACGGTGGTCTCTTGTTTGAAGAACTTATGCTCCTCAACTTTGTGTCCAGAGTAGTGGTTAATTTTGATCTGTTGTCCAGAACTGTGGTTCACGTCAGTCTGTTGCCCAGAACAGTGGACCACTTTGGTATGGTCTCCAGAGAAGTTCTTGAAAGACATCTCAGCCTCTCCGGTGTCTCTCATCTTTGAGGATGCTGTCAGCTCTGGCTGAAGCAGCCACTCCTTCTTGTGGTAGTCGGTGGTAAGCAGAGACTCTGCAGAAGTTGCAGATGCAATTTGGCAGGGGGTGTGGCCAGAGTCAGCTGCCAGGGTGGGCAGTGAGCAGGAGCGCTGGATGATCTGCTCAAATTCAGTCACCCTCGAGGATACAGCCTGCCACGGGACGCCCCTTGGCCTCTCCCCTTCAGATTGGTGGTCCCCCCGGGCACCACCCTCCCCCTCAAAGAGTGAGGCCAGACTACGCACACTACCCAAGGGGCTGCAACCCTCAGACCCAGGGCGGCAGATAACATGCATGTTCCGGTATAACAACACAAACTCAGCCGTGCCCTTCTGACCAGGTGGGCGATCGGCAGGGCTCCTGGGACTGCTTGCCCGTCGCTCCATGCTGGTGTCCTGCAGGTCCTCACAGCTGTGGGCCTTGGGGTGCGCGGTGGGCAGGGCCCTCTTCTCCACCTGCTCATTGGGTGTGGGCAACAGTTTGGGCTTGAACTTGGAGGGCAGAATTTGTGGGATGCAAGCTTTGGCGGCAGACAGGGGCCTGTTACTCTTACAGTGTGAAGCTACGGTGCTATTGGGACGAGTGGAGTGGCTAGTTACAGAGGAGGAGGAGGAGGAGGAAGGTGAAATTATGTAGCCATTCCCACCTTTATAATCCACTGGCAGGCATGCAGGACAACAGAATAAACAGAATGTTAGTGGGGAGAACCGGGGTGGGGGGAGTGGGCAGACACACAGCGACACGCACCCCCTGCACAAGATGGCAGAGAGTATTCTCTATGAACACAATTCAGCGACACTCCATTGAGGTCTGCTACAGTGACAGAGCTGCATATTTACTTCTTTAAGACTGAAAATACAGACAGTACAATCCGAGAATAAAAGTGTTCTCCTCAGACCAAATGCAATGAGCCAATGTAATCCGCACAAAAACATAAAATGAAATACTGAAATAAAAGTTGCCAGAATGACAAAAAATAAAATGAAAATCACCCAGGTACATAAATGGATTGCATGCCTTAGAACAGTCAGTTCAAGGCCTGTACCAATCTCATCAAAGACATCTTACAAATGCACAGGCATTCATTGATACTCAAGTTGTTTTCCAGTTGCTAAAGCAGTGGTTCCCAAACTTTCTCTGCAGGGCCCCCCTTTTCTAGACAGGAACATTACTGAGCCCCCCCATTCAAACTACACAGGTTCAGATTCAAACTTTATTTGAAATACAGCTCCCTTTTCTAATTGAGCGAAACA
>JAODJU010004356.1:4345-14610 GCA_026776725.1 Gnathonemus echidnorhynchus | reverse complement strand
GTTGCTTCCCGGATAGGCTCCGGACCCCCCGCGACCCAGTAGGATAAGCGGCTTGGAAAATGGATGGATGGATGGATATATGGGAGTAGGGGCTGCAACACATGCAGGTGCCAGCTCTGACATGGGGGGGATGTGACCATCTCAGGAAGGGTATCCTGCTCACCAGGGTCTTCCTGCCCATTCAGCGTGTGGTGCCTGTCCCTCGTTCAGCAAGCACATTAATCAGTTGCAATTTTACTTTCTGAAACCCAATAACCTCAACCAGCCCCGTAGCGGCTGTCCTGAATTAAGTCATGTTGCCATGCCAGAGTTTATTTATTCTCACCAACAGACTCCCCTTTCCTGGCTTTTCCATCATGTGCTCATTCCATCCTTGCCCACTTCCTGTAAACCCAGGAAAGAGATTCCTACTCCCCACTGCACTGGCAATTCCTTGGGAAGTCCCCTGACATTGTGCCTGTCCTCTTCATTCCCAACAACTCTCACGGAAGCATAGAAATAAGCCACCCCACTTTAATTATGTAAAAATCCAGCTCCCGACATGTGATCATGGACTGGGTTTGCAGGAAGAAGGTTGCTGGTTCAAATCCCAAAAGGGGCCGTTCTGCCCATGAGCAAAATACTTAACCTGAATTTCTACAGTAGAAGATACATTTATGAGGAATTACAGCTGGCTAAGCAATTAAATAATAATAAACGACCTTCCCAATTTAAAGATATGAAAAAAAAAATTAAACAGCAGCATTAAGCAGCAGTCAGCATACCATAAAATGGCTTCACTTGCCAGGCTCAGCACTAAGCTGTTCTCTAACGGGGAATGCAGCTCAGCACTTGCAGGCTATGTTGCCATGGGTGCAGGCAACAGCCCGTCTAAAAATAACAAGGTTTGTGTTTTGAGATAATAGAGGCAAGTAAGTTCTCCACGAAGACAGGATTTGACGACTGACATTTTCTAGCCAGTTAAAAAAATCCTGGCTGACACAAATACAGCAGGTAAAAATAAAGATACAACTATGAAAGGGAACCTAATTTTCACCATTTTCATTCTCTGTTGTCTCTGCATTGAATGACTCTCGTAGCAGTTTTGAGGAAGCTGCTGCTTCCAAAATTCCTCCAGAAATCTCGGTGTGCAGGGATTAGATGGCTAGTTGAGTGAAACAGACCCATCAGTAACTAATAGTCCATCAGGACCCTTAGTATGTCTGACTTAATCCAGCTATATTATGCAATTTTGACATGCTGTCAATGAACAGACTATATTCAATAATAACCTTGATGTTCGACATAGTAAAAAGGGTGTTACCACAGTAAAGCAGAGCCACACAGCTGAGACAGACTGGGCCCCTCAGCCAGAGATAGTGATAGAAGCATCTGTGGATATGACTGGCGAGCTGACTTTTTGCTTTAGAAATTGAGCTACATCAAAGACTGTCTCAGCAAACATCTATACATCCCAGAGGGTGTTCTTTTAAGTGCTGTACTGTTCAGAGCTGCAAATTAGCAGCCAAAAGTTGATGGTTCAAATCTAATGAGGGGCCCTTCTTTAGCACGAAGGAACATAACAGTAATTCAACCACAATGTCCCCCTCCTTAAAATAGATACAAATTGCAGTTTAGCATCATCTAAGCAACTAAAGAAATATGAAAAAACAGACTCGGGAATGAAATGGCATCATAAAGTGTCACAGCAGAAAGACTTTGACAGGAACATCAGCAGATGGTGTAGGTCTGTTCGCCTACCATCAGTGCCCTGAAGCCACACATGGTGACAGTTGCTCTGAAATACTTTGTTTGATCTTTGCTTTGGGTGGCACAATCTTATTTTCAGGGGAACTAAGGTGGAGGAGGGTGTCTTGTTAAAAAAAAATTAAAATTTATAACTTTTTCAAGGATGTCACAAGCAATGTATGAATCAAAAGTCATCACAGTAAAATAAAAAGCTGGAATAAAGCGAGTCAGAGCAAAGAGAAACTCACAGGACTGGCAAGGAGGATAAGCTGGAGAATGAGGCCAGAGAGGTTCTTCACTCACAGGAGCAGGGTGGTAAGGAAGCAGTGCTGTCTGGTCACTGCTCCACAACACCCTCATTTTCCACGAGAGTAGCTTCACAGCTCTGGAGATTTCTCTGCCTGCTCACACAGCATCCGGGAGGGTGATGTAAGCGGGAGGTCTGAGCAGCTCAGCATCGAGTCTTCAGCCAGTGATGCAAACCCCCCAAACTGTTTGCCACCATATAAAATTAAATGCACTCAAATCTAAACATACATTTTTACTGTTGCAAGAGCAATTAAGGTTTAGTGACCATCTCACTTTATATTAGTTAGAAAACTGAAGTTATATTGTTTGGTCCTAATGGTACCACTGATCCTGCTCTTTTTAACCTCGGTTATTTGGAGCCTTATGTAAAGAGCTTTTACAAACTTGGGAGTGATTATGGACAGTGATTTTAAATTTAACATGCAAGTTAGTGCTGTTGTACGGAAAAGTTTTTTTCATTTAAGGCAGATCGCTATGCTAAAGCCTGTTGTGACACAGTAGGATTTTGGAAAGGTGATTCATGCTTTTATTACAACTCGTCTGGACTATTGTAATGTACTTTATGTTGGGGTTAGTCAGGCTGTCCTTTTCCGTCTTCAGCTGGTCCAAAGTGCCGCGGCTCGCCTGTTAACTGGGACACACAGGCATGAACACATCTCACCGATTTTATCCAGTCTTCATTGGCTCCCAGTGCATTTCAGAATTGACTTTAAAATCCTCCTTTTAACATATAAATGGCTGAATGGCCTCGCTCCACCCTACCTCTCTGACTTGCTTCAGTGCTATGTTCCCTCTCGGTCCCTAAGGTCTGCTGATCACCTGACCTTGGTGGTTCCCAAATCTCGGCTGAAGCTCAGAGGAGACAGAGCTTTTTCAATCATGGTTCCCAAGCTTTGGAACAAGTTGCCATTAGATGTCCGGCTGGCTCCATCTCTTTCTGTTTTTAAATCTCGCATTAAAATATATTTGTTTTCATTATCTTTTACCTCAAGGTGAGCTGTGCATCTTTTATGGCTGTTGTTTGTGTGTTTTTGTATTGTGTTTGTGTTTTTTAAGTTTAGATTTTTGATTGTACAGCACTTTGGCAGCAACTTGGTTGTTTAAATGTGCTCTATAAATAAAGTTGGATTGGATTGGATTGGATTGGATAGTTAAGGAAGAGAAACTTTCTGGTTTCAAAAGGCAGTAAGTATCATTTATGTTAAAGAAGCCTTTGAGAACTTTTTAATATTTTTTTCTGACACTTGAGGGGATACAAATAATGCAATTGTACACTCTTACTTGATGAATTAATTAACCAGTAACTAAGAGTTATATACTGATACCAATGTTTGTTCATCATTAATTGGTCATAATGGTTTATGCATTTCATGCAATTAATATATTTGTTCATGATTTGTACTTCAGTAGTAACTGAGTTACTAAGTTAAATGTGCCCCCTTAAGTAAAGTGTTACCAGAAATTCATTGACAGATTAACTCACCGATGGCTAAAGTTTCCATGTTAGGCTGTTATTTAGCACTGTTAGTGCTACGCTTTAATGAGTAATAAACAAATGACAGCGTCTTTGTGAGGCAACATGAAATGACTGAGACTCACATGGAGCTACTGTATGTTCTGACAGATTAGTCATGCCTATTTATGAAATTTCCCCTGATGCTAAATCCTGTTTTTTTTCCCCTCTGAGTTCTTCCAATAGCTGAGCTCTTTTAAAATCTGTTTACATGAGTTGTCCAAATAGTTATATATAAAGATAGCCAATCCTATCTCCTCCACTCCTCACTTGCCCTGCCCCCCCTCATTGACCTGCTTTTCTAATAAAAATACAGATTACATTGTCATCATTTAGATTAGTCGGGCAGTCTAATCTGAATGATGGTTCACACGATACACAGCATTTTCAGAATAAAAGAGGATGCATGGTAGATGGGGGTGGGAGACAAACAGAGCAGGTATACGGGGTGAGGGGGCTTAACACAGGGGGCAGACAGTGAAGTGAGATTAGTAAAAGAGGAAAACGACAGCAAGAGAAGGAACAATTCAATTTCCGCTTGGATTCATTTCTGGGTGTGTGATAATCTTGAAATCAATATCTTCATTTACTGACGTTCCTAATTTCTTGAGGCACCAATTATGGCCAATCGGGAGGTGCCTTAGTGCTGCATACTAATGAGGAAGTAAACACAGGGTTTGATAAGGACCTGTGGCTCAGCTCCGTACTGCATATTATTATCAACAGAGCTTGTCAGCAAATCCTCTCTAAAATTCATTTAATCATAAAAACAGTTACATCTGACAGATTATCCCCCCCCACACGTCTCTCTCTCTCCCTCTCTCTCTTTCTCTCTCTCTCTCCCTCCAGTATGACTGTTTGGCTGAAAAGAAGTGCGTGGGCCAATCACAGCTGGAATCCATTCAGGCTGAGGGTGTCAGTCGATGGATGTGCATGTTCTGTCTCACAGTGACCATGCAGACCATCTCAGAACAGTGTGGTGTGTCTCTGTCAAAGGCCAGGCTGTGAGCATGGAGCTCGTGATTAGCTGGGTTTTGTGCATCATGTGGCTCAGCAGGCTAAGCCACTGTACCTGTGATCAGAAAGTTGCTGCTTTGATGTCTCAGCAGAACAGTCACATGTCTGCGGGCCCTAGAACAAGCCCCTTAACCCCCAGCTCCCGGGGTCCTGCGTGCCGGCTGACCTACTATGACCCCCAAGCTTGCTCTCACTTGTGTCTGTGTGTCTCAGGGAGAGCAAGATGGATTAGGCAAAAAACAGAATTTCCTTACTGGTACTAATAAAGTATCACTCCTCTATTCTATTTTTTGCATGTTTCCATTTGTTTGTGCATATTATCTCAGCTGACTGGCGTAAGTCAATAACTATAGCAGCAGCCCCACCATGTCAAAAGAATGGAGTCTGACTTGAGTAGCGTGTCTTTGTAGGCTATACTCACTCATTCCTGTAGCTGCCCAGCAGACACTTGGGAAGCATAGTAAGCGCTGCAGGTAGGATCCACATACTGTACCTGGGTAATTACGTGTGTCTTATTACTCAGTTGCCAGGCTTCTCATGTAGCACCAAGCTGTGAACAATTGATATCTGCTCCTCCAGCTCACACCTCCCATTCCCATTAAGAATGAGACAATGTTGTGCAGGAGAGCTGAGTGCGAGCTGGAGGGTGACATCACCCTTGCACCTGGCAACCGGCAACTGATCGACTGATCAATGAAAAGAAAAATGAGTGAGCTGCAGAGGTGCCCTGGCCAATTAATCCCTCCATTTCAGACACCCTGGGTTACATATGACATTCATTCATTAACCTTTATTTTACCAGGCAAAGCATTAAGAAAAGTTTCTTATTTATGGCCAGCAGATGGATATGCTTTCTGAAGCAACACAGGCTCAGTGCCTTGCTAAGATAACAATAGCAGGCCACCCCCCCCCCACCACCACCACCACTGTGCTACTCAAAGTGATATTACCTAAAGCGATTGTCCAATACTCTCTCCCCTGTGTAATAGCATGATGATTATGGGTGATATTGAGACTCAAATGCAGCTCATATACATTAGCGGTTCTGAAACTTAGCAGTCTCTATAGAGCGTATGCATATGACGTCACAGCAGGCAGAAGTCACTGCGGTTATACCCACTGAGGGGCAAAAAGACTGAGTGGCAGCAATAGCATTCACCCTGAATAGGGCGAAAGCACATCTAAAATGGGAAAGAGTTGTTGTATGGTTGATTGAACAAATTTATTGAACAGGAAGTTACTGCTATTTTTTACAGACTGCTGAAAGGCAAATGGATCACTGTAATTCGCAGAAACAATTGGAATCTGAAACGTGGATTTTCAGTTGTCATTTTGAGTCAGTTATGTGAGATTAGTAAGGTAAAATCAGTAAGGTAAAATCATACCTTGAGTTATATATTATATTGAATACTCATCAAGTGTTTAGCATCATTCATTTATTCTGTGTAGCTGTAAAGTTTTTGCCAGCATTCGTTAGATAGGTTAGATAGTGTGAGATAGCCAAGATAAATCCAGGTTTCCTTATAAGGAACTACTCCAAAAAGCAAGTCTACACAGTTAGCCAGATATCTTTCTATAAAGTTTCTACAAAATACGTCGTCAGGAAACCCGATTGCTGGTCACATATTAATGTCCACGGTTCATCGGTTCTTTGGGATGTTGTATGGATCCCTGTCAAGTTCTGCCTTTAGTTTCAGGGGGTGTGTTCCGGCTGGAACAATGACGTCAGCAGAGTCTCTATATGGCACATCAGCAGCATGAGATATACACCAGTGTGGCTGTATAACTGTATGTATCCCTGACATCCAAAGGGATACAGACATATACCCAGCAGGAGCTGCAGCCCTTAGCTTGTGACTTTAATCACCATGCAGTCGTTGCCCTTCTACAAAAGACGGAGAGCGAACCCAGGAGCCCCGAGCATCCAGTGACCCACAGAACTGCATACGTCACACCATGCCAGCGCCAATCTGTGGCAAAGCCCAGCAGCCTGAGAAGCAGCACACTGCGCACAGTTACCTGCACTTCGCGGGCATGGTAGGCGATGATGAGTCCCAGTAAGACCACCGTAGACAAGCTGATAAGACACTTCAGGGCCAGGGAGAACATGGAACTCTGTAGAGGAGCAAACACAGAGGTTGAAGTACCCCCCATTGATGTTAATACCCCCCACCCCCACGTTAAAGTAACTCACACACACAAATGTGAAAGTACCCCACACACATTAAAGTACCCCCCTACACACATTAAGGTACCCCACAATACCCACACATGTCACCATCACAGGTCACAAGAAACCACATTAACAGCATAACAAAGTTGCTGCCACTCAGAGGCACCTTAAACTTCTCCTCTCTGTTACTCCCCGTTCTGCATCAGCACTTTCACACCTGTCGCATTATTCCTACATGGACGTGCATCATTACCCCTGAAACTGCTATGATACACATTCCCAACGGTCCTTAATTCCTGTGACCTTTCACTTACAAATCGTTCGGCCCGCGCCTCGCATCACCCTGGCACTGCGTGCGATCCGAGGCGCGTCCCTTGCTCGTCGAGTCGTGCGCAATCAAGCAAAGAAGAAAGATGGTGGCTGGGAGAGGGAGCAGAGCGAAAGGAGGTCACCAGCCTCCCAGCCCTCACTGGGGAGGAGGCTGTGTCCTTAGCACAGGACATTGTGGCGTTCTGCTAGAGGCAGTGAGACCATTGCACAGGTGTGTCCTCTATTGCTGTGTTCATACTATTAACGTCGCAGCAGAAGCCTAGAGTCCCTCCCAGGACCTTCTGCTTGGTCATTAAATCTGTCATGCATCCCTAGTTACCCCCAGTCAGTGCTGGACCGTGGTGACCCGGGCAAAATGACACCCGCATCCATGTTTAACTTTGAGCCTAAACTTCACGACACACACAGTGTTCTTTTCCACAGATAAACACACATCCTGTTCGGGGCTTTTGGCATCACAATGCTGCGTTCCAGTTTATTATTAGTTATTTTAGGGGAAAAAAATTCAAATTAAAATCCCCATCCCAAAAAAAATCACTGACTTGTTCCTGTAGTTTCATGAAAATCACCATAGCTTTTCACATATTGAACTTAATTAATAACTTAATTATAGATAATAACTTTAGTGTAACGCATCATCTGCTGCCAGTTTTTGTCCTGCAGTAAATGACAATGTAAAATCCCAGAGCCATTAAAGGTCCCTATAGTGATGTGCCTCTCCTGGGGTTCAACCTCAGCCATCATCAGCTTATTTCGGGCTATGGGTGTCACAGCAGATACACACAAATACACACAACACCATCCCTGCTGCTGCCAGCGTTCGGAGCACAGCATGGTGGGTCAGTTCAGAGTGCTTCAGAACATATGCTGTCCTGGTTTACAGTGATCTAAGGTCTCTAATTATGACTGTTGCGGTTGCACCATCTTTTCATTAAATTTAATGTATTTAAATTGTTTTTTTTTTCTAAATGCAAGCACATTGTCTATTGTAATAAAATGGATTTACTCTGCAGAGCAACCGCCCCCCCTCCTGGGCCATTAGCATCTAATGGATGAAGCTCAAGACAGTGAATTAATCTTCAGTCAATTATCAGGTGTCTGAGGAAACGTTGCTTTAGAAGGTCCTGTGCCAGTGTAAGTATCCCAGACACACTGTGTTCTCGGTTAAATCAGAACTTCATAACAACCTGACGGACCAGCCGGCAGTGCTAGCGGACCTTCGGACAGAGCGATTACTTCATTACGAGTGCTGCTCTGAGCCTGCCATACTAGTGGGGTGATCCTCACTCTCCGCACAGATCTCAGTGAGCCCCTGCACAGACTCGCTCACAGCCCAATGCTCAATTACACACTGCCACGAGCCATTAGGTTCTGACAAGTCTTGATGGGCGGGGAGGGGGAACTACTCCCTGTGGAACACAAACAAGCACACAGGGTTAGTCACATGTAAAGGTGAAGGTGCAATCACACAGGTTCACATCCATATCCATAGACAAGGGGCACCTGAACCACAGACCCCCCAAGCAGAGTGTGCAGGTGAGAGCTGTGGGGTGTGTTTGTTCCACTACAAAAGTGTGTGGTTATAATAACAGGACACTGCACCAAGAAAATGAGCTCAGGGTATGTGGACAGCTGCCTGTTCCTTGATTTAAATGCAGGAACGCTAGTAGACATTCAGCACACACATAGATGCATATCAGACATGCAAACACCCAGAGCAGCCAGGCCATTAACCAAGATGTGTCAGGGATTAACGGTTAAAGTTTGGGCTCATTTGCATAAGAAACAATAAAAGCTATATTACTATATAAAACGCTCAGCCAATACTGTGGAATCACTGATCATATACTAAAGTAGCTCTCAAAATTAGCAGCAATTTTTGGGATTTCCTTATTTTGCTGTTAGGTTGTAATATAAAATAACTTAAAATCACCCCACTGCTATTCAGCAAACATACAAATTGATGTTCTGTATAGTTCTTTTCACTTCTTCCTTTTCTGATAGCCTGACTCTGTGTGTTAGAGACAAAAACGTAAATGATTACAATGGTGTGATGTACGCAGTACGCAGTAATGAACTGTGGCTGAGCTCATACCTACACACCCTAACTCTCAGGTGCCTCTGTTCAGTGTGCAAACCCCCTTGTGTCTCCAAAACCTTAAGACTCAAATGTCCCCCACACTTCACTTTGCCATCAAAGGAAATCTTATTTCAGCTCCTTCTCCAAAGACATCAGATTGTCATTCTTTACCTCCCTCAAACATGCCCTCTGTGCTCTGCCCACAGCATGTTTCTCATAACAGAAAGAGCTAAATCCAGTGTGGACCTTTCAGATAAGGTCATATTTTTTAACACACAAATATTTCATTTTGTGCACAGTCTGCGAACTCCTGGAACCTCTACAGTCAACAAGTCTGTGGACGACGCTCTTAACACGAGTCTCCACTTTATTTACCAACATTTGGACACTTTCTTCACGCAATAAAGCCAGAGCCGTTAGAAAACAATCTAGCCTCACTAAATCTGCTGGTCTCCATCTGCCTCTGGGTCACTGACTTCTTGAACAGTTGGTAGCAGTATGTGTGACTGGGTGGTCACATGACCAACCCCTGATTATACGTACTGGAACTTCACAGGCCTGTGTTCTGTCTGCCAAGTTTTTATGCCCTATACAAGTGACTACATTTCTAACCCATCAGTGAAACTCATTAATTTTGCCGATGACACCATACTGACTCGCCAGATTTATGACAACAACAAGACTTTGGGAAGTGAGGCAAATGTTAAACTAAAATAACATCATCAACCTCAGGGATCATCGACCTCACTGGACATTAATGGCTGTATTTTTGCTCGGTTGAGTCATTCAGGTACTGGGCACTTTCTGATCCATGGATCTGCATTGGAAGGTCAGCAGCATTTCCACTGTCATGAGAGCCTTGCAGCGGCTCCCTCACCTGTGGTGGCTAAGATCAAAGTTCAAGCTTCTTACGCGGGTAACTCTGGTATAAGTCAACACTGCCGTCATTCAGTCCATCCTAACCTCATCCATAATGGTGTGAAAACTTAAAGGTGAGACCGTATTAAAGGGGGAAAGAGGAAAGTGTAGGAAAGGGGGAAAGAGGAAAGTGTATGAAAGGGGGAAAGAGGAAAGTGTATGAAAGGGGGAAAGAGGAAAGTGTATGAAAGGGGGAA